>CM061919.1:271773343-272253913 GCA_031002005.1 Vandiemenella viatica
CAACAGAGCTCGTCCCTAAATACTGATAATAACTAACACTTCGACAAAGAGGCAAATCACTATTTTTCACTCTGAAGGTAATAACTTATCAACCCAGGCTCAGTTGTGCCATATACATGGAATTTGTTGGACTTGCCAAGTATCCATTGGTGTTATACAATTACTCTGCCATCAAAGCAACGAAATGTCGCACTTAGTAAAAAAGAAGAGTTTGTTCTCTGCTTCATTTGACTTCCGGCTGTCACATAAAGTTAAAACGCCGATGAAAAATGAGAAAAGGGCCTCTTGCGTCACGTGACTACCACTCTGATGAGAGAAATCCAGCAGCGACGCTTCCTGGTACGGAAAGACTGTTGGCGTAGGTGTGTGGAAAGCAGAAAGAGCCCTGTGTGATGCAGCGTTGCATGCCGGGACGGTATCACACGACACGGCGAGTACTTGGAAAGCCGGGAGAAATTAGGCCTTCCTAGATTTATATCTGGGCGGTACTCGGTCAACGTCGTACTAGTATCATAAACCGGTATCTTGACAATCGGGTCCACGAAACAAGGAAGCGATACAATCCGGTGTAACTTGCTCAGGCATTACTGTTAGTATGTAGATGCTCTGACTTATGGTGGGCTTGATATATGATTGCGCATTGCAATTTAATCATAGATCACATGAAAATTTTCTGAACTGAAAAAGATTGAAAACTGACTGAATGATTCATGGTCTGAATACCATTTATTGCATCTGCGCATATTAAATAAAGAAATGTATTTTGCTCTGCCTGATTTTTTGATGCAATGGTTAGAATGGTAGACCCAAGAGAATTGTCAAATTTTTACGTTCTCAGTTTTTTTTTTTTTTTAGTTTTGCTTGAGGCGATTATTTAGCTAAAAATGCTGTCTATACTTCGGAAAATAGTTGTTACGCCACCGATATCGAAAATTATTGTGGACAACAACTATATCAAACGATAGATAACGCACATTATTAGAACTGAAACTATACCGAATTTTAGAAGACTGCATTTGTTTTATTTGAAGTTCTAAATCCTCATTTATTACTTATTTTGAGTCTCCCAGTTTAATTTTTGTGATTTCGTATCGTTTCGTTGTAAACCAACGAAGAAAACAAAGTAAGGAATGTGTCCTTTGGGCCATTCCCTTTCAGTCAAGTTATTGTATTGCTACAGTTGCATAACGTTATCACTTATCAGTCTTTGTGCTCACAGATTTATTTCATACAAGTATTTTCCCGCTGCTTCATCAACGCGGATCTTGGTGTGTATACTGACGTGTTTTGTTTTCTTCTAGCAACGAAGCATTAACGTTTGTCGTGCAGTATGTTTGTAATCTTTACCGTAAATCAAATTCAACAATTTCGTATCGCTTAATCGATATCGCGGTTTGATTTACGTTTTTTAACGTACTATATTTCAGAAAACTTATGAAATAAATAACCAAAGTTACTTTGCAGTGTTAATCTGTGATTTTATTTTACTTTTTTTTTGTTATATCTTTACGCTATGTCTGCGTAGAGGGCAATTGAGGTGGGTCTGCGTTGTAGTGTGATCTTTGATTGTTATCTAGTAACGAAGTATTCATTCGAGATGCAATGTGATCTGCCGCATTTATCTGTTCTCGGGGCGAGCGAATTATCATTTCTTGCTCCGTCTCCAAGTAACGTAGAGTGATAAGATATAGCGCAGATTTTAAACTATAGACTGTGAAACCCCCATTCAAACTGGCTCTGTAGTTTTCGCGTTATGCCTGAACAAAAGGGCAGACAGTGCAGCCTATTTACAGATTTACTATAGTATAGATTTGCTGAAGTCCTAGAATATTCAAAACTATAGAATATTGTTGCTGGTTGATTTTAATTACTCTCAGTATTTTTTTCTTGTTTTTCTGCGTTACAAAGAAGATGATTTGGCTCTGCTTTTGTTTCTTCACAATCAAATTTTGAGTGATTAAAGACCATCACACCACTATTTCATTCGATCAAGTTGAATTAGAGGGCGTTATATCCGTAGCAATTGCCTTTCCGTATCTCAAAACTTTCGTAATGGCCCTCGTATTCGTATAAACGTACCCATTTAACATTACGCCCCGAAATACCCTATTAGTTGGAGAAGCTCATGGTCTAACGTAACAGAAACTTCAATGAGTAAAGAATCAAGAGATACTATTGATTCTGGTGTGCAGGAAGAAGAAAAAAATAATTAACTTTCAAAAGAGTGAAAAGTTAAGAACAACTTTACCTCATTGGAGTATAGGTTGATTGCTTGGGAAAAAATCTAGCTTATCTGGTCGCCATGTCATCATACTTGTTTTTACGCGATTAAAATAAATAAAATTTTAGAAACAAGCTCAGCGCTCATTGGTCAAACCGATCACACTGTAAGCCCAACACTTCGTGGTAACGAACACAGTTAAAAAAAGTTCCAATTTATCCGATTATCCATTCCTGAGTAATTCAAGTAGCCACAAACATTTCAAATTCTAAAAAAATATGTCGATGTTGCATTTTTTCTTTTAATATGAGAAGCAGTTTTAAGTCTAAAGAACTCGAGTTTTAAAAAAATATAATATATTAAAAAAATGTGATAATCTTTTTGGAAGGCTCTCTCAAAACCCGGAAGACGTCAACTTTCGCGTTTACGTGAACTGTGATCGTCAGTCACTTTGCTTTCTGTGTTGGAAATATTTGGAAATAGTTGAAATTACGTAACGTGGAAAGATGAAATGTTTCTGTAATGCTGGAATTAGTCGAAAAATGTATTTTACAACAAAATGGAATATTTTATGGATTGTTCTGGTGGGGTTATGGTTTTGTTTTGTTCAACAATTATTTGTAAATAGAGCAACACTTAAGCTGCACACGTTTTATAAATGGATAAATGAAACTGGCACCATATAAGAAATTATAAATTAAAAAAGAAGAAGTGTTTGTCAGTCGCTACAGGAAACACGGCTGAAACAATTTTCAGTCAATATGATACTTGTATTGTTAGCCATGTGAGCGTAACTGGTACCTGATTGTTTCTTTCTGGTGTCTGTATTGTATAAGGGGCTAATGTACTAAAAACTGGAGTATACGTAGTTAGAGAATTTTTATTTCTGATAGAGGAATCCTCCAAACTCATTTTATTTAAAAACAGAAAATCATTTCCGTTCTCTGTTCCTAAAATAGTTAATTGTTGACGCATCAGAGATCGAGCACTTTTAAAGATTTTTTTTTTAACTGCTTAACGTCTCCTAACAGCGAGGTCTTTATAGACGGGAAAGGATGGAGGGGGGGGCAAGGAATGGGAAGGAATTCGGCTATAGCCTTTCGAAGGAAGCATCCCGGCATTTGCCTGGAGTGATTTGGGAGACCATGGTTTAAAGATTTGAGAACTTATTACATTGAGTTGTGGATTTCACCTCTGAGAGCTTTAAACATAACACAACCTCGGTGTCTCATCAGACATCTTTCAAGCTACAATTACAGAATATATTGGCAATCCCGGAATTACTTTTGCTATTGAAAACATATAATATAGAGCGTTGGTTCAGACAGTGTTTTGTTCTTGTAAATTCAATTTTGAAGTAGATAAGATCCTAGCTGATGCTTGCTTTGAGCTCACTCAAAACCGGCTTATTACAATTCCTCGCACGCATAAACTTTCTCTCTGCAGATTTTAGAAAGCACGACGCCTCGTTGTGTCACATTGTATCGCCAATAAATTTGGCTTTTACCACATTTAAAGGAATTATGGAAGCTATCGCTTAGTCACAGAGAGGTTAACTGAAGGGTAGTAAGGATACACTGATTAGAAAATTTTTAAAAGTGAAATTAGCACGACGCTTTTCGAAGAAATATATCATAGCATTAATAATTTAATAGTACGTTTGTTTGCAACCCGTTAATTTCTGCTTTTAAAAATTACGTTTTTAAGGTTACTGTTAGTTAAAAAGTCTTACAGGAGCAGGCATAAAAATACGAAAACGCCATAAAATCCTTCAGTAGTAACAATAGAATCCTGCTTAATGAGACTGCTGTAACATAAATTTTAGGGAAGTTGTTAACCACATTTAATATTTTTCACCATAAGAGGTGATATTTTCTGATTTACTGAAGCTGCGTTTAATAGTACAAACTTTAGTCGTAAGTAATCGTATATTTTCATTATTTTTCTGAATCTTCTTATGAATTTGGAAAGTGAACTAATGCTGTAGGTCTAGACGTAATTTCTATTCTTCTCAATTTAATTCTATAACAAGTTTATTTATAGTGAGTCACTTTTACTAGTAAACACGGTACCTACTTGAGCATTACTCTCTTGATGAGCTAATCTCGACAGTCTTCAACTAATCCACGCAATATCTAAGTAAAATTTATTCGACTTTTCTGATTTACCTACACTACTCAACTAATTCGTGTATCTAAAATTCTTTTGCTAAAATTCCTCGCCAATATTCTTGCCACTCTTCCTTCTTTTACAGTCGAACCCAGTAAAATGAATAGGCAACTGTTGAATCCGCGTAATAATTTACGCATGCGAATCCATTATAATGCAAATTTAAGGGATCATATTGGCTAAGGGTTACTTTTGTGTTTCACTGAATCTTCTGCTCTCGGTGACGTGCTTTGGTTCTTAGAGATTCTACACTAGCTGCCGCTTCTAGTGTCAAAGAGAACAGTGTCTCTGGTACTAGCTCCCGTGCACTCTAATTAGGAGTCTGTTGACAGGTTGTGTGATTCATAACGGAAGCCATTCAGTCTTAAAACACAGCAGAAGAGGCTGACAGTTGGTTGACAGAGAATAAGAGGTTCGCATTCCAACCTGTGAAACCATTTGTTCATTTATTATTATTTCTAACTTACATTACTATAACCTTCCACTTATGATAGAAAGGAGTTATGTAGGTACAGAGAGATGCTATTTATCCTGTACTATTCATTGAGCAGTTACAACAAGCATTATGATTGCCAAACAAGTGCATAGGAGAGTGGTGAAGGAATGTAAATAAGTGAAAGCATGAGTTGAACGTAAAACAGCCGGATTACATCCACCCCAATCGTCTAGACTGAAAGGTCTGGGGTTCAATGGTTAAGGCGTCTGACTGGAGACCAACAGGTCACGGTTCGAATCCCTTTCTCGGCTGAGATTTTGCCGGCCGTTAATCTGACTCTTACCCATGAAAGAGCTTGTTGTGTAATGTGAAGTTCAAAAAACCGCTTCTGTTTGGATTCTACTTTAAACTGTAGGTCCCCTGTATCGGTAGGATAATCAGGTTAGGTTAAGGTGGCTAAGACAGCTACGGAATGCGCAACAATAGAAACTCTCACCAAGTCATTACGACCACACGAGCTTCTATCTCTAGACTTTTCTAAGCGATTAAGCCTCAACACTTTAATTTTAAAGCTATATTCGTTGTTAATAAACTGGGGATAAATTTAAAACGCATAAACCGAACAAACCGTCGTTAAGTAGAGAGAAACGAATAAAATTCTTTCCAGCTTCCATGTTTAATTTGTTTCAGAAACGTGTAACAAATGCAGGTCAGAAACCTGGTAAATTTAAACAAGATCTAGAAGAGTTCCTGATTCATACCATCTTTCAGGCACGCAAATATTTCTATTTACGGCTCATGAAATGAAACAATGCTTAATTAATTCAAAATGTCTGACATGAGAAGCGTAAAATTAATTACAGCCACTGATATCTTGATTTTACTGGTTAGGTGTCGCCTTGCATAATGACACTCGATACGAATACCGGACACTGCAAGTTGTTAAACTTTAATTACCACTGATGTTAAACTCTGTCGTATCTTCGGGTCCTGTGGGCAAGGCAGATCACGCAGTCGAAAGCTCGCCTTTCCACATCATCATCCGTAGCTCACTCAATACCATTATTTCCGTTTTTAAGTAATTCGCGTAGTATTCAAAGTATTCGAAACTGTTCGCAAATGGATCATGGAAGCATTTTTTACCACCATAAAACTATAAAAAAAGTGAACTCATGTCCTCCTTGTCTATAAACATAAATATTAACCGGAAGCATATATTCGATAGCGAAGATTGGCTAAAATTAATATTTCTGTATCTCTAATGGCTGTCGCTTATGCATGTGGTACTGCATCTGCCAAGTTTTAATAATGTTGCAGACGCAAACTTAAATATTTCTGTTCCCATATATCTAGCCATAATGACGTGACTTTAGTATGAATGGATACTATTTCGGGTACAGAAACTTCGGAACAGATTAAGGAGAATTATATTGTTGCACAAGCAAAATGAAAGTACTTTTACATACTGTTAGTGAGATATAAGTACAGGTTTTAGAGATATTATTAATCTTATACATAGCAGTTATATACAAAAAGCCGACATTAAACGTATATATGCCCATAAACGATATTACTAAGGGGTAATTGTAGGCAAGGTAATGTGTAGCACGAGTATGCAATATACAAAACAAAGACGATGTATAAAAAACTGCTAAAGGAATAAACGATGACGTATTCAGTTATTGCCTAAAACATTGTACTTCGTTTATCGTAATTGAATAATTTCACATATAATAGAGGTTTGTCAGCTAGCTACCTTAGGGAACGTGCTCAAACCACGTAGCTCCATTTTGGCCTCCTGTGAACCCCCCCCTTCCCCCCCCCCCCACGTAACTCTACGTGGCTTTTGCCTCTACCCCCCCCCCTCCCCACATTTAGCACGAAGCTTTTTTCCCTTTTGATTCCAGAAGACATTTTGTACTTTTTTCTCTTGTCAGACTATTGTAAATTACATACGGATATAATTAAATGACGGAAATAAATATTCACATGCTGTTGTGAGTTCTGTTCCTCATTTTAACTGTGAAAAATGTTATGAAAGGAAAGCTACGTGGCCTGGCTCGGAACCCCCCCTCCCCCCACGTAGCCCAGTGTAGCCTTCCAGCCAAACCCTCCCCCCCCCCTGGACCGTGCCACGTAGTTTTGCGCACGATCCCTTACCAATAATATGTTAAACTGATGTGAGGCGCACAGATAGTTTTCGAAAGCCCTCTTCAAGAATTGATTGACGGAGCATGGAGATGAGTGGTAACACTGTGACTTCACATTCGGGAGGATGCGTGTTGGAATCCCTCCAGATTTCTAAGGTTACCCTATATCAGTCCATGCACTGTGATGGTTTCTTTAAAAGCTGAATTCCCAATTCCTTCCCCTTCCTTGCCCTCCAGTCCTGTTCCGCCTCTAATAACCTCGATGTTGACGAGTAGTAAAGCAATAAAGGGAAAAAAAATACAAGGATCGGCAACCGTGAGCCTAGATCTCCCGCGATGCTACTATCATGATAGGGACTTGATAGATGGGTTCCCATTTCCTTGTTTACGTACATACCATGCACGGCATGTGTCTATTCAAAACATCATCATTTTAAGGAACAGAGTTTGTAAAAAAAAAATTAAGCACTTTAGTGGAGACGGTTAGTGCTCATTGTACCCGCCTAATGGACGTTTGAGTGAATTTACATTAAAAATATTGTTGCATGTAGTTTTTTTTTCATTAATACATCGAGTTATCAGGTAAATAGACAAACAATTAATGCTGTAATACAATTATAGTATTGAAAAATATGAGAGCTGAATTGCTCAAAAGAATTTTATTTCCTCCTTTCTGTGCCGGTTCACTTTGACGTTAGCGAACCTGAAGTCAAAGAATCATCACATGGCTTTCTCACGCATTTTCATACTATGCTAAACTTGCCTATCGTTTATGTTGATACATATGATGCTAGAGCTAACCTAAAACCAAAGTTTGGTCTGTTGATCGCGATAAAAATTACAGTATTATATAGTTTCATTAGTCAATTTAACATTAGATATAAAGTACACACTTGTTTCTCACCGGCACTGGATACTTGTTTATTTTTTTTTTTGCTGTCGTCAGTCTTTAGACTGGTTTGAAGCAATCCTCTATCCCTTCCTATCCTGTGCTAACCTCTTCATTTCTACATACCCCTTACAATCCATGTCCTCAATTATCTGCTTCATATATTCTAATCTCTGTCTTCCTCTACAGTTCTTACCTTCAACTGTTCCCTCCACTATCAAATTAACCAATCCAGCATGTCTCAAAATATGACCTACCAGCCTGTCTCTTCTTCCTGTAAGCTTCTTCCATAAACTTCTTTTCTCACCCATCATTTCTAAAACTCGTTCATTTCTTACTTTGTCTGTCCACCTAATTTTCAGCATTCTTCTGTAGCACCACATTTCAAATGCTTCAAGTTTCTTTCTTTCCGGTATTCCTAAAGTCCATGTTTCGCTACCGTAAAGTGCTGTGCTCCACACATAGAGTTTTAAGAAGTTCTTTCTAATTCCTAGATCAATATTTGAAACTAAAGGTTTCTATTTTCATGAAGGCTCTTTTTGCTAGTGCTATTCTGCTTTTAACATCATTCCTGCTTCGGCCATCGGTTGTAATTTTGCTTCCCAAGTAACAGAACTCACTCACTTCTCCTATTGCATCAGATCCTATTTTTATATTTAATCTGCTAGTATTGGTGTCATTTCTGCTACATTTCATCACTTTTGTTTTACTTTGATTTATATTCAGTCCAAAATCTTCCTTCAGTATTTTGTTCATGCCATTCAATAACTTCTCAATATCCTCAGCCCTCTCTGCTAATAAGACAATGTCGTCAGCAAATTCGTAGCATACTGATATTTTCTCCCTGAAAACTTATGCCACATGAAATTTTTCTTTGACTTTCTTCATTGCTTCTTCTACATACAAGTTGAATATTAACGGGGATAGACTACAACCTTGTCTCACACCCTTTTTAACTGATGCATGTCTCTCGTGATTCTCTACTTTTATCACAGCCACTTGATTCTTATATAGTTTATAGAGGATTCTTCTATCTCGATACTTTAGACCTGACTTCTTTAAAATTTTGAACATCTTGTCCCACCTAACATTATCAAAAGCTTTTTCTAAATCAACAAATGCCATAAAAGTATCTTTGTTTTTCTTGATCCGCCCTTCAAGTATTAATCTTAAAGACAGAATTGCTTCCCTTGTACCGCGATTTTTCCTAAACCCAAACTGATCTTCACCTACTATCTCTTCTACTACCCTTTCCATCCTTCTGTATATTATTCTGGTCAGTAATTTTGAAGCATGTGATGTTAGACTAATTGTGCGATAATTCTCACATTTGTCAGCTTGTGCTTTCTTTGGAAGTGTGAAGATGATATTTTTATTAAAATCAGTTGGAATTTCTCCTGTTTCATAACTTTTTGATATCAGCTTGAATAATCTTTCGATTCCTTCCTCTCCTAGAGATTTAAGAAGTTCTGCAGGGATCTCATCAATTCCAACTGCCTTATTTGCTTTCAAGTCATTCAGAGCTTTATTAAATTCTGTCCTCAAAACAGGATCTCCTAAGTCATCCATGTCGACATCGCCTTCCTTTTCCAATACACTATTGTTCAAGTCGTCCCCAACATACAGTTTCTCAATGTATTCCTTCCATCTGTTAGCTCTATCTTCTGACCTTAAAAGAGGTTTCCCATCGGCAGCTTTAATGTTCATACCTCTTTTCTTCATTTCTCCAAAATTCTGTTTGATCTTTCTATATGCAACATCTACTTTTCCTGCAACCATTTCCTTTTCTACTTCTTCACACTTTTCTTGTAGCCATTTTTCCTTTGCTATTTTGCATTTCCTATTTATTTGATTTCTAAATTGCCTGTACTGCTCTTTTCCTGCTTCATCCTGAGCATTTTTGTACCTTCTCCTCTGATCGAATCAGCTGCAAAATTTCTTCTGTGATCCAAGGTTTTCGGGCAGCTTGTTCCCTAATGCCTAATGATTTCTTTGCCAGCTTTCATTATTTCGGTCTTTAATGCATTCCATTCGTCCTCAGGTTGAGCTCCTTTCACATGTTACTTCTTAGACCTAAGTCTACCATTTCTGCAAATTTTTCTCTTGTGCTAGATTGTTTCAGTTTATTCACTTCCAGTCTGTTCTGCTTATAGCTGCTTCCTTATTCGCTTGAATTTCAGCCTGCACTTCATTACTATCAAATTATGGTCCGAGTCTATGTCTGCTCCTGGGTACGCTTTACAGTCTAGAACTTGATTCCTGAATCTCTGTTTGACCATGATATAATCTAGCTGATATCTGCCTGTATCCCCAGGACGTTTCCAGGTGTATATTCTTCTTGCATGGTTCTTAAACAGTGTGTTCGCCACCTACTAGCTTATATCTTTCACAAAATTCTAGCAACCTGCTTCCTCGCTCATTTCTTTCTCCTAGACCAAAACTTCCTACAGTATTCCCATCTTTTCCTTCTCCTACTATTGCATTCCAATCACCCATGATTATTAGATTTTCCTCCCCTTTCACATATTGGATTAATTCTTCAATTTCAGCGTATATTTTTTCTATTTCTTCGTCATCTTCCTGTGACGTTGGCATATATACTTGTACTAATGTGGTTGGGACGGGCTTAGTTTCTAACCTCATCAAAATAATCCTGTCACTAAATTGTTCATAATAACTCACCCGTTTCCCTACTTTCTTGTTCATTACAAATCCTACACCAGTGACTCCATTGACAGCTTGTGTGCTAATTATCCTGTGTTCCCCAGACCAGAAATCCTGTGCGTCCTTCCATTTAATCTCACCTAATCCCAACAACATCTAACTTAAGTTGTTCCATCTCCCTTTTTAAGTTTTCTAACCTACCTGCCCTATTCAGACTTCTAACATTCCACGCTCCGACTCGTAGAATGTTTCTATCCATTCTGATGACTCCTCCCTGAGCAGTCCCCACCCGGAGATCCGATTGGGGGACTATTTTACCTCCGGAATATTTTACCCAGGAAGAAGCCATCATGATATATGTAATTTGAGAGGATTACATGTCCTCGGGATACCCTTTGGGTCTTTAATGCAGTGGTTTCCCGTTGCCTTCTGCATCCCCATGCCGTTGATCATTTCTGATTCATCCGCCTTTAGGGGCCGTTTCCAACCCCAAGGGCAAGAGGGTGCCCTGAACCGCTCCCGGCTGTTCCGCCCTCCTTTCGGAGGCCGTTGGCAAGCAGTGGGTGACTCCTTATACCGGGAATCTTTCAGTCGCCAGAGCCTCGTCCGTGCAAACAGGGTGCACCACGTGAAGGAGAGGTTGACATTTGGTTGGAAAAGACAAGTATAGTCTCTCCCAAACCCTTACACCCCAATTGATCTATACCTGTACGGAAGACCGTTTGTTTACTATGTCAGTTTACCCGTGCTCATTAAGGGAGCGATGGGTCCGAAGTTCGATCCCACCACCCGCGAATTAATTTTTTTTCCCCCTTTATTTGTATTTTTTTACATTGTTAATCGATCTCGTAACATTGAAAAGTTATTTTGAAACAAATTCTACAATTTTTTTTTTCCTTTGACAAATGCGTAAATATTAGGATGATATATAAATGAATATGGAAATAGTTTCATGAAAAATGTAGATGACAATGATTGTTTTTTAGACGCGTGCGTAGTTATAAAATTAATTTAATTCATTTGTAAAATCATCCCACCTTTTTGTTGTCTAAAGATGAGGCAAAAAATAATCTATATGGAAATAATGTCATGAAAAAAAATTTGAATTTGGCGTAAAAAATATATTTTGATTTTAAATTTATTTTTGAAAATTATCAAAAGCTAAATAATTATAAATTTATTTTTCCCACCTCCGCTTCACCACTAACAATAGCATTCGCAGAGATGATCTCCGCAATGTTACCACCTTAGCGATTTTGTCGCTAGATTTAGCGAATTTCGAAGCTCGAAAGCGATATTTTTAAATATGTTATAGCTAAAAAAAAATTGGTGGGTTTTAGTGATATTCAACCTTGCAGCGTTTCGAAAAACTTGATTGGAATTGCAGTAGGTAATGCCTTTGTCGTGACTCGGATAAATAATGGCATACATAATATATTGAAAACGGAATAAGGCTTACCCAATACAAGAGGCTGCTGGAATAAATGCCTTATTGGTGTTATCTGATTTAGCCTAATCGTATCACTTTCTCATTCGAATGCCGTGGTAGAGAGGATTTTCAGAACAATGAACATTCTTAAGAACAATTTGACAAATACGAAAGCTGTAAATAGCAAATTATTTTAATGAGGAATCGATTAAAAATTGTGAAAAAACTGCTACAGTTACGAGCTTCCTGCTGATGTGATTGATAAAGATGCTAAAAACTCTTTTAAATCTAAGACTGACGATTGATCTCATCCTTCCACATCTGCAAGATCTGCCATCTCCAACAACAGAACAAGATGAAGATGAAGAAATACCGATTGAAGAGTTTGATGTTGATTTATAATACAATGATATGATTAATTTAATGAAAATACTAATTATTAAGATATTTGTATATCACTTACCTTTATTTTATTTAGCGATTTCTAGCGAATCTTTTAGGTCTAAATATCCCGCAATCTAGTGAGTTTTGAGACGCGGTCTAGTAACTTTTGTTTTCGTAAGGTGGCAACACTGGATCTCCGTTACAAGCCTAGCTGCAACAACCCCATCCTCCAGATTGTTTACTATTTACGCGAGCCAGAAAGACTCTTACATGGAACCGCTTTCCAACAAAAGATGAGATAAAAGGCGAAATCGCAGACCATACCTAAAGAAGCTTTCCAAAACTGTTTCTCAAATTGGAAGCTGGATAAACAGTGAAGATTAAACAAATAAATTACTAATTCACGTTACTCTTTGACCCCAGTTCGTATCTGGGTGTAACAGTACAAAACAACACGAAGTAGACTAGGATTCTATGCGGAGGCCAACTTTGCGGAGGTGGGAAAATAGATTTATAATAATTCAGATTTTACTATTTTATCAAAAATAAACTTAAAATCAAAATAAACTTAAAATAAAAATAATTATATTTTTTATCCCAAATTCTATATTTTTTTCAGAAGTAACGTCTATTTCCATATGGTACTGCTACTGCCACATTGATTTATTTTTTGGCTGATCTTTCAACAACGAAAAAGGTGGATTGTTTTCACGAGTGAATTAAATTGTTTACATTTGTTGCTATTATGTTTATTTAACCATTACCGGTTTCGAGCAAAATGCTGATCATCAGATGGTTTGCATTTTTAATGTATTTAACTATGCAGATGCAAAATGCAAACTTGCGTCCTATAACAGAGAAGTAGCATTTATTGAATGATAGTAATTTAATTTTGGGTTCAAGAAGGATAAATGCAATTACTTTACTCTCATTCAATAAATGCTACTTTTCTGTTGTTATAGGACGGACAAACATGCTCGCAATTTGCATCTGCATCTTTAAATAGATTAAAAATGCAAACCATCTGACGATGAGCACTGTTTGCTTGCAACCAGTAATGGTTAAATAAACATAACAACAACGGATTGTGACTGGTTGTTGTTTTCAATATCAACCCAAATATACAGTTTGGTCTCGGAAAGATTGGGAACTCCACTGAACTGCCAAAACTCTCGCGGTTTAGTTAAAAGCCTTTTTTTGGGGGGGGGGGGGGGGATGAGTGGTAAAAAAAATGAAAACAAAAAAAATCAATTTCTTCTTCTCTATCATTAGTAGTGAATATTGCTATTATCGTTTCTGAAATACATTTAATGTGCATCACAACTGTTATAAACTTTTTGTTCAAATGTATAGTATGCTGTTTAGTTTCTATCATGTCCTAAGACGGTATCAAAATCATATAAAAAAGAAGAATTGAAATTTCAGCAAGATTTGTGATCAACGAGTAATATACAAAGAAACGCAATTGTCCTACGTCATTCTACAACGCTGTAATTTCATCTTGCAACAGAAATGGTCGCTGGAGTTTGAAAACTTAGCGCATGAAGCTTGGATTAATTTCTTCTTGATAATTATCTTGATCTCACATTACAGTGTGTATTAACTTTGACTGCAAAAGCCGGTTACAGTGGAGCAAAATCGACTCAGTTTTAATCAGTCAAGAACGGCTTTGATTTCACAACAAAATGCGATCCGTCGGAGCTAATTAGAATCACGCTTCACATTTTTTTCTCTAATTTATTCCGAATTTCGGAACCAAATTTATCAAGCTAATAGTAATTGGATATTGGTATCTCTTGATTTGGCTATCATGTTTGCATTTCGGTTTCAAATTTTTGAGATACACTTAAACAACACAAAATACATCGGTGTGTCTATACTAATATTACAAACGCCAAAGTCTGTCTGTGACGTGTGGAAGACTAAACTGCTAAGCAGCTCTTGACGAAATTTGAAGGAAATAAATACTATATACCGTTAGAAAGGACATAGGATAATTTTTTCGGAATAAATAACGGTTTGTCACGAAATTTGGAAAATAGCCGTGTGGTAACGGACAGACGACTAGTGTGTGTGTGTGTGTGTGTGTGTGTGTGTGTGTGTGTGTGTGTGTGTGTGTGTCCGTAATGCCATATCGGTCGCTCGGGCTTTGTTTCAATCGCAGTCTGTTAGCAAAGGACAGCAAAATAAAAACTACACAAATTCGCTACTCATTGCAAGGAAAATATACAAAGCCATATTTACTTAATCCCCAGCTTGCTTCAAATAATTGATAAAATACAATTTCAATTGAGGTCTTGGTTTGAGGCCGTTTGTACTATGTTCTCCTACTTTTCTGTAGTTGGAAGCTGAGAGGCAACACATGTGTTACCAAGATATACGCTTTGTTCTGGTGCGAGTCTTTGTTCTGGTGAAACACGTAGGACGCAGAAGATTCGAAGGCGTTGGTGAAATATTGCTTCAGAAAGTGAAGGAAGAGTGTCGGCTGTCCCGTGGGAGACACAGGAAGCCAGGGGCGATACAAGGACTTCTGGAGAGACGGTACTCAGATTACGCAATAAACTGAATACAAGGGGGAAAAAAATCATACTAAACAGCTCTTAAAACGAAAGTATACAAATGAAATCCCCGACAATGCGCGGCACGTTTATAAGTTTCTTCCCCGATGTACCGCCATCTGGATATATGAATCTTCCTATGCCAGGACCACAGCGAGGAAGAAAACTGTTAATCCGTTAATCGTTAATGAACGAAGTTAACAAAATTGAAAAATCTAAGTTTCAAGTTAACCTAACAAATCGTTAACGGTCTTCTAACTCCAGTTAAATTGAACTACCGTCGACTTTGATTCGTTACATTGGTAGTTGATGTATTTGATTCGTTTGAATTGCGCGCCATGCCTTGCTCGACCGTTCGGCGAGTCGAATATTGAACGAATTAGGTGACACGAGGTGCGAGTGTGCTGCGTATACAACTGTTACGCTAGGCATGGCGTGGGTAGAGCGGGAAAGACAGAGTTGTGGAGCGTTTCTATGTTACGTCTGCAAACCAGAGCTCACAACTCGTTTCTAATTCGATTGGTGATTAATTTTGATATTTTTGTAATATAACTTGTTTTACTACCAGGAAAATGTCAATTTTTAGTTGTTTTTGGTTTGGAGTTCGTTAGTGAAATAAATTAAACTGATGCTCCTTATAAGATTACGTCATGGAAACTGAACTCTTGAATCTGTCAGTGAAAGCAGAAACGCTAACAATAACAACGAGAAGATTAAAAATCCTTGGCCACATTTATGCTATTATGTTGCACCTAAATCAAGACTGGGTGAACAGTTGATCTATGAATGCAAACTGTGTTTGCTAAACTATCAACAATCAAGGCTCATTTGTCTAGCCTTAATACTCTTAAACAACAGATGAAGAGGATGCATATATGCAAATATGAACAATTTGAAGAAAAAGCAGGGCAACTCGTGGGAAAAAAAAAAGAATTCAAAGCCTTCTTCAAGTGCTGTGGTTACTTCTGATGTAGATAGCAGCGGAATAGACTTGATTTCACCTGAATCTGCTGATAAAAGTTTAAGTCAATGAAACATTAGCTACCAGCATCGTCGTATTCCACGCTGGCGTGGACCGATCTATCATAAACCTTTTCGTTACCAACATGATTCCGCTACATGCTGAAGAATCTGATACGTTTGAGAAACTGGGAAGTAAAAACTCAATTTCCAGGAGGACATTAGTTAGACGTATTATTGATTCAAATCACGGTAAATAGCACCTTGGTACTGCTTGCAGTAATACCAATTGAAAAATATAAACATCAGCTCCAGTTTTGGATGGTTAACTTTAACTTGAGTTAAATTTGCAAGAATATAACGCATTAACGATTATCGGAGTTAACTTTTCGATTCACTGTACCCACCTGTGGCCACGACAATGTTTGCTAGTGGGCAGGCCTACCTGGGCGCAGTATCTGTTATTGTAGTTGGTCCCTGTTAATGCGAGCTGAGAGTTTTGGCACGACAGTGTTTGCTAGTGGGCAGGCCTACCTGGGCGCAGTATCTGTTATTGTAGTTGGTCCCTGTTAATGCGAGCTGAGAGTTACTGCCGCAGCACTATTAACTAGAGTTATAGTCCCCGGAATCAATAACCCCGCCCGCCCGCCCGCCCGTATGCAACACGGCCAGTAATTATTGAAATAATTACTTAGTAAATCAACACGGCAGCGCCTAGCCAGCCACCTGGCGGCGAGTGTCGGCAACACTCGTCTCCCTCAGCACGCGTTCAGCGGAGTTTACGCGAATCAATAATTCATCTAGTTGGAGGGCACGGTGACGATAGAACCAAGACACTGGCGGTAAGGGGCATACCTCGCCGAGGTGTTCAGTAGAAAGGCAAATAGGAAAGGTATCAAACATAATTAATAACGTAATTGGAATTACTGGAGAGAAGAATGAGAAACATCTTGGGTGCTGTTAAAAAACAGAAGTAATACCGAAATATACCAAAAACAGAGGAAATAGAATCAATAAGAGAAAGGTTGAGAGCGCACGTTAAACTGCAGGTCCCCTCTGGGGTGACAACACTGGTTGGAACACGATGTGTACACATCTACACCAAAATCCAAGCTGAACCAAGGCTTAACGTGGTCCGCGTTGGCCCAAAGGAGCGCACAAGAAGGGGGGGGGGAAAAAAAAACAACAAAACTGAATTCAAACTATCAATAAAGGTTTGAAAAGAAGCAAGATAAGAGGGGAGGAAATTATGGAGAGGTCTTTAGAAAGAAGGTATTAAATAAGTATGGAAGTACTGTAACGCAGAAGACGAATCAAATTCGGTCCGAAGCGTTCTCACGAGAGAAGGAAGAAACAGAGTGAAATATAAAGGAATGTTGGATTGACCGGAAAGAAAAAACAACAGGGGGCGAAGAATTGAAACTGGTACACGATCTTAGCATACCTTATCGGAAAGAGGAAGAATGAATTATATGTATTGCAGGACTCGTGCTGGTCGACTTCCAAGGCAGATGAAGAGTCATTAGCAACGAGTAAATACGAGACTACAAGAGAACGAAATATATGAAAGAAAATAGTGTTACAAGATGAATCATGAATAATGACGGGGACAAGACAAGAGAAGAAAAGGAAACTAAAGCAACAATATGCAGGATAAGAATATTCCTTTCAGTGGGCGAGAATAAAATATACAAACTTAAGAGCGAACCTACATTCGACGCCATAACTGCACTAGGTATGACGCATAATTTGATCAAGTGGGAAAGGGAAAATACGCTATGCGAAGGTAAACTAAAATATAGGATGATTTATAAAGGACTTTGCAACTTTGGAATGATATAGAAATTTGATGATAACTTACACAATCTGTAGATGTGTCATTTTGTAACAAACAATATCAAGTTTGATTAACGTAGTGCATCAGTACACAATTACGCCACCAGGAGCACCAGCGTAGCGAACAGTTAAAATTGCTTCTTTCACTGGTATTGTGTATCTGGATATGTTTGAAAACTTTTTAATTCCACAGATCGTTGAAGATGACCGAGATGGGATGGTTTACTACCAGCAAGACGGTTCACCACCTCATTTTCTCGCAGAAGTTCGAGGTTTCCTCGATAATCGCTTCCCAGGTCGGTGGATTGGCCAATCACATGGCCACCTCGCTCCCCAGACTAGACACCACTGGATTTCTTTCTCTGGGGTTTCATTAAGGATCATGTGTATGTTTCTCCCCTGCCAAACAATTTGGCCGACCTGAAAAATCAAAATTGCAGAAGTTACACCCGATTTGCTGCAACGAGTGCGGGAAGGAATTGATTACCGGTGGGAAGTTTGCCGCATGACAAATGGTAGTCACAGCGAACCAAAATGACACTTCACACTTTTATGTGGAACTTGAGGTTGCTTGCTGCGAAATGACACATGTACCGATTCTGTAAGTTACCCAATTAATTTCTATATCATTCCAAAGTTGTGAAGTACTTTTTGACTCGCCCTGTGTATTGTTACCGTGCGGAAGTTGAACTAGAGGATGCAGTAGCGAGGACACGGCGAAACCTACTGAATACCACGTGGTACTCGCATGAGGCGGTATTTACACGCTTTATATTAGCTTGACCTGCATTCATGTATGTATGGAGCGGAATCTTTCACTTCAATTTTCACCCACTTCCATTTTTTTTGCTTGGGCTTTACGCCTCGTCGACGTCGAGGTCATTAGAGGCGGGATGGGACTGGGGCAAGGAACGGGAAGGAATTCGGCCATGGCCTTTTGAAGGAAGCATCCCGGCATTCGGCTGGAGTGATTTGGGGAAACCGTGGAAAAGCCAAATCCGGATGCACGGACGGGGATTCGAACCCGCGTCCTCCCGAATGTGAGGCCAGAACGCTAACCGTTCACCCACCACGTTCGATGCCCAGTTCCAGATGTTCGAGTTGTTTGAAATTATGCGCACGTATTAAGAACCGGCGACAATATAGTAATTTCATAGCCATGTACTGCTATTCTCATTACTTTGACAGTAACAATAGAAAAGCCTTTGAAAACAATGGAATATTTCACTTCCATGTTCACGCACTTCCTGACGTCCGAATTGTTTGCAATTTTACGCACTTATTTACAACTGGCGACATTACAATAATTTCGTACCTGTTTTCTGACACTATCGTTACTTTGGCAGTAACTATAGAGAAGTGGCTAACTGTAATGAAATCTTATAACTAAATTTTAAACCAATTCCAGATGTCCAAATTGTTTGGAATTTTGTACATTTATTAAGATCAGTGACAATACAATAATTTCATATCTATATCCTGAAATTCCCATTGTGGGGTGCTTTATACTTTTACATAATGACTCTACCTTTACGAACAGCAAGCGACAAAAAATGCGAGGTTACTGATATCTAGTACCCTACACATTTTTTACATTAAATTTTTTAATCAGTGACTTAATTCTTATTTATTTTAAGCTTATTCAAAAAATACTGAATTGTGATACATCCTAGCGCTGTTTTTATATTTAAAGATAATATTAACCTTTTAGTTAATATTGTTACTAAAGCGTGTATTTTAGTTTTTTAAACTATAATTCTATTTAATAATTAGTATTAACGGCCATTGGACACTTCTTCAAAGTCTACTTCACTTACGAAGAATTGTGAACTTTAGAAGGCTGTGTGTCGCGTCGTTTAATATTACGGTGCATGTCGTGATTGTGTAGCAACAACGGTTGTCTTTAGAGCCTCTGTAACGATGTTATAATTTAGTGACTGAGCGGCAGCATAATCCACGTGTAACAAAGAGTTCGCTACCATATACAGGAAGGGGTACCCAAAAACAACAGGTATAGCATTGCTAGCAGACAAGTGCGGAGTCCTGCATGGAAATGACACACACCACTGTTTCGAGGCCAGAGGTGTCCCTTGTCGGAGTCCTGTTGTTCATGTCCTCTGCAGCCGACTTGAGAGGTAGCTTTGCGCCAGTGGTCCTGGCCGCTGGTTTGGTTTTTCCGCGCCCCACTCCCCGCGGAAGCAACAGGCGGCGGACTTTTTGCCGTCGCGGAGGCAGACATCCAGCCCGCTCCATCTGGCCGCATCGACCCGAGGAGCGGCCGCTCTAATCGCCGATGTCGAAACGCTTTGTTTGCCTCCCCCGCCGCGAGGGTCGCTTAATGCCATGATTAAAATAATTGCGCCGCCGAAACAGCAGATGTTGTATTATAGCGCTTAATGGGGGCCTTTTTTACGGCTAGGAGCGGGGGAGGAAAGTTAATCGTTGGGTGCGCTTTAAACTCCGCTCTGTTCAGTTTAGCGGCGGGAAATCCTCCACTGGAAACCACCCTGGCAAACAGAAGGGAAAACAAAGCCGGGGGCAAGTTCTTTACTCAAACAGCCGTGGAATACAAAAATATTCGTTAGCTCAAACACTCGTCCAAATGACAGACATTATCTACCGTGGTAGTTGGAATTTATTCCTGAAAAGCTTCTCAGCAAAAACGAATAACTATTCTTTTTTACTGACATTTCTGATCAGGTTGTGACAGCCCTCAAACCTAAACTTTAACGGGAATTGTGTTTTATGAAGGATTTGTAGCAAGCTAGGGTGTGATTGAAAATATTTTGTATGTTTGTCTTGTTATTTGTTGTAAATCAATGTAAATGGATTTTGTTTTGTGAAAAGAAATTATGTAAATACCATTTAATATGTTTAACAACAGAACTATGGCAGATAATTGCTTAAATGTTTGTAATTGTAACTATTAAGGTGAGCTACTATGTTTAATGGACGATTTACTAAATTTTAAAATGATTTATGTGGATAATTTTGTGTTTAAGTATCTTTAGTTTTCATTTCTAAGCATTTTACAATGATTGTAAATCATTATGTATTAATTCTCATTTTTTAAATATGTTTTCAATTGTTTAAGTATTGTTAAATGTCTAGAAATATCTGTCGGAAGCCTTTGTACTATTCTAGAAATTTCGATAGAACTTATATAAACCGACCAGCAGAGATTAAGAGACAGCTTTACAGACTCAGATTACGTCGGCCAAGGAGTGTGTTGAACGAACAGTTTTGGTGGTGTTTATTATCTTTGGAAGAAGTGCCCACTGTAATCGTTGGAGTGTTGTGTTTATATGTGAACAGTATTTTGAAGTCGGATGTCACTAGCAATAAAATCAAGTTAAAATTAGAAACTGGATCTCGGACTAGCCATTTAATATATTAATCAAATCCACGAAGAAACTAACTAGGTTCTCAGATTTCGTGTAGACGAGGTTTTTAAATAAATGTTTTTTACTCCAATTGAAAAATTTTATTCGTATAAAAAATTTTGTAAGTACAATTTCAAAAACGAATAACTATTATTTATTTGACTGCCATATTTCGCGACTATCTACATTTCATGAATACTTCCCTGTTTCTTACGTTCTCTGAAAAATTCTTAGGTTATGTTGTGAGCCGGTTCTAATATGTGCTACAGAGAATAAAGCATTACTATCGCATGCTCTGATTTTCTGCATCCAGTCGTTCTAAATGAAGAAAAAGCAGCAGTGTATTTAAACGAAAGTCACGCCGTAATTTATCGGAATAAAATCAAATTCAATTATTTATTGTAAATTTACACTTTCTTTTAAGAACGTAAGTACAAATAAAGTCGACGCAGTTCTTGATTTGAAATTTCCTGGTAAGCCAAGCAGCGCTGTAGTGGCAGGCAGTGGAACTGACACTTCGGGTATCATCGAGACTCTCCGAAGATTGCCGAAGCATTGAGTTGAGTCCGCACGCCAGGCTAATGCCCCCGGCTGCCCGCTCCGTCTTGCATGTGCAGGTAAGACTGCGCAGTGAAAAACCTTTAGCGAGTCGTCGATTGCAGGAGCCGCTCTTTCGAGTTTGCACGCGCTACCGTGTCGCCGTCCACACGCTCCGTCTTGCATGCGCAAACTAGTTTGTGCAGGTAAAGCCTGGCACACACACACACACACACACACACACACACACACACACACACGCGCGCTTGTCGATCGATTTGCTTGTAATGCAAGACGGAACGCAGTTGAGCTCACAGACTACTTCACCTTGCTGTCAGTTACTAAATGTCGATATGACAGACACACAGAAATTAATGGTTGCTGCGCATATTGTCCCGATAATCAGAGAGAAAAAAAAAATAGAATTAGGCAGAAATGGTAAAAACAGTGGTTATTGAAGCGAGCCAAATGTAGTCGCATCAATTTACTAAATGAATTGAGGCTAGAACCTGAAGATTTGTTTATGTTCACACGAGTGATGAAACCTACCTCGACTTATAGTGAGTCCACATATTAAAAGGAAAGACAGCAGAATGAGAAAAGCAACAACACCTCATGAGCGTGCACTTTTAGTAGTACTGAAACTTCAGCGAGTATAATCTGACATTTTATATGTATACTGTAACTGTGTACCTAATTGTGTTTGCTAATGAAATTATGTGTTACATAGCTCATTAACTGAACCCGCAGTTGTGTCTTCAATGTTCTCTATGCCATCCTGTCTCAGCATTCATTAATCAGTCGAAATACCACAAATTTGGCTTTTAGATGTTTTCGATACCAGACCCAGATCTACAAGATTCATTATATTTCTTCTGTGCCTTCCGAAAACAAGTTCTTAATGAATTTATTTTTTTAACAACAGTTTCTTTATTTGAGTGTTCAACTTCTTATCAATTTATTGATAAGAATATCATATGCAGCACTTTATTTCTGCTTGTTTAAATAATCTTCACTATTGATTTTCTACAGACATTCATTTTGTCTAGATAAATCAGTGAATTCAGTTAGAAATTCACACGACAGTAGTCATGAAAATCAAGAGCACTCTTCATGCCTTCAAGCCAAAGAATTGACGGAACACAACAATTAAGTCGATCGACTTGTCCCCACACACACTCCGTCTTGCATTACAAGTTGAGACTGTGCAAGTAAGACGATCTACAAGCATGAGAAGAAAACGGGTGCAAAATGTTCTGAAGAGAGAAAGAGAAAACAGTGCAATAATGAAGGAGTACTGGAAAGGAAGAAAAAACTACAGCAGAGGAAATTGGTACGTGGTCCTTAGCTGGCCATAACGAAAATAAAAAGAAGGAGAGGAAATTATTGTTACAACATTCAAGGCATAACTTTTGTAAATTTAGTTTCATCGATCTTGCAGAGATCTTGCAGAGATCTTAAATTTGGTGCTGTGGTATATTCCGTACGAATCCATCCATCCATCCGTGATTTGCTGCATGTCGTAGTTAGCACCAGGGAATCATATGGCTAATGTCTATGTATTGTGGTATGACAAAGTCACCCACAATGAATATAATTAAATAAATTAATTAATATTCAGATTTTCTTTAATAATATTCAATTTTGTAAGGTGTAAATATCGTAAATAATAGGGATATTGCATAGGTAAATAATTGTATATTGAAACCCGGGCAGCCAAAGTTATCATTATAATTTTAATTTCTGCAAAACTTGCTGCTCAGCAATGTAGTGGATATGGGAAGCTGAAACTGCCATTTTCGAACGGTCGAGAGCGAGACAATAGCTGGGTTCCCCGACTTAGCGGCGCCGACGCTCACAACAGCGCTGGTCCGTTAGACGGGGGCGCTGAACTCACCCCTCTCCGATGCTCGGTCGAGGTCAGGCAGAAAGTGCGCGAACGGAGACAGCGAATGCTGGCCCCGATATAAAACACGTGACGACGGACATGTATCGATGACCAATCGTGAACGTTTATAGGGGTTCCCAAATGTTAATTCAAGGGATTCTGTTACATGTGGCGAGTGGGAGACAACTTTGCCGAAGTAGAAGAGAAGAGGCCATTTTGAGGACACTTGTTGCCGGGACGAGCTACTGTACAGACGTGTCAGCCGACACGCTCTCGTCCGGTGATCATTGTCTGGTTCTGATCACTCTCTTGCTCTGGGAAGCGAGAAGTTGTATGGCATGCCTGCCATTACCTGGAAGCTGTTTTGGTAACGCGGTCGTACCCGCTAACCTGGCTTTTGCAGCTTCAGTGGCACTGTGCGTGTCACGCTACATCACGGCGATGCATTCATGGTAAAGTACGGACGCAAGCGGCACTGAGATACGACTCTGCTCCCGTCACAAAATCACTGAGCTAGCTAATTTTCATGTTTCATTTCAAATTCTAAGCATCTTGCTAATTTGTAAATTCAAGACGATGCTTTTCTTCAACTTTATATGGCGCCCCTGAGATACTCCTTTGTTACAGTAAATGTTAGCTTCAATTTGATGGCCTGTGTTGCCACGTTGATAATATGTTAACTTTGCTATTTGTTGAAATATTTAATTCAGTTTTGTGTTTGCTTTTCATCGGCGGATTGTAAACGTCGGGTATTGCTTGTGCTTGTTATCTTTGAATATGTTTAACGTAAAGTTAACTATTACCCGGCCTTGTATAAGCCATAAGAATCAATAAATGGGATACTGTTTTGTGTAGAATATTCATGGTTCTAGTTCCCTGCTAGTTCACCTTAATTTTGAATGCATTTAATTTTATATGATAATTAATCAATAATAAATCCCCCCTCCTTTTTTTATACAAAATAAACAACCGCTAGGCCCGTTTTTAATACAGTATAAGTTGAGAATCTGTTGTAAATGTACTTGTCCTAAGCTATATAAAATAATCTGGATTGGTTTGTAGATTTTTTTTTGATGGATGTTTATATCTATCAACTAATGGACGGATTTTTTTTTGAAACGACGTTACTGAGCCTCAAGTACGCGACAAACGAGCTGGGTCCCGACCAATCTACATCTACATCTACATATATACTCTGCAATTCACAAAATTGTGGGTGGCAGAGGGTGCTCAGCACCAAAGCTAATCTCTTTGCTGTGCATTCCAATCCCTAATGGTACGAGGGAAAAAAGAATTCATATAAGAATCAGTCCGGCACCTTATTTCTCTAATTTTATCTTTCCTGTCCTTCCGACTCAAATAGGTTGGTGGAAGAAGTATTTCAATACACTCATGAGTGAAAGTTGGAGTACGCATGTTTTCCAATAAGTTTAAACGAAACGTGTGTCGTCTATCTACCAGAGACTCCCAACCTAATCTACTAATCAGTTCTGTGACGCTTTCATAAGGACTGTAGCAAGCGGTCACGAATCGAGCGGCTCTTCTCTGTACTTTCTCTATACTTTCGATCAATCCCTTATGAAACGGGTCCCAAATGGCACAACAATAATCCAAATGTGGACGCACAAGAGATTTGTACGCTATCTCCTTTGTTTGTTCATTACAATTTTTCAAGATTCTACCTATGAATCGCAGCCTAGAATTTGCTCTAACTACTAAAGAATTAATGTGTATGTCCCATTTCATGTTCCTTTGTACTGTTACTCCCAAATATTTAATAGAATCGACCATATCAATAACTGTATTGTTTAACTCGTATTTCTGAACAATCGGATTCTTTTTGTTAGTTATGCTCATTGTCTTGCACTTTTTACAGTTTAGAGTAAGTTGCCACTCAGCGCACCAAGCCAGATCGCGCTGAATTTCTAAGCAATCGGCCAAAGTTCTTACTTCCCTATAAATAACCGCATCATCAGCAAACAATCTAAAAAGGCTTTTCACTTTGTCTCCGAGATCGTTTATAAAAATTAAGAAAAGAAGTGGTCCTATTACACTTCCTTGAGGTACACCCGATGTAACATCTAGATTAGAAGAACTTTCTCCTTCAACGACAACATACTGCGACCGACCAGTTAGAAAATCCTTTATCCATTCACAAAGCTGATCCGATATACCGTAAGCTCGAAGCTTCGCTAAAAGGCGGTTGTGTGGCACAGAGTCAAAGGTTTTCTGGAAATCTAAAAAAATTGCATCTACTTGTGAACCTGTATCGATAACTTTCATTACGTCGTGTGTAAATAGGGCCAGCTGTGTTTCACATGATCTTTTCTTCCGAAATCCATGTTGATTTGTTGTAAGCAAATTATAATAATCTAGAAAATTCATAATGTTCGAGCATATAATATGCTCCATAACTCTACTACAAACAGATGTTATAGATATGGGACGATAGTTCCCAGGATCACTTCGATCACCTTTTTTGAAAATCGGAGTTACTTGCGCGATTTTCCAGTCTGAAGGTACTTTTCGCTCTTCTAATGATTTACTGAATATATCAGACAGAAATGGCCCGATTTCTGCAGCATACTCGGAAAATACTCTTACTGGAATTCCATCCGGGCCCGGTGCTTTCCCCCACTTCAGGAGCTCTAATTGCTTAACGATACCTGCAGTATCTATTCGTAATGATTCCATCACCGACTCGCCACGGCGTGGGAAAACGGGAATACTATCCTTATGTTCATTTGTAAATGATTTTTGAATACAGTATTTAGTACGTTAGCTTTATCGCGGCTTTCATTAACCTCGGAACCTTCACGAATTAGTGCTGGAATATTGCTGTTGGTACAATTAACTTTTCGTACATACGACCAAAATTTCTTTGGGTTTTCTGTGAGACTCTTAGAGAGTTGGAGTGAAAATCGTTAAAGGCCTCGCGCATTACATTCTTAATACGTCCTCTTAAATCAGCTAAGGTTTCTAAATCGCCGCGACACCCCTTCCTTCTTGAGCGTGCGTGTATTTTCCTTTGTTTTTTGAGTAATCTTTTGACTTCGTATGTGTACCACGGTGGATCATCCTCTCCCTTTATTGTCCGCTTTGGTATATGTATTTCCATGCCTTCCCTGACTATATGTATAAAACGATGCCACATCTCTTCAACGGTGTCCTTTGTTGACTTGAAGTTATGGTATTTATTCCTCAGGTAGGTTCTAAAACACTCCTTTGAGGCCTTACTGAATTTGTATACAATCCGCCCTTTTTTCCTTTTTCGCTCGGTCATTAATTTGATAGTCGCAATTACCGCTTTGTGATCGCTTATTCCTGTGGTCGTTGAAATGTCGGTGAATAATTCTGGCCTGTTGGTAACCAGCAAGTCTAAAATGTTTTCGCTACCGTTATGACACCGCGTAGGTTCATTAACTAGCTGCTCGAGATGATTATCTGACAACAAATCGAGAATTACTTCAGAAGCTGCCTTATCCCTGCTACCTGTGATGTGAACGTAATTACGCCAGTCAATATAAGGCAGATTGAAGTCGCCTCCTAGAATCATAGCATGATCTTTAAAACGGCTAGCTATACTATTTACATTATTTCTTAACTCCTCGACGATAGCTATATCCGAATCAGGTGGACGGTAGAAGGCACCTATGATGAGTTTTGACCCAGCAACGTTGAGTTTAATCCATATGATTTCACAGTTTGTATCGACGTATATTTCATTACATGGGAGAAATTTACTCACGGCTATAAATACCCCACCTCCATGAGAATGTAATCTGTCTTTACGAAAAACGTTCATGCTATCTTTAAAAGTTTCGGCGGAACTTATTTCCGGTTTCAACCAACTTTCTGTACCGATAACGCTATCCGCTTCTGTACTACAAATAACGCTTTCAAGTTCCGGTTGTTTGTTACAAACGCTTCTACAGTTAATTACGAGAACTTTTAACTGACGAGATTCTTTTACGTTGCTCCTACATTCCGGTGTTGTATCTGATTGGGTTGCCCGTAACTGAATTTCGTGTTTCGGGTCTTCCTCCCTCAGCTTAAAAAACAACCCAGTGCATTCCACACGGCCCCTGCCACCCGTGTAGCCGATTCACGTGTGTAGTGCACACCTGACCTATTAAGGGGAACCCTACAAGACTCGACCCTATGGCGAAGATCGAGAAATCTGCAGCCAATGTCATCACAGAAACGTCGTAGTCTCTGGTTCAGCCCCTCAATACGGCTCTGAACCAGAGGTCCACAATCAACTCTGTCTACGATGCTACAGATGGTTAGCTCTGCCGATATCTTGCGGTCACTGGCCACAGAGTTCACCCTTTCAGCCAGCCGCCGGAAGGAAGAGAGGATAACCTCCGACCCAAGGCGATAGGCATCATTGGGGCCGACATGAGCCACAATCTGTAGTTGGCTACACCCCGTCCCCTCTATGGCACCAATAGCGTATTGTGGGGAGGGTTTTACGGAACCGTCGCCCACCCCGTTGTCCAGTGGTCACCGAGTACGGTCGAACTTGAAGTCGGCCGTAATGGTGTTCTGGAATGCCAGCCCGCGCCGAACTCGAAGACGAATTCAGGTCGAAAGTCGGAGCCGGCGAGAGTGGAATCGATGTCGACCGTCACGCCATCTGCGCATTAACAGACCCTGCTGTCCTAATCCACAGCAGTTTGGGAAAATCTTCACCACTACGCCACTCGCCGATACGAGTTGTAATTACTGCCTCCCTAGTAAATGATTCAATATCGGTCTGCTAGTGGGGGGAGCTAGGTGTAGAATGAGGAATTATCTAGTTCCAATATAATTCGATCAGATAAACAGTTTGGTAGCGCAGCATTCCGATTGGCCGATACCTTTGTCCTGACGTTCCGCCTCTATTTGAAGTCACGTGATGCTTATGTCCGAATTTCCAGCTCCCGAAGGAGGACGGCGTGAATTCAGGAGCGACGGTTTTCAAGCAATGGATACGGCACAGAAATTGCAAGTTTGAAAACGAAATACGGTAAAATCAACAGGGTCCCATACTTTAAACACCTAGGAAAATTTATCGAACTAACAGGCCTTGAGAAAATCTCATAGCATAATTCCCTTCCAAAAGCAAAATAGCCGACATCCAAAACCTCTACAGTAAAAAACCCATTTCAAGACTGACCAAAATTCAGCACTACAACACAGCCATAAAACCAACAGTCCTCTATGCAACTGAAACGTTAACACCTAACAGAAAACATGACCTTGAAGAAATCAAACAAGAGAAAAATCATTAGGAAAATCCTAGGAGAAAGACACACTAAAGATGGTTAAAGACTATAATCAATCTACACAACAGAAAAGTTCCCAACATCTAAATTCCCATCAAGGTAAGATGAATGAAATTCTTTGGTCACTTTAACAGATCACTAGAAAATCGATTGACAGAAAAGATAATAGATTATGTAATCTCACTTAACAAAAGCAACACCATTACTGAACGAAATTCGAAATGATCTCAAACACGCAAACATAAGATCTACAGACATTTTAGAAAGAGACATCTTCAGACACATTGCAGACAAATGTAAGGTTACAACCGAGTAATCAAAACAAAAACAATACAGACCAAAGTGGTCGAAAGAACGAAAGCCTATTTGAACAACAAGAAGAACCGAAAGAAAACACGATTGGGTCATTTGCTTAACGTCTTACACTTATTTGGAGAGTTCAACACTTGTAATAATACTAATAATAATAATAAATATTTTATCTGTATTATGAGGGAATTTAAAATGTATTACTCTGTAAATATTAGATTCATCCGAAATATAACCCTAAAATATAATCTACCTTGCTTGGTTAAACAAAAAGTAATTATTACAACATCATAAATTTTTTAAAATTGCTTAAAGTCAACATTGGAATTCTGAACTGAAGCTTTTAATCTGTATAGACATCGTCAGTCATGTCTTCCTAGTACACTACGCAGTTCGTACGGAGAATATGAGAGAGAGTACGACATATGAGGTTCGCGTTGCCTGACTATTAATAACTGAAACTTTTAAGAGTGAGCCAAAGATCTTGGTTCCTAAAGCGAGGTTATAACGCAGACTATCTTTCGCGGAGTAGATTGTGTAAAGGAGAATCGCTGGTAACGGAACCATTTGACGGAAAAATGTATTTTAAAAGGATAGTGTTGATATTAAGAGTGCGAATCGAAAGTGGTGGAGAGTGTATTAATCTATGTATCGTTTGAGAAGTATAAAAGAACTATGGGTAAATGATCGTGAGTAATGACAAACAGATAACCACCTCATACAGCAACTGTTACCGGTACAATGAAACTATTCAAGATGGCCGTCCACCAGCCGACTTGACTGAAATCAAACTCCGTGGAACGACCGACAGCGACGCAAAGCGAGAAAACAAACGCCTCTGCTGCCGGCGTTACAATGTTTATTAACTCTGCCCAAAGAAAAAACGATTATTTGTTATCTTCTTTGTTGAAACTTTCAGTGATGTGACTAAACTTCCTGCGATTCTATGCTCGGAGCATTTCGATAGGCAAGCGTTTCTAAACCCTTTTCCAACAGAGGAGCAGTAAATTTACAAAAGCAGCTGTGCGGACCACTAACCTATACGAGCCTAACAACTCACCTGTGTGTGTGTGTGTTTTTGTTACTAACATCTGCGGCATATCATATGGTTATCAAACAGTTATCAAACTGGAAGTGAAGTATTAAAAGCTAATTACATATTAAGCACATTCCTAATAGCCAAATTAATAGTAATGTTATAGTAGGCAATACCACCGATCCACTTGCACAAGATAAAAGAAACAAAACCCGAAATTTTTTATTGTTTGCTCCACCACTGTAATATTAACGTTGCTAACTTGCTACCCCCATACCTTTTTTCAAGAAACTGATAAGTATTATGTTAATGACCATCATACATGAACGGCACTCACTTTCATGCCGACTGGAAGCGTATTTCGTGCTTAGCTGTTGTAGAAACTCACTCCTACGCTCATATCCCATCCTCGTACAAGATTTTTTTCCTAGTCGCTGAAATATTAATAACCTTTAAGTAGTTGTGCTTACACCTTAAACTCGCTTATACTCTTATGCGGTACGAGTATGGTATCTAATTGTAAGCTTTTAATATTCTGCATACGGACCCACAGGATGTTCCTCACATTCGCAACCCAGTAAACTTCCATACTGTTAAACAGACAACCATCGTACGAGCAGCGCTGCTGCGGTCGACAGTGAAACTAAGTCTCTTCGAGAAACAGAGTCTTTTGTTAGGGGACGTCCACTAATTACGTGAGGTGTTTTTCCGGAATTCCAGCCCCCCCCCTTTTTGGTGAGATTTGCGAGATCTGGTGGGACCCTCCCCCACCCCTGCTGTTTTTTTGAGACTTTTTTTTTAAGCTGTCATGCTCCGATGACTGTTATAACCCCCCAAAAGTCGGTGTTCGCAACGATTCTAGGCCTTATACACCCCTAAAGTCGATATCCGCATCATTAGTGGCTTTTTTTTTTTTTTTTTTTTTTTTTTTTTTTTTTTTTTTTTTTTTTTTAGATATGCTGTCCTTCAAGAATATCAAAAGATCATGTGAGATTTCGCTGGAAACCCCCCCCCCCCTATTTCACCAATTAATCGACACATCCTCATCCAAGCAGCACTCTGGTGGCGTTATCGACTCGAGTTGCCGAGTTATAGAGGTAACGTCCAGTTGCCAGGCACAATGCATTTTATTCTAATCGGATGTTTCTGCGTGCGAGTGAGTGAAAGATGATAAATGAAGTTGGCTCAAGAGGAACAATATAAATACTGTATAATATAAATAGAGTGAGAATGAGTTGTGTTATTTGGTGTTTGTACTCACCCCCGCGAGCGTCTTGATGTTGTGCAGCGCGTTCTGGGCGTCCAGCGCCGACTTGCGGGTGAAGAACGTCACGAAGCAGCAACCTGCAACAACCACAACCACACGTTATGTCGCTCGTCTTCATCTCCTGCTTCAAATGCTATAATTTTCCCGCTTGCAGAAGAGTTCTAACATTCCATGTTCTTCTCATTTTCTCCCTTCTCTGTAACCCGTTCCCTTTGAGAGAAAGAGGTGTCAGATTGACTATATACTAATCCAGAACAGGTATAAGAATTGGTTAAAAAAAAATGCAAAAACTTACCCAGGAGCTGATGTTAATTCTTATCATAATCTTGTTGTAGCAGAAGTAGAAACGCTACTGAAAAGAATTAAGAAAGGGAAGATAGTAAAATGGTTCAATACTGTAACAAGATGACTAGATGGGTCATATCGTACAATTTAAATTAATTATTGTTTGATTTAATAAATATAAGAAACGAATGGATATTCTTTTTTTAGTTGGAGACAGAAATCTGCGTCTAGCTAAGGGTTGTGTTAGCGTGAGCGACACTCTGACTTAAGCCGGAAGTGTCCGGTAGGTCGAGACAATGAGGGGATTATCTCTGGCAAGTTGACGCTGATACCCGTGAGAAAGGCTGGACGCTGGGAATTTTGCGGATGGAATCCTTGAATGGACGTTTGCACGGTATCGTGAGAAAAATTTTCCCACGTATCCTCCCTACAAAACCCGGAAGACTCAAAGCAAATGAGAGGCAATGTATTAGCCAGCATAGAGGGGAGACTTTTGCGAAGTCAATCCGATGTGTTTCTTTCCTCACGTGATTGGAAATTTACAAATTTTGTGTTTTCCATGATGTTCGCCGAGGAGGTGAGGAGAGACGAGCTCTGAGAGGCGAGAAGAGGTCACTTGAGCTGGAACGATCGCGCTGGTCACTGCTTGCCAGAGCAGTACTGATGGTTCCATCCTGGAGGCTTGGATGACTGAGTGCCAAGTCCGGTCGAGGTTGTCACTTGTGTTGGTTGACGTGACAAGTGCCTAGCATTGCCTGAATCGGTGCGCTGTTGAGAGACGGTAGCGCTCTTGTTGCGACGCTTCGTGCAGCCAGACAGACACGGTAATTATACCTCCAGAAACAGTGTGTACTCAGACGAATCATTGAGATAGCCCTTTAACGGCCTGATGAGTGTGAGTTCTTATGCCGCCGGACATTAATTCCTGAGCTAGTTGTGTCTAAAAGCCGAGTGCTTTTTGGTTTTTTTTATCCAGTTTGAATTGAAAGACTGACTTCCATGTTTGGAAACTTTCAATAACTATTATTTGTGGGAACAAATTAATTCCCTGGCGCCCTAAGTAATCCAGTTAAATCTGATTTTTTCTTGTTATCGTTGTAATACAAGAATCGTTCTCATTATACATAAGAGAATATATGGAATTTGTAATTGTAATGTACATGTATTGCATTTTCTTAGCTTCAAATAACAATAATTGTTTGTTTGCTATTTCGCATCTGTAAGACGAGTTATTGCATTGAATTGTATTTTGCACAGACAGATGTTTCAGATTAATGATAAATATACCTCTGTCTGTAAGCATTCATGAGTACCCAATAAACCATAATTTTAGGATCTTTTCAAATATTAATAACAGAAGTAATAGTTTCACCTCTGTTTCCTGAAATTAATATATGTGCTTTGCATAAGGTAGTGGCGATTTAAATTATGCAAGGTAAGCAATGAATCCCCCTCACAGAGAATCCGCTACAATACTGATGCTCTTAAAGAGGAAGGACAAGGTAGAGAAATAGAAAAAATCTTTATAAACGAATGGGATAGAGGAAATGTAAATGAGCGTGTAGATGATGGTGGTGTGCGCCGAATGCATTGAAAAAACGCGACAAGCTGCGGGAGTCTAAAAACTTGGAACTTGGGATACTCGAGGCTCTTGGAAAAACAGTACCAAGCTAGTAAGGCCTCGCTCAGGCGAATGAGCCGCTCAGTCTTTTGAGCGCGTTCAAGAAAAAAGAAATTTTGGCCGAACGAGCCTGGTGCCAGTGCTCGGCTACTGACGTGACGTCACGCGTGCGCGCGGCAACTGCGGCCTTTATTATCATTCATTCGATATCAAAGAATAAAACTACCAAGGTTGTGGATTAGAGAGTTATCGTCAGCGAAGAAATTATCAGAATAATTTAATTCGCGAATTGACTTTTGAGGGAGATAGTGAGCCTTTTCAAAACTTTATGAGAAAGTCGAGGATCGATTACAACATTTCCTGTGTTTAGTTGAGCCTCATATTAAATAGCACTGTACAAATATGCGTGAGGCTACCCCACCAGGATATAAATTAATGGTAACTTCTAAGATTCCTGTCTCTGGGAGATTCCTACACAAACCTGCAGCATACGACCAAAGTACCTTACATCAGCAGCCATTTAGTAGTACTGTGACAATATTGTTCAGTCGTTCCAAAATTATAATTAGGTTGATAACTATTTATTATTCTATAGACTTTTAATACCAATATGTATTCAAAGATTGTTTTATGTTTTTTTTAAATCTTTTTTCTTTACGTCACCAATAGCATGGTTTAATACCTCCCTGATTTCACGCCACGCATCCTCTCATTTACTTCGATTATAAATACTGTTCGTATGAGCTTTCCCGTAATAACTTCTTTGATGCATACCGATAATTGTTGTAAAGCAAATGTCGTTGTCCCGCATTCTCGCGCTCATTGTAAAAACGCCAAACCAGCGTCCACACTGAGCGCCGAACACACACTGGCTCGCCTCTGAGCATTCTAATAAAATACTGTACCGACACCGAGCGTGCTCAGGCGTCCACACTTGATCGGCTCACTTCACTGAGCGGCTCATTCGCCTGAGCGTGCTCAAGTGGATACGAGGCCTTACATTATACGCGTATCTCTAAAGTTGTTTAAGCACTTCATAATGATAAGGAATATAGGCCTACTCTGTCTTCCCGCAATATCTTCGACAGAAAAGACAATTTGCCGTATCGGTAGCTAGCGTAGGTTCTTGATAAGTCACGTGACCTCGCCAGGAAATCGCGAAAGTTCGCATCTTGCGCTAACTCTCGCAATGTACGGAGTACGGCGACACCAATCCCGTTCAATACGCTTCCTTTTGTTGACGCTGTGTGCCGCACACCATATCCGGTGTTGGATGAATTGAGAGGAGATGAAGGAACACAGAGGGCGAAACGCTACGACATTCCATTTAGGCCTACTCTTCCGTGAGGCTTAACGTCCCCATCCACTGGTTGAATCAACATCAACAGTGTGGTATGACGTCACTCCATACGCACAGCGGAGAGGTTCAACCAGGACTATGGAGCACAGTGTGGTGGTTAGGACTCGTGCATAGTGATGTTCCGATACCATCAAAGTATCGATACATACTTAAATGAGTAGCACTCAAATTGTCTTACGATACTTACTCATGAGTACTGCAGAAGTATCGATACTTACTCATATCGATACTTTTTTAAAATTAATATCGAAATATAAAAATATACGTGACATGTTGCTAAATTATTTATTTGCCTAGCGTAATAAAATCAAATCCACTCAGCAAATATTTTTATTTATTAAAATTATAATGAAACTCACATTGTAAGCAACCTTTGAACGTTTTGTCTTATCTTTAAATATTTATTTATTACAGTTTTAACACTTTTAAACAATAAAAGTCCGCATATGGAAGGTTTCTCAAAAAAGCAATTGTTCCAAATATTTTGGGAACAGCTTGTTTCTTCTTTAGAAAACAAACATTCACTCAATACTGACGTTGCTACAACAATAAGATGCTCTTGTGCGTATTTATACAAACAAGGAAACATAAGTTTCATTTCTTCCCACTCTGTAAATGGATTGCTTTTCACAGGCATTACAGTGTTTAACAAGTAGAGGGAGACTTTGTCACTACGATGCGTTTTATTTTTCTTTGTGATGTTTCCAGAAGTGATATTCCTGCGAAACGCTAGCTGAAGCAGTTTCTTCCGATTCACATGGGCTACTTAGTTGATCATGAACCGTATCTTTTAGTTTTTGTGTGGGGCTGCGCAGGTATAGCGAAATGCGCGCCAAGTACAAGTTTTATTTCAATGGAATAGGGACCTAAAAAAAAGTCTTTGAGATTAGATTGCCTAATCTAAGACTGATTTTGTTTGATTTTCAATGCTACCAACATGACGTCAGCAAAAATTAGTTTTGCAGGCGCGACTGAGTGGCGCAGCAGGGATGATGCATTTAGAATTTAACACCGGGTGCGTTTCGATACTTTCGATTCGATACAAGTACTTTTCTTCCGATACCGAGTAAGTATCGAATGAATTAATTCGAATACCAAAAGTACTCGGTATCGAAACAAAGTATCGAGTACTGACTCGTATTTACTTGTATCGGATCATCACTAATCGTGCCCAACCACCTCTGCTACCACCAGGACTGGAACCAGCCAACCCCGTGGCACCATCACGGCGCCGCAACCAACTGGGACGACGGCCGAGGCATAAGTCGATGTAAACCGCGAAAGTCGTAACTACGCGAAGGTGGTTTCGTTGATGAATGATGATACGATATGCGAAATGGTACTGAATGAGAGTGTTGAGGCTTCCAGTTGGCGAGAAGTGACTTTGCTAATTAGTACTTTATTTAAAGAACATTCGTATTTAGTTGTGGAGTATTTTCAGAGTTTACACATTGTTTTCTACGTTCAAAGTAATTATTTAAATTGTTGGCACTTAATTTCAAGTAGCATTAAGAAGCTTTCATTCTTTTTTCGATGTTCGCCTTTTGTTCTTTGTTCTGGAGCGGCGGCATTGTATTAAGAGTCTAGAACTTTCTCTGCTGTTGAATGAAATGCCCCTCCGTTCTGAGGCAGCTCAACTGTTAACATACGTCGATCATTTCGGAGAAGAGGCCGCTTTATTATTTTGAGAGTTTTTCCTTTAATGAACGTAAATTAAAATAGCATCTCCGCCTCTTCCATTTACAAAGCCACTCCGGCATTAAAAGTGCGAAAATTGGCCATTCTGGTAGGAGTTTCGCAACTAACCAGCACTTCAAATGAATCGCTCAGCGCTGCTCGCATATATTAGTAAACGGCAATATAAGCCCACTAAAATCACAACACGAAATGTTACACAAAAAATGAAAACCATCCATATATCATCATTAGAGACCGGGTTATATCCAACGCAAAAAGCTACAAATATGCATGAAAAGTGTCAAAATATGAAACACTATATAGTATATAAATAGTAATTTTTATTTCAAAATCAGTATGCAATTAGTAAGTAGTCGTATAAAATATTTATCATTTCGATAATTAAGAACCATTTAACTTTTTTTACTACTTTTCTAAACGTAAATAATCGAGTACTGTTCCAAATATTCAATAGTAAGATTGTTTCTTGGATCTCTCAAAATATTTTTCTAAGTGAATAAGGACCGCTCCACATTCACTGGTGTAACTGGGCAGTATTTGAAATTGGGTGCTGTGTTAGCAGTAATTGATTCTGGAAAAATTTCATCCTTCCCATTATTAAAACTATCAATTTGGCACAAAGGTTATAACCTGGGTTATTCTACAAACTTCACTTTAAGTTCACACAAGAATACCTCTGGCAATGCGGATTTTATTCATTAACTGAATAGATTCAGTCAACGTCAAACCTTGAGTTTCAAGATTTTTAATACTTGCAGATATATAGAAAAAATGAGTGCTAATCACAGCTATGGTTTTAATACTAGAATTGTTAAATGTTTCCTTGTGCTGACAAACTGTCATAGCGTCTCCACTATCAAAGTCGTTTACTACACCTTTAATGACCTCGAAATGTTTATTGTAAAACAGTACAGCTTCAACCCACGTCGCCCATAGAGTTACCACTGGTTCCGGAGGTAAAGGCACATATGGAATTTTGTTTTTACAGGATTTATTACGAGAACGTGCCTTAAGAAACGCTTTATTTGTTGATGAAATCATTTTTTTTGCATTCCCAGACGTGGGTCGTAGTTCTTCAGGGAGTCTAAGAGCTGTGCTGGTAGTAGGTTTTGCCGGCTACAACATAAGATTTTATTTATTAACTACGTAGACTACCGAAAAATATTGTAAATATAGCGAAAATATGTATCATCACTAGGTTTTAGGTAAAATATGCACTAACCGGTGAAAATGGGCTTAATATGCAATTCATGTGCAAACATGTAAATGCATATATAATCCGGTCTCTACTGATGGTCATTACTCAGGTCAACAAACAATTTTTTTTTGTCTGGTGACTGGAATATTTCAACGAATTCTTAAATAATTTTGGCTGATAGAGAAAAAAAGAAGTTATTTTGGAATCTATCACGTCTAGCTTTTTTAAAAATTGTAATTTCTATTTAACTCAAATTGTAAAACACATTTCGAACACTGCAAATGCCCTGGTATTAGTGTCTTTAGTCTGTTTCCTTAACAAATTTATTTTATTCATATAAAAAGCAAAGAGTATTTAGTGATAACTGTGCTTGACCCATAAAAAACACTAACATATATTCAAAATGCAAAGATTTCGCCCGAAAATATATGGGAATAATTTTACAGTTGTTTGTGCACCATTAATGTTGAGCAACAGGCTTAAGTTATCTCGTTTTAAACACAAGCAGCAAAACCAAAGGGACTGAGCTTCGTTGCTTCGGATAGCGACTGTTTAAACGCGGCATCTTCGGTGTATCACCGCAAAAAATGAATTCCACACACGCAGCAAAATTAAACACCACGCGTGCCGATTTTCTGTGTTGGAATTAAAAGAAAAATTTGGACTGACACTCACAAGCATACACTTATAAACATGTTTCACTTTGGCTAACACCTAATATGTAACAGAGCTTAAAATCTACACCTGATGTGTCAAAATTAAGGTCATATCTAGAATCAGGGGACCAATTTCATATGGAAATTGTGTTCATTTCTTGAACACCAAACTCGTTATTGCCCAGTGCCAGTTCAATCATTTCCTGATGTGGCTCCTTAACGTCATCATTTTAGGTAGAACTTGAGTAGTCTTCTCCAAGTCGCACGATCTTGGGCGATCCTCTGCCAGTTCAACCCTGCGTATGTCCTCGGCCCAATGGTCTGGTGGTGACCTTTGGCTCCACTCTAACATTGCTTTTGTCCGTCTTTGTTCTTTTCTCCGCGTAATATGTCCGGGCTATTAGCACTTCAAGGATGCTGTCCTCTCTTCATTATATAACGGTATAAATACAGTGATCAGCCAAACCATTATGACCTCCTGCTTACCAGCATATTGGTCCACCTTTCGAACGCAATACAGCAGCGATGGGGCGTAGCATGGATTCTAGAAGTCCTTGGTAGGCTTCCAGAGGTATCTGACACCAGATTACTACCCACAGGTCACGAAATTCCCTTAAATTACGGCACAGTGATTTGTGGGCGCGGCACCTGGGAACGAGCATCTCTGAAATGGAGAGGCTGGTCGACTGTTCGCGAACTACTGCAGTGAGCAACTATGGAAAATGTTTGAAGGACGGTGAAACCACGAATAGGCGACAATGTGGTGGACACCCACGCCACATCACAGAACGTGGAGGTCGGAGGCTTGCCCGCTCAGTAAAGCAGGATAGGGGGTGATCTGTGGCAGAGTCGCGACTCTTGAGCTCTGAAACACTTGTGGAAGCACCATCACTGTACTCTGCCGTCAGATCTGCCTCAGATCACCCCCTATCCTGCTTTACAGAGCGGGCAAGCCTCCGACCTCCACGTTCTGTGCATGTGGTGTGGGTGTCCACCACATTGTCGCCTACTCGTGGTTTAACCGTCCTTCAAACACTTTCCATAGTTGCTCACTACAGCAACACGGGAACAGCCGACCAGCCCCTCCGTTTCAGAAAGGCTCGTTCCCAGGAGCCGCACCCACAAACCGCTGTCTCGTAATTTAAGGGAATTTAGTGACGTATGCGTAGAAATCTGGTGTCAGATATCTCCGGAAGCCTAACAAGGACTTGTAGAATCCATGCTACGCCCAATCGCTGCTGTATTGCGTACTATGCTAGTAAGTAGGTACTGACACTGTTTTGTCGAACACTCATACCGGCCAGATTCGACTGCGGAGCTGTATATTTCTCGTTTTGTGATGTTGCCTTGACCTTTCCTTGCGGTGCAAGTTGTGTCGATATTCGACCAGATTCAATTCCTGCCAGCAGTTCCAGATTGTATTCCTTCTTTTTTAATTTTTATGTATAATTCAGCGGAGCCGGTGGCTGTGTTTTCATTTATATGCTAAACCTGTCATTGCTACAGGACGTCCCCAAAGTCACTGCGCCGCCCACTTAGAGCGCGCGATAATTAAACATTTAAAAACTCATCAGAATGTTAAAGGAGCCGCCGCCACAAAGGCAACACACGGGCTCTTCATGCGCGAATTTACTGCGCGCTTAAAGTGTCGCCCTGCGCGGGGAACCCCCGCCACCGGCGACCATTCTGCAAAAAAGATGCGCTCCCAAGTCGGCTGCTGTCGGCTGTAACTGAATTTAAATTACCTTCGATGCGAGGATTATGCGCGCTTGGGAAATAAATTGCAAGTGGAAGGAGGCTGAATGCAGAGTGACTAACATGCTACGGACGATCCAAAGTTTATAACCTGCCACCAACCCCCCCCCCCCTCCCCCCTCCACAAGTGATGGAAAAAGAACGCGACACCAGACACAAAGTCCGGACGTCAACTCGTTAAACCTCAGTCGGAGGACGGGATTCGAACCGAAGACCCCTGTGGGTTGAGGCGATTTAATAAGATGCCTGGCGGTAACTCGTAGCACTGCACGCGCATGGGCTTGCGACAATACATGTGGTTATGCGACCGATAATTAAGGCTGCAGGTTCGACTTCTTCTCTAAGAAAATTCACGGTTCGCTTTGAAGTTCACACCGGATTTATTCACAAAGCACATACATATTGCACACCTCACCACCACTAATTAAACTTGTCCATTTGGCCGCTGATAAGGGTCATCGATAACTCTTTTTCCTCCGACTTCAGTCTAGCTAATTTACACACTGTGTACCCACCAGCTCGCCATCCTTTACGAAGCACTTGTTTAAAGTGATTAACGAAAGCACCATATTGCTTCTCAGTCTACTAAATACTTGAATGACGCAAGCCTGTCTCACTATTCCACTGTACACACCGCGCCATGACTTTCCATCAGTCTCCCACGGCGGCCATCTTGAAACTCCCTCAACAATTACTTTACTACACTGCGCGCCTCGACACTCAACAATGCTCAGTATAAACGACTTAAGCTTTACAAATAATTGCCGTCATTTACTTGTCAAACCATCTTTTAATTTTTTAATTTAATTTAATTGCAATGCAGCACAGGCTCCGGTGGCAATTTCCCTACACACCCATCTTCCCCCTATCTTATGCTTCACCAACGTTCAATTACTGTCATTCAGATCCACTGTATGATCGCCTTTCCACTTATGCCTACCTTAGCCAGTAATGTCTCACTAGAGAGTCACGACAACATGGCTTTAGGCAAGGATATTAATGCGAATCTCAGTTGGTGGGACATATGCAAGATGTTTCGGATGAAATGGACAAGGAAGGCCAAATTGATAGTGTAGCACTAGATCTTTCTAATGCTTTTGACAGAATGAGACATAAAATGGTATTAAATAAGATAAAAACTATTGCACTGAATGGGAAAGAGATTTTCTGGGTACAAGCATTTTTAAAAGGTAAAAAACAGAAATTTACGGTGCGAAATTCAGTACCAAATGAATTGGAAATAAAAATGGGAGTGCCACAGGGCAGAATATTGGGACAATCGCTATTCATTATACCAATGAATAATTGTGTTAATAGTTTACTATCGGAAATTTGACTGGTTGCAGATGACAATTCTTTATAAAAGGATCAAAACGGTAGAGGACTGTAAACGGTTGCAGGGTGATCTGGGCAGGATGTCTCATTGGTTTGGTAAACATGGGATGAAGATAAATGCAAAGAAGAGTTGACTTATTGGAAACACAGATAAAAACTAAAGATTGATTATGATTATAGGGCGGGAAAAGAATTGCTTGTTGAAGACTTGAAATGTAAATACCTTAGCATTACATTGGATAAGCTTAAGTGGGCAGGACACATTGGACAGGTAGTAGGAAAAGGTTTCAAAATTCTGCACTTGTTGGTGAGAGTGATGAGGGGATGTACGAGAAAAGTCTAGGAATTGGGTTACAAAATTTTGGTCAGACCATTGCTTGAAAATGGTAGTATCGTATGAGACCCAAATTTTGAGTTTCAAATACAGGAGTTGGAGAGGGTGCCGGAAAGGGCTCCTCGATTTGTTCCTGGAAATTTACCGCAGAATGCAATCAGTAACAGTTATGATAAAAGAGCTGGATTGGGACTCATTGGAAGACAGGAGGAGGGTGAAGAGGGTCATGGGAGTGTACAAGGCGTATATTGGTGTAGAGGCATGGAAAGATGTTGGTTTACGAATTGAAAGTAATGCATGGAAGGGAAAAGATGACCATGACCACAATCTGGCACTCGATTTCAGCACAAGGGTGTAGGAAGATTCTCTTTTTTTGGGGGGGGGGGTAGGGGTGTCAGGGATTGGAATAAGTTGTCAAGAGAAATGATGAATGATTTACAAAAACGTTGAAAGAATTTAAAGTTGAAATTTGTAGAGGGAAAATGTAGGCAGGTGTAGGAAAGGGCGAAGATGAGTGAGTAGGGAAATTGCCACCAGATCGTGCACTGCATTGCAATTAAAATTAAATTAATGGGCTGTGTTAAATGATTCCCAAGGCTTCCGCGGCAGTCTTTGTTCGCGTTTGATAGATTTTCGGGTTATGCCGCGTTGTTTATTCCGTAATCTGAGCTTTCGGCTGCCATCCCACAACCTTCGTCAGAGATACAGTTTATGCTGCCATAGCAACGAGCGTCCTGCTCGCAGAGTAAAAGGCCGCTGTCTGCGTTGATGTTGTTGGTGTTTGAGATTTCTGCTGGCTCTTTCACACGTCGATATAAGAACAGCGACAACTCCGCCGTAGTCCGCCATGCCACTAACACCGGGCACGGAATAACGAGGCCTCGACGTGTGAAAGAGGAAGCGGTAATTTTAATGAACTTGATGACCTGTACGAAAATTTCGTGAATACAATGAGTATTAAGGTTGGAGGTTTGTAATAGGACGAAAGAAGATCCGCCTCATTTGTATCAATTGTTTATTTGTTTAGTGTAATAGGTATGAAACAAAAGTCGACGCTAGTGAAGCAGTTTATTAATATCTCTGTGATATGTGCTGCTGCTATCTAGCGGCTAGGCTCTGAACTGTTTCATACGCGCGACTTACACAGTTATTACTTTTGCCCATTAAGAGTCGAATTCGGAATAATTTCGTTCTTAAGATATGATGTGATCAAAGCTGAGATCTTAATATTTAATGTGATATTTCATCTATTTCGGTTAGAGATAGGGAGATAAATGGCTCGTGACACCAAATATTAATACCTTTGCCCTTTAAGGGTCCAATTCCGAAAAATTCCTGTCTTAATATATGATGTCACAAAAGAGGAGATCTTAATCTTTTAAAATCATACTTGAACGATTTGAGTTAGGTGTCCAGGGAGATAAATGGATCGTGATACAAAAAACACCATTTTAGAAATATTGATATTTTGGCTCTTTAAGGGTCGAATTTGTAAAACTTAGTTTCTTAAATATGATATGATCTAAGCGGATACCTTGATGTTTAAATTGATACCTAATTTATCGATTACGGTTGTGAAGTTAGTTTATAGCTTGTAACAAAAAAACACATTTTAGAAATAGTATATATGATACTAACAATATCAACGAAGAGAGCGGCCATTTAAGATACCTGGTGGTCGATGCTATATGCAGTATCTGACGAAGGCTGTGGGTTGGCAGCCGAAACCTCCGATAATGAAATGAACAACGCGGCACATCCCGAAAATCCACCAATCGTGAAAGGCCTGTGCCATGTCCAGAGAGTAACTGCGCTCCTAGTGCCCGCCTGCCCGCGCAGTCATCTAGTCTACGCCAACACGCGCCTCATAAACCACACAGTTCACAAAGAAACACACGCTGACCACACATAACACGCAACTCACAAGACGAGAGTTCCCTTGAATGTATTAGGCAGCCCCCCCCCCCCACCAACCTCCCCCCCCACCAACCTCCCCCCCTCCCTTCTCATGATTCAGTATCCACGTCGTCATTGGCAGCAGAGGAGGAGGAAAAAAAATAAGATTTACTCTACGGCTGCTGAGTACCTGTAGCAATTAGAAACATCTTTAAATGGACAGTATTTAATAGTTACTAATGGACGTGTTACGATTTGCTGAAGACATTGTCTTGCTAGCAGAACGGGTTGAAGGTGCTGAGAAGTTGCTGATTGAAGATTTTGGACTAAATGTAAACGAAAGCAACACAAAAGTGATGACATGAGGTAGAAATGATCCCAATAATAATAGATTAAATATATAAACATGGTCGGATAAGATAGAAGAAGTTAGTAAATTTTGCTACTTAGGAAGTAAAATTACAATCGATGGCCGAAGCAGGAATGATGCTAAAAGCAGAATAGCACTAGCAAAAACAGCCTTAATGAAAAAGAGAAACCTTTTAATTTCAAATATTGATCAAGGAATTAGAAAGAACTTTTTTTAAACTCTACGTGTGGAGCACAGCACTTTATGATAGCGAATCATGGACTTTACAAATACCAGAAAGAGAAACATTGAAGCATTGGAAATGTGGCTACAGAAGAATCCTGAAAATTAAGTGGACAGACAAAGTAAGAAATGAACGAGTTTTGGAAATGATGAGCGGGGAAAGAAGTTTGTGGAAGAAGCTTACAGAAAGAAGAGACAGGCTGGTAGGTCACATTTTGAGACATGCAGGATTGGTTAATTTGTTAGTGGAGGAAACATTCGAAGGTAAAAACTGTTGAGGAAGACAGAGATTAGAATATATGAAGCAGATAATTCAGGACGTGGGTTGTAAGGGGTATGCAGAGATGAAGAGGTTAGCACAAGATAGGAAGGGATGGAGGATTGCATCAAACCAGTCGAGACTGATGACAGCAATATATATATATATATATATATATATATATATTAATGTGTGTGTGTGTGTGTCTGTGTGTGTGTTTCATATCGCAGTATGGCTTTTGGCTATGTCAAACGGAAACAGGTCAGACGTTTAGTATAATGTTTTAACTGTCCCCCCAACTATTGCCCACAAATTTTGTTCCCGTGTGTTTGTGTGATGCTGCAAGACAGGCAGGAAGCAGGGTTGGTAACACTGAGCAGGTGAGGCAGCTGGTAGGTGTTGAAATCATAGACGGGTTTCCAGGTAGGAAGGAAGGGGACGAGTCGCGCGCCTTAGAAATCCAATCTCGGAGCGAATCAAAGCCGAATACAAGAAACGAGACCGTCTCCGGCTAATCAGCGCGTCGCGGCTCTGTCGCCATGGCAACCCCAGGTGAGTCAGTGAGCGGATAAGCGCCGCCTCAGCAGTCACCGGCGCGGGCTCTTCGCTACTAACGCCAGTCAGTCTGTCTACTGTGCAGCCCAGGATACCACAACTAAAACGACGTCTTCATTCGAGAGTTTAGCCTTCCACAGTAACCATTTCATACTGTTTATTAACGACTCGCAATAGAAATGTTGCACCCACCGGATATGAACAATGCACCGCACCAGTCAAGGGAGGGAAGGGGTAGGTTAGACTTAAGTGATTAGTCGATTTCAATTAAGATACATATATAGATATTTATATCGACGACCGGCAAATAAATATCGAAACATATATCGATATTTATATCGACGCCCGACACATTTCGATAGTCGACAATTTTGACTACCTCGAGCCTATAATATCGCTATTCTTCTATATATGTTTATATTGCATTACATATATTAGAAATAAAAAAATAATTATTTTGAGGAAGTTTATAGAAAAAAATATATCTGCCAATATTATCGAAATGTAAGATTTTGAGCGTAGTCATAGTAATTTCCTATCAAGCATACATTTGTTTACAGAACTTTTCAGTGCTAAGGGATTTGTAGCCTTCCATATATCATTGCGTCGTATCGATACTGTCGTTCCGACTTCTGATGACTTGTCGAGTCGACGACGAATTGAGTTTTGCTGCCTGGTTTTGGAGGAGGTGTACCACCACTTTTGACACTTAACACTATTAAGTAATGAATTAAAATTCAAAGCTAATGATTCTGTATTGCTCTGGTCAGAATACGCACAGAGGAGACAGCGAAGGGCAGAACACAGTTCACATCCCTTATCTCCGGCTGCACAAAACTGTTCCAGCGCTTACAGAAAAGCCATCATCTTTCTTCCACGCCTTTGGCGAAGTGGAAGACAACATCTGTGCTATTCCTGTATATGCCTCCACAAGCAATGTTTAGAATGCAGGGTTGGCAATACCTTCCATACGAAGATCGAACACAAAATGCAGATATTCTAAATGATATTTAAAATCCATAAAAATGGCGCTCTTAGAGCTGTATGTTCCGTGCAGCTATAGAAGTCACCTCACTATAAAACGACGCGAGTCACTATCAACGATTCTGTCACCTCCGCTACTAGATTTTGTTAACGTACTGCCATGGTGATTTTAGATTTTGTATCAGTACAATTTGTGTTTTATAACTCCTGTTTTCGGAGAATTCTGTGTTAAAAGATGTTAGAAAGTCTACGAACAATTCTTGATGAACATTGCACTGTGTGAAGTTCTGTAAAATTGGAATGCGAGGTCAAAATACAGATATAATGATGATTGTGGCCTAAGGGTTTGGGAGAGACTATATTAGCCTGTTCCACTCAAATGTCAACCTCTCCTTCACGTGGTGCACCCTGTTTACACGGACGAGGCTCTGGCGACTGAAAGATTCCCGGCATAAGGAGTCGCTCACTGCTTGCCAATGGCCTCCATAAGGAGGGCAGAAGAGCGGTCCAGGGCACCCTCTTGCCCTTGGGGTTGGAAACGGCCCTTAAAGGCCGATGAATCAGAAATTATCAACGGCATGGGGATGCAGAAGGCAACGGGAATCCACTGCATTCAGACCCAAAGGGTATCCCGAGGACATGTAATCCTCTCAAATGAATGGAGGATTACATCAAAGTAGTCAAGAGACTGAGGACAGCCAAAAAAAAGAAGATAATTACTGTTATTTTACCTTCATATTACTCAGTGATATCAAGGAATGCAAACAATCTTTGGTGAAGAGTCGGATTAGTGAATAATTACTGGGTGATTTGAAGCTTACAGGGCGACAACTTTTCTTGATCCCGCGTTGGATTTCAGGCTGTGGTTGTGGCTTAGTGCGAGTCACCCCCCTGCCCGCGATCAGCTGACCAGGGTGGCTGCTGGGGGAGGCCGCCCTAATTGATATTCATGTAAACCGCGGCGGGGCGCAATTATATCTGGAGGACGCGCGCTCGTTTCAATTTTCCGCCCCGACTGGGGAGACCTCTCCAGTCTTCCCCGGCAATTAAAAACTCCAACTCGACGGCTCCAGGACACACTGGGCGAACACACTAACTGTGGCGCAGCAAGTTATCTGGGTAACCACCGGGTACTGTAAGGAACGAGCCGGAGTCTGTGATGTGCAAACCGGTGACAGAATGGTAATATCGCTGCGTCAATAACAAAGAGGGTTTCCGACAAGAGCGTGGAAGTCCACATGCCCACCGCTAGAGGGTTACTAGTGCAAGTCACGTGACTTCAAAGCTAGCAGAAGCGTGCGTCATCGCCCAGCGCTCATTCGTGTTTTAAGCAGTGAAATGGAGGCGTCGAAAGAAGAGCAAAGAGGTGTTGTTCGTTTTCTGACAGCGGAAGGAGCAAGGGGAACGGACATCAGCGAAGAATATCACAAGTGTACGGTGAACACTAGATGTCCCTTTGAAGGGTCAAGGTGTGGCAAAAACTCTTCAGGGAAGGACGGGTGTCGTTAGCCGATGACGCACGGTCTGGAACACCACACCGTATTACCGATGACATCGTCCAGCTGGTTGATGGACTCGCTACCCAGGGCCGCCGAGTTGCAGTGAAAGCCGTAACCACCGTGGTCGGATTGAGCGTCGGAAGTGTTCACACTATCATGACGGAAAGACTGAACTGGTGTAAAGTGTGCGCCCAATGGGTGCCCCCACAGTCTTCAACCACAACAGGAAGCGTGTCGGATGCCCCACTGTGTTGATCATCTGCAGCGCTATGCCAGGGAAGGAAATGAGTTCCTGGCTCGAGTGGTGGCTGGAGATGAGCCTTGGTGTCAGCACTTCGAACCAGAACCGAAACGACAAAGTCTCCAGTGGAAGCATCGAGGGTCACCACCACCAACAAAATCCAAGGCCATCCACACAAGTGCAGGAGCAAGTGCTTTGACCAAGACGGCTCCCTTCTGATTGACTTCAGTGAATGTCCTCTGCTGTGAGGGGCGGACGAGTCACCTCTGACGACGACGTCAAGAAGTTCGTGCAGAACTGGTTCACATCGCAGCCCCAGGGACTTAACGAGACAGCCATTGACCGCCTTGCGTCGCAGTGGCACAAGTGCCTCAACAGCCAGGGCCAACAGTTCTGAAATACAGGCACTGTTAGGCCTCCGGATCGTTAGTTTTTGAACCAGCCTGATAGCATTACCAACGAGTAAAGCCTCTCTCGACCGGGTTCACGCCTTCTTGGGAGGGTCATTCTGAAAGTCGTGGGCAACATTTTTTTTACAAGTCTTTATTTTTAAGCCAAACCAAGTACATCATCTCAACATACAGACTTTTCTTTCAAATTTCAACACAGTCTCGAGTTTTTGCACTATATTTTCCCATCGTCCCTCTACTCTGGAAAACCCTTAGGGCAGACTTCCGTTCCAGCTGACCGGGCATGCTGCAGCGTCTCGCAGTGTTGGCCTCGCATCTCCTCGGCCACGTGGGGCGACTTGAATAGCAGCGACTAATCGCTTCGTGTGACAAAGTGATCGCTGCTACTGACTCGACTAGCAGCTATCAAACATAGCAGCGATTTGATTTGAGCATGTTCAATTCCCATCGAGAATAGCGCGCGACTGTGGCGGTCACGCGACCCAGTCGCCGCTACAGAGCGCTCTGGTCGCCTCGTCTGACAGCTCAACCGCTAGACTTGTTTTGTTGTCAGAAGTAGCGTTCACCTTTTTTTTTTTTGTTTGATTGTTCCATGGTTTCATTTGTCATGATGGAAAACCGCGAAGAAAATGTGACTAAATGGTTGATTTTGTATGTTGTTTTATGTTTATCGGAAAAATGAAGGACTTAACAAGAAAAAAAAAAAAAAACCTTTCAGAAAGTTATTTACCGAGTTCAGTGAAACTGGACTGATCATTACATCTGAGGAACATGTCAGAATAAGAATTAAGAATATTAAGGATGCATACAGAAAGTAATTTAGCTATGAATAAATACTCCCCAGACCTCAGACTATCACCAGTTTTCATGTAACACAAGTTAATTTCTAGTTTGGCCTACAAGGAATAACGCCTCTTACCAGTGTATCTTCTTCATAAGTTGAGGAGCAACTACTTCAAGTAATTTATCAAACTTTCCTTCAGTTAGGCTAGTGGATCCTAGTTTTATCAGAAGGGAAGCAGAGGTCTCCGATTTTTCTCTTCATCTAATTCAGTCACAGACCAATTTTTTTTAATTTTTTCAATTCCATCTAACAAATGTTTACTCAACTCAGCATTGGCCGAACGAGTCAATGATTTCAGAACTGTAAGACGCGATTTGTACGACGGTATAACAACACTTCGCTGGCCACAACCCAATCACTCAAACCAGTAGCTCCGTGCGACAGGCTAGTAACTGCGACTAAATCGCCTCGTGTGACAGAGGCTTAAGAGATCCGTAAAGGCGGCAGTCGGAAGGTGCCAAGTCGGGACTGTACGGAGGATGTGGAAGACTTTCCAACCCAAACGTCCCGATCATTTGGGTGATCTTTCATCTTTGTTCTTTGGTAAAAAAACGTGGCAGCCAATGGGCACAAATCTTTTGATTAATCCAAAGCTTTGAATCATTTCTTGCACTGCACTGTGACCTACTGCAACTTTTGCAGCGACGTAATTCACAAGGGACAGCTTCCACCTCGAACACTCGGAACCGCACGAAAACATGTTTAGAGTAACAAGCGGTCATAAACCAAACAGTGGTGTGTGTCATTTCCATGCAAAACGTTGTATTTTTAACTCAAGCAACATTTTAATACAGAGAAGCAAAGTAACAAGATATCAATACCATATGAAGGAAATTATACGTAATTCAATGACGTCAGTGTATCATTAAAATTTCAATCAACAGTGCCAAAAATTCTGTGCTTAAAGTAAGTATTTAATACAGCGCAAAACACGCATATACAGCAGTACCACACACCTGATAGTGCTTACATTAGTCCTCAAAGTGCAGATGTGGGATTTCGATGAAGTGGTTAAAACAAAATAAAAAAGAACAATTTTCACACCTCACTAGAGCCACGTTATCTCATTCCAAATCACTTTCGCATTCACGCAGTCCAATACCGAAAGCCACACTAATTATATTTTCAAATGCTAATGTTGGTATGTCAATGTCATAACCCGGCTTTCACCAAGCTTATTGCAACATAGGTTTATACGTAGGTGCATCAAATTGATTGTAAATCACAGAGTGAAGTTTCACGAGGAAATAACGATCATGTATCTTCACTTGTGGTTTGCCATATTGTAGTCTCACAAAATCAATAATCTTTCTGATATAGAGCTTATATGGCCGAAAGAAGTCTACATCAAGGGGTTTGCAATATTTTGTTGTTTTCGGTGGTAATATTTTCAAGATAACGTATTTCTTTGGAAAAGTTGCATCTAGAAGGGTATGACCTGTATGAGCTGACGAGGAATCAGACAACAATAGACTCTCTAATGGCACTCACAGACAAGTGCGGAGCTCTGCATGGAAATGACACACACCACTGTTTGGTTTATGATCGCTTGTTGTTCCAAGCACGTTTTCGTGCGGCTCCGAGCGCTTGAGGTCAAAGATGTCTCTTGTCAGAGTAATACGCTTGTCTTCCCTAATGAGCAGGCAGTTCTAAGGCGCTGGCTACGGGCTCATCTTGGATTCTCGAGTTCCCACTTTGAAGTGTTCGACTCGTGTCCTAACACAGCTGGCGCCCTGGCACACAGCTCTACAGACGAGTTGAAGGACGTAGCAGGGTCGCATTTAGGCATAGGCTACTTCAGCTCTAGCCTAGGGACTCGCATCACAAAGGGGTGCAAAGATAAAATAAAAAGATTATAGTTACCGTCATCTTGTTGACGTGTGTGTGAATAATCAAAATTGTGTTTTTAATCTTTGTCTGTTGTGTGCTTTGGTGAAGTTAATCATCTATTATCGTTTACCTTATCTTAGTTACTGGTCCTATTGTTTCATATTGTTATTAAAACTTTTGAGTTTCTAGTTTTGTGGTCTTTTTCTGAGGGTGTTTCCTTGCAACAAAACTACAAGACGCAGCACCTTATCTATCGATCATCAGTTGAAAAACTGAACGTGCGGGCATCATTTGCTAACCTCGTTCAATTGAATCTCGGAAACGATACAGAAAACACCTTACGATTTTTCAGTAAATTATCCTCTTATATTTTTCTATTACATTATTCAATATTTTGTATTAAAAGGTTTATTAGTTTAGTAATAAGTAATCGGGTATAGCGTAGGGCCCGCAGACCCTAAATACGGCCCTGGGACCCACCCTCCACTAACCACTCAAGCTGGGTCTCGAATTCGGGGGTAGAGAAGTGGTAAAATGTTCTTTCGTAGCCACGAGGGTCAGGGATTGGGGTAAAATACCAAGGGAACGGATTCATAGTTTACCGAAATCGCTGAAAGAATATAAATTAAAATTCGTAGAGGACAAAGGTAGGAGGGTACATGAAAGGAGGAGAAGTATGTGTGAGGAAAATTGTTACCGGTGTGTGCGCTCCATCGCAATTAAATTATATTATTTATTTATTTATTTAATGAATACTAATAGTAATACAAAAACTTTAAATTGTTTCAATTAGACATGTTACAACATTTATCAGACTTCAAATCGAGTCAATTTTGGTTGAGCAATATCCCGTTGATACCTTTAAGGTGGCTGCACATTTGATGACATTTTTATTCTGATTTTTATCTTGATCTTTGAGCAGGACTTAAATGGTTCGTAGTAGGCTGGATTTTTTTTTTTGTTAACTGGTAATCGTCGTGAACTAATGAACCGGCGCCATTATACTTGTGTATCCTGTGATTGTGGTCGGCTGAAACCAGTTTTATTCCTCTCGTCGAGTCTTTTTATCCGAGTCCGTCATTAACCAGAGATAATATTTTATAATCGCGTGCTGAGCACGGCGACTGACTGTTTGCCTCTTGCGAGGGCTCCAGACGGCCCTTTGTGAGGGAGACGTCGATTCCAGCCGAGATATAGCTACGCGTATTTCATAAAATATCCGTTTTTAATATCGCCGTCCGGGCTAATCAAACTGCTGGCTGGCGGCCCAGTCCTGGAGTAAGGAATATTACAGCGTGATGTAATTAAAGTCCACCGCTGTAATAACCGACCAGTCCATTCATCACAGGTACGGATTACGAGACTCCTCAAAAATATCAGCGCAGCTCCGAGGAAGCGGATCCGTCAGCATTCCTCCGCTGTATCCCACTCCACACAACAGCGTGTCGAAGTCTAACAGAATACTGAACGAAACGGCAACAGTTACACAGAGAATAAAAGGAAAAAGTCGCCATAAACAAGATTCTTATTTAGAATCATTTTACAAAATCAAATCAATATATTTCTCACCGTATGCATCGACTCACACAAGAAATAGTGCATTGGGGGAAACTACGAATATAACAAGAAGATCTAAATGGCAGTATGGACAGTGCAGCCAATTTAGCATTTTTTATGGCTAAATTTAGCACATTTTCAAGTGATTTACCTTGAAAAAATCAATTTAGCATATTTTTTTAGCATTTTTCCAGATAAGTCTACGATTTTTTTTTGTGGCGTGATAAAAGTTTAGTAATGTTCACTTATTTATTCGAATAATCTATCGCAACGAATTGTTATAAATTTTAAGTTGATTGTTTTATACATTTTAGAATGTATAAGAAAGCATCTCCATAGAGCGATTTAAAAAGAAAAGTTTATTTTAACAAATTTAAATAATTCAGTTGATATAAAACGTTAAACATGTATTGTTTATTATTATTTTTAACTGAAATATATTTTTAAGTTTCAGATAATTTTCAAAATAAAATTCACGAAAATGATATATATCTTACTGACGCGAGCTAATGTTCTCTGCTCTTTTCATTGCATGATACATAGACAAGTTTGGTTTTTCTAACTGAGTTAAATTATGGCAGAGTTGTTCCTCGGTAGTGTTAGAAAATTGTAGAGTATTTTTGGTAAGGATGTTTGGTGGTATAGAATTATTGTAGTAAAGTTTTATTTTGGTTGACATGTTGATGGCAGGCTTGTGATTGGTGGACAGTATAAATGGCAGACATATTTATGGTAGATATTCGTTTGGTAGAGATTACCGTGGTAGGGTTCGTAAATCATTGAGATGTTACTAGGTAGAAATAATATTTAGTAGAATTGTTTAATAATGGTCATGTTGAGGGTAGACCTGTTAGTGGTAGAGATTTTTCTGGTAGACATTTAATGTGCCCTTTAATATTCAATTTTTTGGATTTTTTCAGAAATTTCAGGAAAAATGTAGCACATTTTTGGCATATTTTAGACGTAGATTTGGTATAAAATGTTTTTATAGAGTTGGCACCACTGCGTATGTAACTGAGAACAGTGTAAAAACAGGGGGAATAATAAATGGAGGAGGAGGATGATTCGAGAGAAATATGCTTCTGTTAAACTTAATACTGCTGCTACAAATCCACTGAGTGTGATAACACACAAAATTGGGTGTGGGGTTAAAATTAATGGACATAGAATACAAATGGCTCGGTACGAAAATCTGGGGGACAACGAAGAACTCTTCGGAAGACATCTTGAGTAAGAGGAGTTAATGCAAACTGAGCGTGCATAATCTACGTGGCTTGGTCGGGGGGGGCTGGGGGGGGGGGTTGGCTGGGAAACTACGCTGGGCTGCATGAAAAAAGGGGGGGAGGGAGTTATCAAGCAAAAACGCGTAGCGTTTCATTCATATTATTTGTTACAGTTAGAATAAGGTTCCGACTACACAACAGCATGTGGATATTTATTTCCGTCATTTGAGTATCTGCGTATGTAATTTACGATAGTCTGACAACAGAAAACGGTGCAAAATACTTTCTGGAATAAATAGGGAAAAAAGCTACGTGCTACGTGGGGAGGGGGGGGGGAGGATAGAGGCAAAAGCCACATCGGGCCACGTGGGGGAAAGGGGGAAGGAGGGAAAGGGGGAAGGGTTCACACGACTCCAAAATGGAGCTACGTGGTTTATGGACGCTCCCAAACTTACTGTTTGCATCAGGAAATACAGTCACAGCTAGTAGTTTCTGGCTTAAATTAACGAAAAGGAAACAGAGGATTATATTTCTAGGGATAAAAAAAAAATACATTTAAAGCTACAGATGTAGGCCTTACTGTCCAATTCATTAAATTGGTAGTGGCAGAGGGTGTTCTGCAGCAAAACTAACTCTGTACAATCCAACCCCGCATAGCACGAGGAAGCACATCAGGTGCTTTGCTGATCTCTGTCACTACGATCCAAATAGTATTTCTTCGCATTAATAAACAAAAAGTGTGATTCGCATGTAAACCAATAAATTCTAGCGGCTCTTCTCTGCACGTCATACAATTAATCACTCCCTTGCGAAACAGATCATAAACGACACAACAGCGGTCCAAAGATTAACGCAAGGGAATGTTTTTTGTTCGCTACCTCCTCCGTTCGTGCGCTACAACTTTTCCAAAGTCGACCTACGAAACACAGCCTAGAATTACCTCCACGTACAGCTGAAGTTATTTGCAGGTCCCATTTCGTGTTGCTTTGCACTGTTACGTCCAAATACTTCAGGGAATCAATCATGCCAATAAATGAAATGTTCACCCTTACTATTTAACAAGCGGATTCTTTCTTTGTGTTAGTTATGCACATTGCCGTTTAGTGCAAGTTAACACTGATCACAGGAGGCCGAAATAACGTCCAGGTCGCGCTGAATTTCAAAGCAGCAGTCCGAATTCCTTGCGTATCTATTGTAATGTATCGTGATGGTACATTACATTTTAGTATTCTGTTTGTCAGAAGAAAAGGAGTTTACAAAACTTTCAGTGCACTCCGGGAGAAAAAAGATACTACCGCATCACATGACCACCTCATGTGACTGTGTCAAGATTGAATGGACGAAATTATATAAAAACACAAGTGTTTCATTGAAACGCGCAAGGTTTGGAGATACTGTTTACGTGTATGTACGAGTGTGTTCTAATGTGACTCATCACAGAACTATAAGCTGGCACGAGAAGCGGTAGGATTGATTAATGGATTGTTCACTTGTAGCATTTCATGCTCTGGAAGGAAAGATAATAATTTTAGTTGTTTGTATTAAAGATGGTCTCTGATTATCATTTACTATATATACATAAATCTGTGACTTGTATAAATGTAGATGTCTCGATTTTTGGAATTTTCACAAACTAATCCCGCTCCCTCAGTTTACAATTGACAAGATAGCAATATAATGTTAATAATAATTAAATTTAAAGAATAAAAGAACGTACAGTTAACCGGTACACATCATCAGTGAACCATCTGAAACTGCTATTAGCAATCTCTCAGAGATCGCTTATAAAATAACGGATTGCAGGCACGGAAGTGCAGTGCTTTGGAGCGATGTTAAAACCGGAGCGGACGACGGAGTGTTGAAGGGAGACGGCTGTGCAGCGATATCTGAAACGGAGAGGAGTACAAAGCCACACGAAATCTCAGCGGAAGGATCTGCCGATACACACGACGAAAACAATACAGTGCATAGATCAAACAATAGAGGATGCCGGCGTATCACATGGTCGAGTCTGCCACGCACCGGGTATTTAGCGGCCAGAGATATAATCGCACTCTATTCATAGATAACACTATTACAGAAATATGCGAAATGTCAGTATCTTTATTTTTTCTGTAATGGGTCATCGTGTCTTAATTGTAAGCCAACTATAAAGTGTGTAGTTCGTTTAAACGCACATATTAATTATTAGATTCTTTTTGTTTATTTATATTCAAGTGATGTAGATGTTTTCATCGTAACCTCCGTCCACAGATGTCACTGTTGTAATAATTAGAGCAATATCGGATTATATTTACAGCGAAACAGTCAAAGTGATTTCATTTTCGAGCAGCAACATTAGAAGAGGTGTTGATGTGACCGGAATGCAGCCTGCACCAAAATCACAACTGGTATTCGTCGTTACAGGAGAACACACGATTAATTTAAGTGCTTTGGTACGAGTCTTGTAACTGAAGTGATGCTGCCTGGATCAGGATTAAATCTAAAATTGCACCTCGTAATAAATTGCTAAGATTTAATTTTTAGTTGCCATATTACTAATTTCATTGATTTAGTCGCGTGTAAGTAATCGCAACTGTTGAAACTTCTTTTTATATGCATTTCAATCATGGATAATGAAATAGAAAGTTGTAAGAACACGTGAAGATTTTAGTTTGAAGTGGTTCCATTGACGCCATTTTGCTGATCTGAATATTTGAGCCGTATGTAAGAAGTTCCAACTATGTGCCGCGATGCGAAGTAAAACCAAAGTGATTACAATATAATGAAGGTCAGGAGCGTCTTTTAATAACAATGGTGTTTAGTTTAGCATCGGCGAAGAAATTAATTGCCAGAACGCTGCATCCAGCCACACACTCGTCGGGGGCTTGGAAGACAGGACGGAGTACAGATCACTGCAAATCCTGCTTCGAATTATTATTATTATTATTATCAGTCTCGTGTCGGAAATACAGACACACATTAACTCTACAAATGAAACACATTACACCCATATCGACCAGGACTCTTCGTTGCAGGTACTGAAGCATATGGTTCACGGTTTGGTCCTCTTAATTTAGGAACAGTCAGTGTGACGCCATTTTGTTAGATTAGCCCACTCCTGTCCTCAGTCGGTACAACCTTCAATCTTGGAATTAAACACTGGAGGCGGATGAGGCATATTACAGTAGTCAGTCAGATTTTTATCACCTCGAAAGTTCTTACTATAACTTTAACGTTTAACTTTTTCATTTTCTGATTTGACGTCAGCCGAATGGAGCAGTTAATTCTGTTTTGGGGTTTGTTTGAAGATAAGCCCATCAAATTTAGCGTAATGACCATTGCTTCAATATAGTAGTGTAGTATGGGACCCACATTTTGAGTATCAAATACAGGAGTTGGAGAGGGTGCAAAGAAGGTCTGCCAGATTTGTTTCTGGAAATTACGGCAGAACACAATCAGTAACAGTTATGATAAAAGAGCTGGAATGGGACTCACTGGAAGACAGGAGGAGGGTGAAGAGGGTCATGGGAGTGTACAAGGCGTATACTGGCGATGAGGCGTGGAAAGATATTGGTGTAAGAATGAAAAGTATTGCATGGAAGGGAAAAGATGACCATGACCACAAGCTTGCACTCGATTTCAGGCACAAGGGTGTGGGAAGATTCTCTTTTCTAGGTACGGGTGTCAAGGATGGGAATAAGTTAACAGAAATGATTAAAAATTTACCAAAAACGGTGAAACAATTTAAAGTTTCAATTTTGTAGAGTGCAAAAGTAGGTGGGTGCAGGAAAGGGGGGAAATGGGTGTGCAGGGAATTTGCCATAAGAGCGTTTGCTCCACCGCGATTAAAAATTAAAACATTTCAGTTTCAGATTTTAAATAAAAACATATATTACTTTGTGCTAAGTGTCACTATACATGTAAGGAACTAGCTTTCCAGTCAGTCAAAAATAACAGGTTAAACGCACAGTTCTGGAAACTGATTTCTTTGCTGTTGCTTAACTATAAATAAGTGTTATTAAATAATGCTCATAACCTTGCGTTTCTGGGATTTATTTCTTCACGTTTTCTTAAGTGAATATAAATGTTATTAGAAAATTAATGTAATATTCTAAACATTTGTTAACTTACTACAACAGCGACATGTCCAGAGAAAATATAATTGAAACAGCTATATCGAAAAAATATAAATAAACAACAACTAGTTAACATGTGGATTTTAACGCAATAAACACTTTTCTTTGTGGATACTTGCAACTTAAACAACCCGACTTACTAGATAGCAACATCTGCGGACACAGTGAAAGTATCTCTGCTCGTTTTCAGCCCGCCAACGAAACCCCGGCGGCACGGTGATCAAGATGGCCATTTATTAGTGTTGCTAAGAGAAATCAGATCAGTCGAAAATATTACGAGGAAGTATTAATAAGCGACGCTAGTTTATTATTATTATTATTATTATTATTACTTTGCGGTTCACTAAATATGTGTGGCGGAGGGTGCATTGCACCTATCGAAATGGGCGATGGTTTGGAAGGGATATACGGGATATGGCAGGAGGCGCCCATGGGCTATTGTGAGGAACCATCCCAGCATTCGCCTGGAGTCATCCGGGAAAACCATGGAAAACCCAGATCAGGATGGCCGGAGTGCTTTATCGAAAGCTACTATGGTCGAATTTTAAGTTTACTCGCCCGGTAAATCCTTTCTATTCCACTCCCTAATCGCTCGTGGAAATCGTGAGTACAGAAATGAATAGGTTCTGGCCCTGATTTATCTTACCCTCGCGGTCATTCCGAGATATGAATGTTGCTGGTAGCTATATTTGCTGGATGTCATATCAAAAAACGTCAGTCGAGAATTTTTCAATTAGCTTCCGTCGAGAGCACCGCCTTCGCTGTTCCAGGTTTTCCAACCTAACTCCTTCAACATTGCAATTACGCTTTCCCTCCAACTATATATAACTGTCACGAATCGGGCGGCTCTTTTTTGGACCATCTCTAATGCCTCCATTAACCCCTTTTGATGGGGTCCCCATGCAGAACAACAATATTCTAAGTGAGGACGTACTAGTGACTTGTATACGATCGATTTAACTTCCGGAATGCATTGTTTTGAATTACGACCTAGAAATCGGAGCATACGATTTGATTTCCCAATTACATTCTCGATATGCTCATTCCACGACAAATTATTACGAATTGTTACCCCTAGGTATTTAGCGTAATCTACCGTTATAAGGACAGTACCATTAATTGTATATTCATAGTTAATAGTGTTTCTAGAGATGCACAGTTTTTGCGACGCCTCGGGTGTGATGCTTTTTAAAGTGAATTGGCTGTGGCGCTGACCTGCTGGTACGGCTGACCCAGTCGAGGGAAAAGCGCGTTTAATGGTTTCCGCTCGCCTGTCTGTTCCGAGCCCTAACCGAGTGAGCCGGGCTAAATTTGACGGGAGATGAGAAAGAAATGTATCAGAGGAAGACAAAGGGCAGAAAATGGAGCCTACGCGAGGGGGGGAGGACAGGTCTCGTTTCACAGTCGAAGGAGTGCGCCGGGACAGTCAAAGGCGCAGGGGCGGCTACTTGTTGAAGAGCGCCTACCTCTCTCCTACAGCACAGCATTCAACGATACTGCCACTCTCACCAGCACTGCATTCACTAGTATACTACCACGCCAATTTACCTACACACCTCTCTTCCCATTTGTCGTTTTTAATCTTAAACTTTATGAATACAATTTCCTATTCCATTTACTATTGCTCTTCACAAATTTTAAATTCTACGAATATTTTAGTAAATCGTTCAGCACTTCCATTAGTAAATTATTCACATATCCGACTCGCTTATGGATTGTCCATAAACTACGTGGCTTCGTCAAGGTGGCTTAGGTATGCTGGGTCCTGTAGGAGGAGAGACAGGGGGGGGGGGCATCAGAGCTGAGCTAAGTAGCTTCTTCTTGTTGCTTCTTGGCTGTCCGAGTGACGCCAAGTCATGATTTGTGTTACCGACGTTTCGACCATACTTCTGCGGTCTTCTTCTGGGCGTACAGCCAAGAAGCAATTGACTTTGGCCGTGGAAGCTTACGATCAGCGTTTTTTAGTTGTTTTTTGTTTGTTTGCGGTCATCAATCTCTAGAGTGGTTTGATCCAGTCCTCCTTCCCTTCCTATCTTGTGCTAACCTCTTCATCTCAACATACCCCTTACAGCTCACGTCCTCAATTATCTGCTTCATATATTCTAATCTCTGTCTTCCTCTACAGTTCTTATCTGATACTGTTCCCTCCACTAACTAGTTAACCGATACTGCATGTCTCAAAATGTGACATCATCTATCCTTTCTCTTAGTTCACTCACGTCACAGTGACAATAGTGTACAGAATACGCGGAGATATAGCCCTCGTTTATGAATTATTAAACAATGATGAGAAGGGAGTAGAATGTTTTTAGTAACACCACAACAACAAAACTATCCCTGTTTGTACCCGGGAAAGAGGTTTTCTGAATTAATAATCATTTGCAGGAATGTCTAGTGTCACTATTTCATTCAAAATATTTATAATATTAAAAGGACATAGCAAGCAAATATTGGTCGGCTTCATTATATACCCTATAATGTGTGGTAAGAGAAATCAGTAGAAAATGTCATCCGGAATTAATACGCGGGAGGGGCGACATGAAAGCCACATACTATCACCCCATCTCCGGTCCCTATTAGCTCTGATTAGTATTATTTCAGTTTCAAAATATTTAAATCAACCTTATTGGCCCTTTCATATTGTTACCCTCAGTATTAACAGTATCGTTTCTTTGCTCGGGAAATCCATTGTCGCAGCTGCGTGTGAGAGTCCGGGGATTTTTCCGTTGTCGGGTGAGGATGCGTTGGCTATAGGGTTGCCAGATACAGGCTTATGATTTCCGGTACATTTATGAGATTAAAAAGTATTTTACTGGTATATTTAAAGAGTGACCAAAAATACAAATTAATAAAAAAACTTCTATTTTATGTAAAAACTATTCTATATAAAATGTAGATGGCATCTCTTTTAAGTTTATTAATTAACCTATGATTGAAAATCAACATGAGGTATTATGAATCAAAAGGAAAAATACTAAACTTATAACAAAAATCGAGCACCTTGTGACGAAACTGTGAACGTTACGTATATTTTGTACGTTGGTAGTGTGATCTCAGATATGTATATAATATCTTTGCCGTTGGGTGGTCGTCTAGCGTGCAGGGATACAGTAGAGTGAAGTGCTTTACGTTCGGCGGGAGCTAGCGTGTCGTGGTCGCCGGTGTATGTTCCGCGTAAGCGCTGTAATAACCCGCTACCGCGGTATCACATAGGACACGATATTGTGTGAACAATGCAGAAGTATTTTGTAGACTGTGTATGTTGTTCTAAGTGACATGTTTGCTACAGACTGTTTATGGTGAACTGCTACGGTACTGTACCACGTCAATTGTTTAATGAATAATTACGGGGCTTATAATCACTATTTCCAATCTCATTTATACTCGAAACTGCATTCTTTGGTGATGAGGATTATTTTTTTTACTTATGGCTTTACTCCTCGTCGACGGCTAAGGTGATTTGAGGCGGGATGGGACCAAGGAGCGGGATGGAATTCGGCAATGGCATTTTTGAAGGAAGCATCCCGGCATTCGCCTGGAGTGATATGGGGAAACCATGGAGAACCGAAATCTGGATGCCCGGACGGGGATTCGAGAAGATTAGTTTAGTGTCTGGTGGCTTGCTTTTGGATTAGTTAACTTCAGTATAATAAAACTTAGTGAACTGTGAAAGCTGGCAAGTGTGTATGTGTTCTTAATTAGCTTCTTGTGTGTTCCCTTTGACTGTTATTTAATTAATTATCACAACAGCAACGCTAACTAGACTGGCGACCGGATGGCATTCGAATCATTTTATTAAAAGCTGTAAATGAAAGCACTGAACATAGTGTAAAGTAAAATGGGTACACAACTACTACGTCGTATATTAATTAAAAAGTCCCAGTATCGACGCGTAGCCTCTTACAACCTCTTTTAGGTTTTTTATACTTTGGTAGAAAACCTACATCGGGTATTATCAATCAAAACCTCAAAAATATTAAACTTAAAAAATTGAACACATCTTTTAGGCTTATTAATTAAAGTTATATAGAAAATCAGCATCAGGTATTACCAAGAAATAAACAAAAATTGAACATCTACCTTTGGTTAAATCAAGATCAACACCTATCAAAATGAGTCTTAATCAAGTACTTTTTAAAACATTTATCACTAGATTTTGCCATTTTCTCAAGTTTTTCTCCGTCACTGCAAAACTGATAAAATTTCTGAGCAAGACTCTTCATAATTGATTGAGTTTGCAGTTCAGCCTTGATCAAATCAATGGACATTCTGTTTCAGCCTTTAAGTCCATAAAGTATTCAACGGGCTAAAAATTCTCTCGCAAAAGGCGTTGCTTGTTGGAAATGACCTAACGAAACCAACTAATTTTTTTTTTAAGTGCTATAGAAAATGGCCCAGATTTTATCGATTAGTCAAATCTTCTGGAAGAACCTCAAAAACACCTTTCAGACATGTGAACTCTGTATAAAGAGAATCAATGTAACCGCATCTAGAGTTTATCCCACGAAAACAGAGTATTTGTGATGTAAATTTCAAATCTTCTGATTTACCATAAGAGACAAAACCTGAAATCTTTTTGTACATTCCATCTTCTCGCTGCTAGCACGGCATGCTTGGGTTGGCCTCTTGGCCACCGTGGTGAACCGAGTTCGAGAAAGACTCTAGTATACGGGAATTTCCTGGACACTAACGCATAATTACTGGACACGGGACCAGAAACAAAATTCCCGGACTTCCCGGCCATCTGGCAACCCTAGTGAGCTAGCGATGGATAATACACAGTCTGTACGCGGCTGGTTCAGTTGAGGTTAACATTCAACTGTGTAGGATATTTTGTAAAATATCAGTGCTGTTCCCCGCACCTCCTCTTCGTACACTTTGAGCAACATTAAGTTTGTGTTCTTTGGTCAGGTGGTCATTACGTGTATTTCAGGAGGTACTCTCAGCCCTTCTCTGATATAACATTTCGGTTCAGGGAATCAGACAGACAGAAGCGAAGGCGCGTCCTCTATTATTGAGGCGCTCGCCGGCGTAGTAACTGACAGTGCTGCCACCTCGAGTCGCGTCGCAGTACTGATTAATTAACGCAGCCCACACTCCAGTCTACCACTGTCGTCGGATCAACGCGTTAATGTCTGATCATCACAAAGCAAAATCTTACTTCCTTTAACGCCTCAACCTCAGCTGCGTAATAACTCAAACTTCAGCAAACCACATTAGTAGCTATCAACAAAGACAGCAAAAACTGTATCAAACTAGGAGCAAAAGACTGCAGCAACAACAAGTAAGATTCATAATAATTCCTTATTTTAGAAGAACACGAGAACTCAACACTAAGTGGCACTAAATCTAAAGTAAAATTCCTGCGAGAAATTTCAGAACCCTTTGATATTCAAACAGGTGAGAGACAAGGCGACGGGTTCTCTCCTCATCTGTTCAATGTCGTTCCAGATAAGGTTATGGAAGAATGGGAGAAATAATTCGAGAAATGTAGGTCTTGCAAACCAATTCGACTTGACTTTCCCCGAAACAACCTCTACATACCATACCTCGCTTTTGCGGATGATTTGGCGATACTAGCAGAAGATGAAGAGACTGCTATCAAACTGCTTGAGACACTCAAAGAATATGCAGAAAAGCATGGTTACTAATCTCATTCGAGAAAACTGAATTCATATGTTCAAATACAGAAATAGCAAGTCTGAGAACAAAAGACGATAAATCAACAGGGTCGCATACTTCAAATACCTCGAAGAAATCATCGAATCGACAGGCCTTGAGAAAATCTCACAGCAAAATCGCCTCCAAAAAGTAAAAGAAAAAAAAGCGTTAGGGTTAGTCCAAAATCTCTACAACAAAAAATCTATGTCAAGACAGACGAAAATTCGGCACTACAACACAGTCATAAAACCAACAGTCCTCTATTCAAGTGAAACATTAACACTTAACAGAAAACATGACCTTGAAGAAATTAAAAAAAAGTAAGAAAAATCATTAGAAAAATTCTAGCAGCAAGACTCATTAAAGATGGTTACAGACTACAATCAAAATAGAAAAGTATAAAATATCGAAATTGACATGAAGAAAAGACCACTGAAATTCTTTGTTCACTTTAAGAGGGTACCAGAAAATCGATTGAGAAAAAAGATAATAGATTATGTATGCTCACTTAAAAATCCAACACCTTGGCTGAATGAAATTCGGAAGGATCTTAAAAGTGCAAGCATAGGGGCAACAGACATCTTAGAAAGAGACACCTTCAGACACAAAGTAGACAAATGGGAAGTTATAACTGAGCAACCAAAACAAAAACAATAGAGACCAAAGTGGTCGGAAGAGCGGAAACAAGCTTTCTCGGAAATAATGAGAGGCTACTGGACCAATAAGAACAACTAGAAGAAAACTTTATTGGGTCATTTGAATAACGTCTTCCATTTATTGGGATAATTCACCAATAATAATAATTGATAAAATTGCGGTGGAGCGCCCGCTTCGGTGACAATCTCCCTACACATCCATGTTTCACCTTTCCTCTTCAAACCTACTTTAGCCCTCAACTAATTTTTATTTAAAAATTTTTCAGTGATTTTGGTAAATTATTCAACTGTTCTCTTGGCAATTTATTCCAGTCTCTTACACCATTTCCTGCGAAAAAAGATTTTCCCACACCCTTATGTCTGGAATCAAGTGACAGCTTGTAGTAATGCTCATGTTTACCCTTCCAAGCACCTCTCTTAATATTCCCACCAATATCTTTCCACGCATCATCACCAATATAGGCCTTGTACAGTCCCATGGCTTTCTTCACCCTTGTAATAGGCAAAATTGTAATTATAATGTTCAAATAGGAATAGAAGTAAAGTTACAGCAATAAGCTGTGAGGCGGTCGGTGTGGCGGCCGTTGGCCGAGGAAAGTAGGTTTCACTGGCGTCAGCGGTTGTGCAAACAATCAGCTGCAATCCTACAAAGCAGTCGCGAGCGAAGGCTCGAGAAGCTAATGCAAACAGCTGACCCACTAATGTGAGCAATACGTGACCAGCCATCGTGAAGCTTCAAGAACACGATGGAAGGGCACTGCCTAGCCGCATGGTTAGGAAAGCGGTCACGCTATCGTCACGCTGGGGGGCACGATATAAGGACACGCCCCGGGGTCGTAGGGGGTCAGTCACCGCTAGAACATTGGACGACAGTCACTATGTCGATTTAAGTATCTGCCGCCGCGCGCCACGCCCGCCTGACCGACTATTGCTACCGCACGATGATAGTTAAAGTATCTGCTTAGTTGGCCTATTAGCTAGCTATGGAGTTCTGTTGCAGGGGAGCCACTCAAGATGTATCAGTTGAAGTTGGAAGTCAATAAACCAGAAGAGGTGTATCAATTGGCTCTGTCAGTAGAAGTTCTCTTCATTACCATCTGCTCCCCAAGCAGCTTAGTAGCGTCCGCTAGCATGCGAGACGGGAGGAACGCCAGCGCTGTGTCAACGAATAATATGCCTGACAAGTAAGTTCCATCGAACGGCACGGCGGTATAGCCTACTCTGCCAATCCCTGACAAATCCGTAGTGGGCAAACCGTCCACTACACCCTCCTCCTATCCTCCAATGAATCCCACTCAAGCTCCTTTATCATATTAGTTACCGATTGTGTTTTGCGGTGGTTTCCAAAGGCAAATCTAGCAGCCCTTTTTTTCACCATCTCCAACTCCTGTAATTGGTACTCAAAAGAAGGGTCCCTTACTACACTACCATATTCAAGCAATGGTCTGACCGAAGTTTTGTAATTTGCGGTATTTCCTCCCGCCACGCACAATGCGGTGGCGACCACTTCTAAATAATGACCGCGACCAACGACGTCTGCGTACGGCAGACATGGCGTTGAGAGGATATGGCAGCAGAAGACCGACGGGAGTGGCTGTGTTCACTAAACGCGTTCGGGAAGGTGGGCTCTTGTGCTCGCGCTATAGCAGGCAAAACAAATGCGTGCGGCACCATATACAAGGATCGCTTGAAGGCCTGGTCAGCTGTCGAGAGGCACAGATTCAATTTGCCGCGCATTGCACCTCTGTGGCGTCTGCCTTAAAGTTATCTGATTAAAGCAACCTATACAGCTGTACGTGGAATCCCAACCATCGATCGGGCTGGCGTACTCCGCAGAGCTTTGCAGCGGTGAAGGTCGGTTCAACAGGAAGACCGGGATCCGTAGCGGAGACAACAGCTGTTGTATCTGGACGCATATACGTCTGCGAGCGAGGTGCGTCGTGTACAACCGGGTGAAGTGTATCGTCAAGTGCGGCTTGCTGGAAACTCACTGCGACGACTTAAAAGGTCTGGGATGTAGTAGAGACTGTTTATTAGAAACTAATTTCCAAGCCCATCAAAAATGACGGAATCTGCGCACTGTTGTGCCATTTCACATACTGGCTGCTGCTTAGCGCGATACAGATGCTATTAAATAACGCACATAACCTTAAATATTATTTAATGTTTACTGTTACAGCGATATCTGTCGACAGAGAGTATAACTAAAAAACCTACACTAAACGACTGTAAATAAACAAAACGCAAGTAATAAGTGTATTTAAAGGAAACATCAACATAGTATTCTTTATTGTTGTTTTACAAGTTAAATCTTACTGAGCTGCTGCTCAAACGTAGAGAGATGACCGAAGTTCATAGATTTGTGTAGACTAATAGCGAGATCTATAGACGCACAGTGAAACTACCTCTGTCAGGTGCGTGACTCCACACTGCCACTTCAAAGAGTAACACACACGGTGACCAAAGTATTTATTGATAAGTGCGACGTATGAAGGCTTACCAACTACTGTAAAATTAATGATTTCGTTGTCGGATTAAATAAATCGAGACAAGAAGCAGTATTTCCCGATTTTTGGTCGACGTACGAAAACCACTACAAAAGGGCTGACAGGTTGGGATAGGAGACGTTTTGCCTCCGGAGTGGAGGCTACCGCGAGTGCCTGTAGTGGCGGGCAGGCTAATTACTCTCCTGGGAAGAGAGATTAATGTCGTATCTGCTGAGGTGCGCTACAAGTCATCCGCAGTTTCCTGGAAGGCCAGCGGGTTGTTAGCCAATCATACTGAGCGCTTAATCCAGCTACCGACCAAACATATGCTGGACAATCAGATACTGCTGATAAATCTACTACTAATAATAAAACAATTACTAACTTATACTGCAAAAGCCAAGTACCCGTAATTTATTGTCTGTTGACTTTGGTTTGAGTATCCTTAATGTATTATGTGCGGCCTTTCTGACAGTTCTAAATAGATTCGCAATATTCTGCAAAGAAATGGCAGCTACACACTGCACGTAGTGTGTCAAATTAATAATGCGGCAGCTTAACATTTAAATATACAGTAAACAGCATAAGGGAAAACTCTGGTCCATTCCCGCACTGTGCAGCTTCAAGGGGGGTGAATGAAGCCTTCCAGGGGGGTTGGAGGGGGGCTCCAGTTTCTGGGCAATGGCGGCGTCGCCAGGTAGATAACGCGTAGATTCGGTGTCGGATCGAAGTGATGGAAGAGGGGAGGGGGAACGGGGGCGCTTGCCCGAGCGGCAAACTCAGGGGGACGGCAATATCATATTTGAAGGGGCGGTAAATGGCAAATTTGTGTACCAGTGCCGTTTTTTTTTAGGTCTACTACCCCGAGCGGCAACCTTCAGGGGAGCGACAAAATCAAAGAACAGCTCTCTTTCTGCACCGGGTGGCAAATTCTAATTTGAAAGGGAACTCGTTGATCCGCCACTGCGCAGAACCGAGTGCACTTCCACTAGGAGAGGTTTCCAAAACTGTTAATTTTAATTATTTTATACTTTTTAGTCCGTTAGAAAAACATGGTACATTAAAAAGTTTTTTATTTTGTTATTATTTTCTGCTTTTTAGAGTTATGGCATTGAAAGTTTGTAATTGATTTGAAATACTTTGATGACACGATCACAGAGGCATGCTACAAATTACAGTTTATTTAAAAGAAAACATTTAATTCCGTTATTTCCATACCGGAGAAATAAGGATCAAAACAAAATAAGAATTCCACCGTTTGAATATGGAATTGAATTCGAACAAAAATCCAATAGGAAAAAGCACTTTTAGCTGTTCCAGAATTTCCAATTATTCAGCCAGTAATTCCAATTTTTCTTTCCCTATAAACCTTATTCAGACTATTACAAACATAAAAAAAACAGTCAAATTGGTAGCTACATAGAAAAAAGCACTTTCCATTTTTTAAGAAATTTCCGGGCAACGTTTCAATTTTTTTTTCTAAAAACCTTATTTGCACTATTACAACCATTAAAAAAAATAGCCAACGTGGTTCATAGAAAAAAAAAACACTTTGTTTTCCATAATTTTCCAAATTTTATTCTCTGAAAATCTCATTTGGATTATTACGAACATTTGTAAAAAGTTAGCCAAATCAGTCCATAGAAAATGTACTTTCGGTTGTTACTAAATTTTCCTATTTTCCGGGCAACTATTCCATTTTTCGTTCGCTAAAAACCTTACACTAATTAAGACATTGTAAAATATCTAAATTGCTTCATAGAAAAAAGTACTTTTTTTCCCCCAATTTTTTTTCCTTTAAAAACCTTATTCGGACTATTATGAACATTTAAAAAATAAGCCAAATAGAAAAGAGTACTTTCAGTTTTTCAACAATTTTCCAATTTTACTGAAAACTTCTCATTTTACCAATATTTTCATGCATTGTCATCCACTTCTCAGTTATGGTCAAAATTTCAAGTCTCTACCTCATCGAGAAGTTAGTTTAAAATCAATTACAAAATTCCACGCGGACAGACAAAGCCCAAAGCGAGTTAATAAAAACATTTTAATAATAAAAAGGTTAGTTAGCAAACAATTTAATTGATACCAGGTACATCACGTTAATACCCTGCAAGAGGTACTGGCTTTAAGTCCCACCAACAAGTTTTATAAGTTGCTTGACGTTGTGCTAGCTAAGAAAGCTGAATTACCGCTAAAGACATTTTAGAACACTAAATTATAGATGACAAAACATATTGAACGGTGGGTGAGGAAAGAAGTTTGTGCAAGAATGTAACAGAAACAAGAGAGAGGATGGTGGGTCAAATTTTGAGACATGCTGGATTGGTTAATTTGTTAGTGGAGGGAACAGTCCAAGGTAAGAACTGTAGAGGAAGACGGAGATTAGAATATATGAAGCATATAATTGAGGATGTTGGTTGTAAGGGGTATGTAGAGATGAAGAGGTTAGCACAAGATAAGAAGGGATGGAGGATTGTATCAAATCAGTCAAAAGACTGACGACAAAAAGAATTAAGTGACTTAAAAGCGAACGGATAGTGTTTTAAAGAATGCCTTAAGTAATACATTGTTCGTTTTGATATTGTCTATTAGATTAGAGAAAAGCTTGCCAGTGGCCACCGAAACATAAGGATCTGTCAGAAATGCGGTGGATTTTATATGGCAAAAAACAAAATTGTGACAAGTTTAATAACTGAAACATATTTTATCTATTAAAGCAAGATATAATGTCCGCAAGATACATGTGTATAACTTGTAGGTATACAGGGGACGGTCCACACACACTGTTAGCCAAGAAGTGTAATATTCTGTCCCGAGTAGCAGCAGGAACAGCAAAAGTGAAATGAATGGGGCTAATTCGGTTTTATTCGGAGTATCGGCGGGAGGACGAGCCATGTAATATTCAGGCGGCGGGATGAATTGTGTTGTGATTAAAAACGCGTTGGGGCTGGAAACTGAGCCTTGAGGAACAGGCGCAGGTGAGAGGCAATCGGCGAGAGAGGTCGAATCGGGAACCGTAATGAAAGAAATGAAATATTGAAGGCGCCTCGGAGGGCGAATATTCAGCGGAGACGGATAAATCGAGGCGAACGGCGGGACGGGGCGGGAGAAAAAGAGAAAAAGTCAAGACGGCCGCGGGAACAAGTTCGCCGCTTGTTGTTGGCACGGAAATAAATTTTAAAACAGCCGGCGGGAGCGAGGGAGTGAGGGGGGGGGGGGCAGATATAAAAATGGCTTCGGCTCGAGCCGTATCGCCGAGGTGTGGGTCGACTCATTATTCTCGAGTGCTGCGGAAACAGGATCGACGAGTAAATCTCGAGGTCGACTCATTAAAAACCGAGAGCTGCGAGAGAGAGGAAAGTCGACGGGTTCACCCGCTCAAACTGCGCGTGTAAACAGGAGCGGGAGCGAGCTTAATACTAGCATCTTCGACAAACTAGAGGACATTCGCTTGTTTACAAAATCGTTTGAAGATACAGAGCCTTACAAATGTTTAATTTCGTTTTCAAAGGCGATAGACTATTCTTAAAAAAAAGGCTTATCTTGGTCATAATGTTCCGTCACGCTATGACGTCACACTTTTCGCCTCTGCGTGCAACGACCAGACATGTTGCTGTAGGTTATGTGCCTTATTTAACAACAGCTCTATTTTGGTAAGCATCCGCGAGTAAATGAATTGTCAGAATATTGAAAGGAAAGCGTGTGTTACGTTTAAATTTATACATTAAGTATTAGTTGCTTTTATATATTCAGTATTTGTTCGATGTTGAAGTGTTAATTAAATTCTTTGCCCACTGATATGTAAAACATTTTCGTTTTGCAATGTTAGCGTCAGTTTTGGTTTGATTGTTATTTAGCTTCGGGCAGAATTACAATTAGCATCTGACGTTATATCAGAGGGCACAAGTATTTTTTTTTTAAATAATTGTTTTCATTAGTGTCCTGTTACTGAAAACTTATTTCGTTTGAACGAAAGTCATTCCATACTGATCGCGATCTTTCCAGCCTGCACTACAATTGAAACTGAAACGTGAGTTAAGATGTATTTTTATTTTCCTTTGCATTCATTGGCGCCGTATAGCCGCGGTCATTATTTCAGCCGCATGTAACTATGTTAACCATTTAAACGTTGTAACATCGGTCTACATCACGGCTAACAAAAAATAAACTTGTCAGAACCCGTGAATGTTTCGGATCAAGTTTTTTATTGTCACTAACATGCGACACAGAATGTATTAATTCGCGTATGATTGCAACATTCATTTTTCTAGCGGCAAGTTTAGCGGAGTCTTCATACAAGTCCAAGATGTTATTTCTGAGCTTGGCTGCTTTCATGTAGGCATGTCTCCTTGATTTTGATCGTAATCGGTGCAAGTGAAGGAGGTCACTATACAGAGGAATCATGTTGTTTTCTTCCACTCCTTCCAGTTCTCTAAGCAGTATCGATTTTCTCCTCAAATGTTGTGGGGGAATGTTGGAAAGTACAGGCAGCCAGTTCTCATGAAGCTGGGTGTCAACTTTGGCAGTCGAGCACTATGTAGAGCAACAGTATTCTGGTGCGGAGAATGCCAAGCCAGGGGCTGCTTCTCTGAGAACTGTACCCCATGACGTACCAGCCAGTTACTTTACAAGGTTCACTCCGGTCTTCACTTTCTCTGCAGAGTTGGATAAATGCCGATGAAAAGTGACTGCTCGATCCAAGGTAACTCCAAGATATTTGCGGTGGTCTTAGTGTTCTGCTCTTCCAAGAGGTCAGAAGGTTGGTGTTATTCAGACATAGGTGAGCTGGTTCGAAAGGTGGAAGCAACAAGAATCTGTCAGGTTAGGTTTTAGTCTCCACTCACTGAAGAATATATAGAGTTGGTAAGACTCTCAGAGACACTATCTCCACAAATCTGGATTTTTCCTATTCTGCAAAGTAATAACCAGATCGTTGGCATACTGGAATTTCCTGCAAATTAATTTCGGTGTGTCCACGATATATAAATTAAAAAGCACAGGCGCCAGCACCGAGCCCTGAGGCAGTCCTTTGTTGAGGACACGCAATGGACCTGGTTTTGCGATTACTCAGCATGTTGTTCAAGAGCTAACCTACTTTTTTACAGCATTTAGGAATTTGAGGAGGAGACCCTCACGCCAGACAGTATCATAGGCTGCTGATAGGTCGACGAACACAGCTCCTGTTTTAAGTTTCTTTTGGAACTGTGGGCGCTGTGTTCATGTATGTGTAAATCATCCCCCAAATAGAATGGGCAACATTGGGTACTCAGATAGCAGTTTTTGTTGTTATTTTTGCCAAGTTTGTAGGCTTATAGTTCGGACAGACTTCGAAGGCGTTCTGAGAGCGTGTTCATACCAATCATTGTTGTATTTTCCTATTTTGTGACCGAGTGTGATGAACTGCGATTCCCTGTGTGTTCTGCTATGCTATACCCGACAACACTTCTAATTAACATCATTTATGCTTCCCTTTCTAATGATTCAGGTATCGCTTCCGTATAATAGCGTTGGGATTCGCAATAATTCATAGGATTTCATTTGGGGTAATCGTGCACAGTCGTCGTCGTCGTCGGCCATACTCGTTTCCGAGTTTATGTTGCTCTCTTTCGTGTTTATTTGTGTGTGCGCTGGTGGCTGGTCAGGCCGATTCTTGCATAGAACAGTCGTCCGCACACACTGCACCCAAATGTGGGTGGCTGGCGCGGTAGGGTTTGTCGGGCTTTCCGCCTTAATCGGCACTGTATCGTCGTCCACCCAGCCTGTTACGAGTCTGCAACAACTAAATCGCTTAGGTTGTAATGTAGCCTGGACCACAGTAACAATTGTGGACGCTAACAACTGCACAGAGCCATACTTATACGTAACTGCGGCATCGTTTAGTGTCTTATCTGTCGGTATTACTGTGGTGCAGGCTACATTACAACCTAAACGACTAAGTTGCTGCAAACTCATCACAGGCCGGAAACGAAGATTCTATGCCTTATTGAGCCACCGCCTTCTAATCACATCTGTTGTGCTCGGCTGCGTTATATTCAGTGACCCTGCTGCGATTGGGCTTAGCATTGCGCTTCAGATATTTGAAATTCTGATGTCCGTTCGCTGTTATGAATTTCTCACTCATCTCTCTGGTGAGGATGGCGACCGTGGACAGGTATTTGCGTCAACTCTTGAGGACGCGAGGCGAGACGAGGCTAATTAAACGGCTCGAGTCAGACGGACGACTCACCTGCGAGCGTGCAGATTAACGGCCCGCGTCTGCCTAATGTCCCCGCACTAATGAGCACGACAACACGTATGGCGGCATGCTACAGACGCCGCACGGACTGCTCCGAGGGTCTCAGGCCAACCCACTTAATACCAGGGTAGAAGTTCCCAATGTTACCCGGGTTTCTGAGCAGATGCTTCTCCTGTTCCCTATCCGTTCCGGATGTCGGCAACCGTCTTGGTTGTCTTGTGTCTGATAGTTGCTCAGTAGTTTTCTTACAGGTTCAGGTTCTCAGATTTTTTAGCCAGGAAGTTCTTCTGCTACTAGCACTTCTCTTTCACCTGGAAAACAGACTACAGCAATTCGTAACGGCTATTGTTCCTAATGATGTGGCCAAGGTACTGCAGCTTCCATGATATTACGGTGGTTAATATTTTCATACTCGCTTTCATTTTACGGATCTCTTCAGCATTTGTGGAGTGGTCTGTCCATGGTATCTTCAACATTCTTCGATACAACCACATTTCAAAAGCTTCTAACCTTTTACTGATAGTTTCCGTTAATATCCACGTTTCAACGCCATACAGGACAGAACACACAGCAGCGCAGGAGTCTCATCTTCGTGGTAATCGATAAATTACGACTTTAAAAAGGTTGTTAATTTTGTTGAAAGGAGCCCTGGCATTACCAACACGTGACTTCATCAGATGGACCCCATTGGATATTTACTGTAGTGCCAAGACTCGTACACCTTGATACGCATTGAATGGTCTTCTCGTTGATCATAATATGTCATAGCGAATTATTGTTTTTGCTAATGACCATTACTTTTGTCTTATTTATATTAATATCACGTCCGTATTCATGGCTGGTTTGCGACACTATCGATGAGGTATCGTAAGCTTTCCTGACTCTCTGCAAAAATGGCTGTATCATCTGCGTAGCGAAAGTTTTTTACCCAGTTTATATTCAGCAGCACTCCCATCTCCACATCACTCAACGCCTCCCTAAATATATACTCCGAATAGAAGTTAAATAATAAAGGGGACAGGATACAACCTTTTTTTTTTATACTACGAAGAATGTTTTTTTTTTTTTTTAAACTGCTTAACGTCTCTTAACAGCGAGGTTCTTTGAGACAGGAAAGGATGGGGGGCGAGGAATGGGAAGGAATTCGGCCATGGCCTTTTGAAGGAAGCATCCCGGCATTTGCCTGGAGTGATTTGAGAAACCATGGAAAACCCAAATCTGGATGCCCGGACGGGGATTCGAATCGCCATTCTCCCGAATGCGAGGCCAGAACGCTAAACATTACACCACCACGCTCGCTGAAGAATGTTTACTTCATCCTTATTTTCTCTCTTCAGTCTCACATGAGCAGACAGGTTCCAATACAGATTAACAATATTTCTCAGGTCTTCGTGATCCAAGCCAATGCTTTTTAAAGAATTTATCATTTATCATGTTGTGAAAGGCCTTCTGATAATCTATATTTATGGGCTCGAGCCAATTGGTAACCCAGTATAACAACGTCGCCTTAAGAGTCAATGCGAGCTGGGGATTGCGCTCCACACCATCACCACCAACTTGCAGCAAGCCATCCGACCAGTTGATCGTGTTTGCGCCACAGTCTGACTTATCGCACGTCCAAGGCGGTCGAGTCTCGGTCCTGTCTCGCGGTCGCCAAATGTGGCGTCGCGCCTCAAAGCAGTGTTTCAGACTTTGGGGTCGTTACGGTCCCAAGACCACGCCTACCAATTACAATCTCTGCAATTAACTACATTTGTCTCTGCGAGCGAATTATAGTGATTGACTGCAAATTTCTATAATTATTTTCAGATTGTGTGGTGCTCTAATGGGTGAAACTGCTGTAAATGGAGAATCACTAACACTTGCACTAAGAGCAGTAAAGCGCATGGAATATTGAGCGCATTGTAATTGGTCATGCTGTGCCAGTAAATATGTTTTAAGTGAGATTCTGACTTTTTATAAATGTTTGATGTTATAAATATGCTGTAAAATGCATCTAAAAATTTCTTAATTCGATTTTTTTAAATTTTTCTTCATTACCTGGAACAATTTTGAGTAAGTTTAAATTGTTTTTGTGTGATTTGTACTGTTAACGTAATTGTTAGCGCTCCAGAAAAGGCTGTCGGAGTCTTTGCAATTTTCCGGAACATTCCGTGAAATGTATACTAGCCACTGGGCAGGCTAGCTCGGAACAGTGCCAACACGTACGCTATGCCATGTTCTTACTGCAATGTTTGGAAACCAAGTCTGAAGTTGGTTTTGTTTTTCAGGTGTGTTTCTGCGAAATAAAACCACTCACCTCCTACGCTCGGTTCCTGCACATAGAGGAACTGATACTCTGAGAACATATGGCCGTATACCAGTCGTCAGGAAGTCAGCATGTTGGATACAGCGACTTCAGAATCGGTCTCTCGGTGGAACACAACGTCTCAGGAGAACCACGAGCAGACGCATTTGGTAAAAAGATTCCGAAATCTGAGACAACGCGCCGTTTGAGTGTTTACTGCTGTGTGGCGTTGGATCCACCAGTTGATCGTGTTTGCGCCACAGTCTGTGCGTGCAATGCTCAGACGTGACTTATCGCACGCCCAAGGCGGTCGAGTCTCGGTCCTGTCTCGCGGTCGCCAAATGTGACGTCGCGCCTTACGTTTGTCCGCATAGAATACACTGGAAGCAGGCTAGAGGCGGGCATCAGCAGTGTACACTGTACAGTGGTTAGCCGCCCGCTTAACATTCACAGCGCTCAGCCGCCGCAAATGAGATTAAAATAATTCAATGAACGCGCCCTAATTATGGTTCACGGGGGACATTCAATATGCAGCAGGGGCGCGGTAACCAAATAAATGACAGCCAATTACACTGCGTCACGAGAATCAACGGCACGCCTGCGGGCAAGCGGACGCGGTAAGAAGTCGAGGGCCACAGGTAAGTAAACTGAATGTGAGGTACTCTAACCCGCGTGCTGGCAAGGTGCCAGTTGAACCACTAGCTGATCTGCTGCTTGCAGGTCGAGGAAGACGAGCCAGGGGTGAGATGGAGGGGTGTGGAGGGGAGGGGAGGGGAGGTATTAGTTTCGAGATGTTTCGCCCTCTGCGATGATCGGAGTTGTGCCGAGCTGGCAGGTAGCGTGTTTGCCTTAGCGGGTAGGGGGCGGGCAAACAGCGGCAGCAGGGTTCTCGCATTAGTCTCGGGTCGGCGGGAGGGAGGGGGAGGAGCCGGGCTCACCGCAGGCGCGTCGCAGTGGTACCAACGTTACCAAAATAAATCGCGGCTCAACAGCATCCCCACAACTGCTCCTCACTATTCCATCCAAGACGTTCGCGTAGAAGATTCGACTTGCAATTGGGAGAGAACGAGTAACGGATATGGCCCTCTATGAAGGTCAAGAGAAAGTGCTGTTAAATCTGTCTTAAGCAGTGTAACTGATTTTTTTCACTTTTTTGCTAACGGCTTTACGCCTCGTCTACGTAAATGTGATTACAGGAGGAAATGAACGCAAGGAATGAGGATAAATTCATCCATCGCCTTCGTGAAAGCAACCAGTCATTCGTCTGGAATGGTTTTGGAAACCATGGAAAAACGAACTCTGGAAGGCAGCATGGGGATTCGAACCAGAGTCCTCCCTAATCCGGCCAGATCGTCACTGCTCACTCACTACGCTCGGTGTTTTTAGGATTATATAGTTTAAAACTTGTCGGAATAGGATTATGTGCATAGATTTCTTTTTATCACTTGTGTTCTTTGAATTCTGTATTCGTGCATTAAGCGTTTTCTCTGGTAGCAGTACTTTAAGTAGACAACTTATCTATGTCTTGGTCACGATGTAGCGATGTCTGCCACACTCTGACGTCACACTTCCCGCCTCTGCCACCCAACCAACAACGACCGGAGATGTTCTAGTTTATGCGCTTAATGCAGTAACAGTTCTCTTTAGCTGAGCATCAACGAGTAAATGAGCTGCCAGCACACTCAAAGAAACGTGTGTGTTCCGTAAAAACCGACATGTTAATTATTAGAAGCTTTTTTCTTAATTAAAATTCGTTGGTCGTAGGCTTTTCTTATACACTCTGTACAGCGATACTGTTGTTACAATAAGCTAAGAAATATCTGCATTACATCATTTTCAAGATTATTAGCGTTATTTGATGGAAATAGTACTTAGTCAGCGAAGAAACGAATTGCCGAAATACTGCGTTCAACACGGCATTTTTGACGGACTTAAAACATATTTATATCCAGTGTAGATATTTTAAGTCACTGTTGTAATATACTCGAAGGAATGATTTGTTGTAACACCGAAATAAATATATGTACTGCGTTTACATTAATATATTAATTATTAGTTGCTTTCATTACTGATGTCACTATATAAGACAGACGTAAATATTCTCAGTGGGTCAAATTTAAATCGCAAAACAGTGAATGCGTTCGTACAACGGTAACAGAATTTTGAACAGCAACACAGGGCTAGTGAAAATGATTGCAGTGATTTCAGAAAATTACTACTGATTTATTATTTGACATATACTTACAAGATTACTTAGATATGTAAACAAACTGTGAAAGTTTTTTTTGTGTATACAGATGCTCAATATGTGCACCTTTAATGACTCTGCACACATCACGTCTATAGTCGAGTTCTTCCCATACCCGATGCAGCATGTCTCTGTCAGTGAGAGCGAATGCATTGGTGATGCGAACCCGCAGGTCTGGCAGATCAACTGGTACTGGTGGCACGAACACTGTGTCTTTCACGAAACCACAAAGAGTGAAGTCGCAGGGGGAACGAGGAGGCCATGACATCAGCTGACGATCAGCATCCCCAGCACGACCAATCAATTACAGACTTGATGTGTGCAGAGTCACTAAAGGTGCACATATCGAGCATCTGTAGACACTCAAAAAAACTTTCACAGTTTGTTTATATATCTGTTTTATCTTGTAAGTATATCTCAAATAATAAATCTGTACTAATTTTCTGAAATCACTGCAACATTTTGATTAGCCCTGTATTAGTAGAAGTTGTAGTTTTGTCTAAATGCAGAGAGGTCGATAGTGTCAATTGACACATTTTTTACGGAATAATTCACAGTGAATTTAGTTTCATAAATAATTTGAGCTGCTTTCATTAAGCTCTGAGTTACTGAAGTTACGGTATTTTTATGCGGATGGAAGTAGTTCCGTACTTATCGTGCTGAATGAGACCTGGACCAGAAATAAAACCAATACCACGCGCTATAGCATAAGGTTCTGGGATTCCTAATTTATTTTTAATTTAATTGATTCCCCGATTCTGACATCATTACTTCAGTAGAAGTTCCGTGTGTATCGTAATTACAACTGAAATATATACAAATTACAAAATAAGGTTATGAGCATTACATAATATTCTATTTATTTATTCAGTCGCAATCAATTGCCAGAACGTTCCTTTCGTGCGTCATTTTTGACGTGGTTAAGAGGCGGTGATGTTACCGTTACAAAGTTGGGTCGTTTGAGGATCGTCAGCTGTTTATGATTCTCATAATTACCGGATGTCACGTGACGACAACTTCAAGCTGCCACCTGGTGGGCAGTCGAAGAAAACTTAACGCACTGTCCTGGCACAGGACTCCCTACTGACGAATTAAATCGAGCCTCCAACCGCATAAAACGTTTCGACCGCGAAAGTAATACCATCATACCGACAGCAACCTTATCTGCGGAAACTTTTTTATTTACTTCTCAGCGACGCATCAAGACGGATATCACCTCTTTTTAAAATGTTGGAAACCTGCTGGAAATCCCTCTGTAATGTTTCATTATGATACATTCTATTTTGGAGCGATCTTTGTGCAAAAGAAAAAGAATGTATAACTTTTAGTGGCTCCGAGACAAACCAGAAGCGAGTGTCACGTGACTAGATGACGAGTGCGTCATGTGTATGGATGAACTATCGGCAAGACTGATTCATTGAAGTATCTACGTTCAAATATTGTTGATATGTGCAAGACTGTTCTGATATGATTTAGCAACTGCATTGAAGACTGACACAAGAAGCGGTATGCTTTTAAGGGGATTGTGTGTGTGTGTGTGATCTTTTATATATAAATCTGAGTCGGCCTCAGATTTTATGCTCTGCAGCTAAGATAGCAATTTAAATAGTTTATGTTATTGTCTTTGAAATCTTACTTAGCCAGAACAATAGGTATCTACATATATACTGTGCAATTCACAAAATTGTGGGTGGCAGAGGGGTAGATCTGTGACTTTTACCTACGTGATACACAAAGTAATCTCCATCCTTCACTTATAATTAATTAGATCGAAATATAATTGACTAATATAGGGTGTCCCAGAATTATCTTTACAACTTTGACATTGAATAAATTATGTTTGGACGAGATATCACAATGCAGTTTTTTGCATTTTGAAGAGTATCTCTCAAAGTTTTGTTTCTGTCTCTAGAACACTTCTTTGGAGCGAGCATACCTTGATCAATTGTCGTAATAGCTGCAGAAATCCTCTGCCTGAGATCTGCCATATTTCTAACCGGGGTTTGATACACGATGACTTTTACATATCCCCAAAGAAAGAAATCCAAGGGGGTTATGTCAGGTGAACGTGGCGGCCAGTCAATTGGACCCCGACCAGGAAATTGTTTATTTAGAAAATTACGGACATCATGAGCCCAATGCGGAGGTGTTGGAAGATGACTGTTGGTTGAAGGACTTCCAGTTGGGGAACAACAAATTGTTTGCTTATCCAAGTAAACTGGGCCTTTGATTGTCTTCTCAGCAAAGAAGAAGGGGCCAATGATTTGGTTGTGCATAACACATTAACCAATTGGCTGTCGTTCTCTCTCTCTCTCTAAATGTATGCGGAGGTTCAGAACCCCAAATTTGAATGTCGTGCCTGTTAGGTAACCCTTGTCTCTATAAACCAGAAAACACACTGAGCTTTTTCCTGTGGGGTGTACATTTTCAATAAATCTGATTTAACTACTTACTTGTCACCAAATTGCACCTGAAATGAAACAGAAAAAAACTTTGAGAGATACTCTGTAACATGCAAAAAACTGCATTGTGATATCTCGTTCCAAACATAATTTATTCAATGTTAAAGTTGTAAAGATAATTCTGGGACACCCTGTATTAAATTTCAAAGAATGAAGAAGGTGTAACTAACCGGAATACTTGACCTCTTTTTTTTTTTTTTTTTTTTTACTAATCGCGGTCAACGAAACAGACAGACAACGTCATCGAAGTAAAGAATATGAACGTGTCGAATGCATCGTGTTGTTATTTATCATATTATTATATAAAGATAATTTTAGAAGAAAATTCACTATCAATTATTCGATTTTTAAACGGTAAATTCATTAAACCTAAACAGAGTGAATGAGCCATTTATTCGTTTTAAAGTATTTGGGTTATTATGCTTATTGCCTGCTAGGGCGTGGCGTTGGTAATTCCTGGAATCGCGAAACATTAAATCGCCGCTAACGCTTAATGCAGATCATAACTCGGGGCGAGTGAACCTATGTAGTTTATTACGCAGCAGAGCGCTCCAATACAGCGGCGAGGACTCAAACAGGAGGCAACTATAGCATCGTCTACTGCCAGATACCTGTCTGTCGTCATAGCACCGAACAGATACCAGAAAATAGTTATAAACTATTGCATTACAGCAGAAATAAATCGTTCAAACTGTGTTTGGTTCTCATAATAATCCACAGATAGTAAGAACTTTCCTAAAATAATCCAACGTATCACTTGAAAACAAATTATAAAGGTGAATAGTGATGCGCAGCCAAAGTAAAATATAGTTATGTACACACTTTGACAATAAATTTGGCCGCCGCTTAAAAATTCTATGACTCTTATTTTGCACAATCTGACATCAATGTCATCCAAAGACACAGTAATGCAATACTGGCTTGCATTACTGTTTCCTGGGATGGCATTGATGTCATATTTTGCAAAATAAGAGTGATAGAAGTTTTCAGCGGCGGCCAAATTTATTGTCAAAGCGTGTACCTTGTTTTAAAACACTTGAGCATACATTTGACGCTGCGCTCAGTTTTGTTCATTGATGTATGGAGTGCCTGGGTGACCTATCTTCGCTCCACGTCTTTCGATTTCTGTTCAGTACGCAAGATTTCATACAAATCTTTAGAGACATTTCTGAGGTATTAATTTTACCTGTATACAAGAGTTGCTCATATCACAGTGTTGGATTGGATAGATCAGAAATATACAGTATTATAAAAACCTAACTAAGTCCCGATATGGGGTTACAACCGTTTCCCAGATACCAAATATAAGAATTGCTCGTTTTTTTTTTTTTTAAATTTATATTTTGAAAAGCAAAACGTTGTCTGCATACGAAATTTAATCCAAATCGCCGGAGCCATTTCTGATATCGTCTGGTTTGCCACCTCATCAATTGCTTTTAAAGACAAATGCTATTATTATTTTAAATACAAATCTCAATGCTAATCAGGGATTATTTAAAGGCGCGAGATTCGTGGTAATTCACACGCCTTGGCGAACCTCCTTAACAAAAAACTGCGACGTTATTTTGAGCGATATTCACCATTGTGCGTGTTATACGCACGATATAGCCAGTCCGTCATTACGGAAATCTTGTCGCGAAACCCTGCGACCAACTGGCGTAACCCTGACTTAGACGAATACGTTATAAGTGCCAAATTAATTCACTCCGATAACATACGCTCATATCTCTCACCTTCTGATCCATCCGTGTCTTTCCCAGTCGTATGAAAATAATTCCCAATAAAAGTAACTTTAGTTTTGACCATTAATAAAGCACGAAGTCAGACGGTTCAAGGCGCAGGATTGTGTTCACCAGAACCTACTTTCGTAATTCCGTAATATTTATGTTTCTGTTAAAGACACATACGTTCAAAAACTAAACGAAGATCACATTATAGCTGCTAATATGGTCTTTAAAGAAGTTTTGTAAAATAAAGAAGTTTCAAAAAATCACATCTCACAAAGGCAATATCTATTTTTTAAACATCTTTTTAAATGTTTTACAATTATACATGTATTTAATGGTAACTACTTTTTACAGTAAAAGTGATATTTATTATTACTCTAAAAAATAAAATATCTTTCATTAATAAATGTAATTGCATTTACTTATTTTCACAATATTATATAACTATCCGGTGACAGGCCACGAAGAATTGTTCGTTTAAAGATATAAGAGTTCCTTGCTGTGACCAAAGAGAATCTTGAGCAACACCAGTCGGTTTACTAGTACCTGAAAAATCTACGAGATGGCATCAGAGTAGTTTCCGTGATACAAAATTGCTCGTTTTGTGTAAAATCGCGTTTTTGTAGGAATGGCGCCTTTTTTTTTTTTTTTTTTTTTTTTTTAAGTTATCTAAATACGAAATTTAACCTAAATTGTTATAGCCGTTTCCGAGATAGTAAATATATTCAAGAATTGCTCATTTAAAGACAAAGATTACAACGGTGATGTCACATCGCCAGCCAGAAAGCAATTCCTTGCAATAATGCGACTCTGAAATCACAACAAATATTTTGACCGCGAGAATTTACTGAATCACTGGTACTAAACTAATTTGCTGAGACTTTTTATTTTAATTTTTTCAGATTTTCGCCTTCACTCTGTGACATATGGTGGTGTCATGGATGGGTGGAAACCTTCACTTCTACTCATCCAAACAAAATAGCAATTTTAATACCTCTCTTCAAGTGCTTTTGACCGATTACACATTGTCCTTGGATATTCAATTTATTTCATAACTTTTATCAACTTCCGATACAAAAATCTTCACAACGTTTTTTTTCTCGTTGCCGATATTAACCTATTCAGCTTCCATTGTAACCACTAATACACGCCTCAGCCCATCCGTACATCATTTCCTGCGTAACCCTTCTGACTGTTACCAGAACACGGCTTAACAACTGTGGACGGCAACAAAGCGAAGCAATACCTCACTGTCAATATTGTCGGTAACACTCTAGAAAGCCAAAAGCTTAATTTAAAAACTGTAAAATGACTAAAAATTATTATAATTAAATTTAATATACACTGGCGGAAATTAAAAGCTTTACATGTAATAATAAATGAAGGAGTGAAGAAAGATGTGGTTGAGATCGGAATAACAGAACATTAATACAAGACAGAGCAATTTTCAGGAGATTGATTCAAAATTTCAAGGGTTTCCAGAAGAAGAATAAGAAGAGGAAATGTAGTAACTTATGGACGGAAGAAAGGAGGAAACAGCAAAGGGAAACGATGAAGAATTATTGGAAGACAAGAAAAGAAGTAGTATGTGGATTACGGGGAAAATTATTATGCAATAGTGCCTGTTTTTTTAGGGTATAAGTGGTGAACAGCGTGGTGTAACATGACACTTTTTTGTCCACAAGTTCTTGTTGACCGAGTATGCCAAGGCGAAGAGTGACAACCATCTACATCCTAATGTCTAACTGTGAGAGAGGTCGGAGAGTTTGAAATGCGTGCATCATGTCGAGAAATCTCCACAAGGATTGGCCATAGTGCAATGACAGTATACAAACTTGTTACACAGGGGATGAAACGGGGATTTAGTACTCTTAGAGCAGGCAAAGGTACAAACAACACGACAACAGCACCTGAAGAGGGCCATGTTGCGTGAGTGGCTGTTGTTGGCAGACGGATGACTGCAGGACAGATCTACATCTACATCTACACTCTGCAATTCACAAACATTGTGGGTGGCAGAGGGTGCTAAGCACCATTCTTAATTCTGCGCATTCCAATCCCGAATAGCACGAGGAAAGAAAGAATACATAAAATAATCAGTACGGCATCTTATTTCTCGAATCTTATCGTTCCGGTCATTGCGACCCAAATAGGTTGGCGGAAGAAGTATTTTACTGCACTCGTAGGTCATAGAATTTAGCAAGTTCTCCAATAAATTCAAACGTAAATGAGGTCGTCTGTCTTCCAAACGATCCCAGCCCAATCTATGTATCAATTCTGTGACGCTTTCATAAGGACTGTAGCAACCAGTCACAAGTCGAGCGGCTCTCCATTGAGTCAATCAGATCCTTGCGATACGGATCCCAAACTCCACAACAGTAATCCAGATGCGGACGCACTAGAGTTTGTTTCGCTATCTCCTTTGTATGAGCATTCTAGTTTCTCAAAATACGTCCTATGAATCGTAATTTAGAATTAGACTTGCCTACGACGGAAGTTATGTGCAAGTCCCATTTCATGTTGCTTTGTACTATCACCCCCAGATACTTCAGGGAACCAACCGTGTCAACAGCTGAATTGTTTACTTTGTACTCGTGAACAAACTGATTCTTTTTGTTACTTATTCGCATTACCTTACACTTTTTGTAATTAAGTGTAAGCTGCCATTTAGGGCACCATTCGGAAATAGCATCAAAATGGCGCTGATTTTTTAAGCAGTGGTTACAGAGAGAGATAACCCCCCCCCCCCCCTCTGAAGATTCAAAACCAATTAAGATTAAAAACCAATTGCTTGAAGCTCTGTGACCCCAGTGCAATGTGTTCCTTTAACCTGATTTCATTTCCAGCATCGCCTAACCTGGTGTAATGTAAAAACCGTAAATGTACACGCGAATGGCGTACATTTACGTTTAGAGACGAGCCTCAATTCTGTCTGTGACACAGTGATGAGCGACAACAAGTACACAGGTCCAGCCACTGGTGGCTTGGTTTGGGGGCAATCAGATGGTTGTTGTTGAAGGCACAATGACAGCCCACCACTAAATGGACGGGGTGTTGCACCCTACTGTGATACCCTTCATGTCCACCATCCAAATAGCATCTTCCATCAGGATAATGCCCTTCCTCCTACTGTGACCATTACAACACAAGCCTTGCAACGGGTTGCGATCACAATTTAAACTACATGGCCCCCAGATATGTCTCCAATAGAGCAAGTCTGGGATACCTGGAGTAGACACATTACATCACACAAACTGTGCAACAAGTGACTGCACAAGACATCCAGGCGTAGTGAGACATACCCCAAGAAGACAACCGAACAGTTAGTGATTCATTGCCGGCAAGGATCCACGGATGTATTGGTGCTCAAGCTAGGTGCACTTCTTACTGACAACTGTATCTGAAGGTAATAAACTACCCTGATCCATTTCAATTTATCACCATTTCTTCTGGGTCTGACCCTGGATATATCTACAAGTTTACTGAAATTCCACCATCATGTCCGAGTGTCGCACTTTTAATCCGCCATTGTAGATTATGGTGGACTGAAAGTAGCGACAATGTCACAACACCAAAGTTGAACTGAAGGTACCCTATGTCACCCCGGGACCGTGGCCTATGCAGTATTCGAAACCTCACCACAATCAGACGCGAATCCCGTTCAACCACACAGACACACATTATAAACAGTCGATTCGTTCCGTACAGGCCACGTGCATGTCAGCCGGACGCAGGTTTTAGACGGGTTTGCGGTCGAGGTAGGATTCGGAACCGCCGGATTCCGTTCCCGAGTCGACAATGCGTTTCTCGTTCCGCCGCGGCCGTATCCAGGATTTCATCGCCGATACTAAACTCCGCGTTCGTCATTTACTTTTTATGAAGCCATTTTTTAGCGGCGTTGCAACAGCGATAGACATTATGCTGACAAAGCAGGCCGCGGAAAAAAGTAGTTCGGAGCGAGCGAAAATTTTACGACGTATATCGCGAGGAGCGTCCCGGACATAAAACGTGTTTCCATTAGGCTTTATCGCGGCGCGGCAGGCGCTGATCACGACCCATTGTCTGGCGGTCTTAATGGCGCGGGATCGAATCCAGGCAGCTACAAAACAAAATGGCGACACAGCACCGGGGCGAAGGAACCGGTCCGCCACCAGGTTACCAGCTAAATATGCTGCAGTTATTTATTTATTTCTAGTGTCCAGGACATAACATTAAAGTTGAAACAAAAAAAATAAAATAATGAACAGTACAGAATTAAATGGAGTGTGAGCAGAATTCCGCAATCCTGATGGCCTTCTCATCTGCCCTAAAAAAGGACGTACATAGTGCAGGCTTCATGTAGATTCCTGCGTACCAGATTTGATTTGTAATACTGTTGGGTTTCCACAGACTTTAGTTTGTTTAGTTTAGCATAGTGTTGTTATGTAAATAATGTAACAGTCTTTGACGCTGGTCAACACAGCTGGGTGAGCGCCTGCAAGGCAAAGTGCGCGACAGTGTGTATCGCGCCGCTTCGAGAAGGTTGTGTGCCGCCAGCGCATGGTCTTCGTACACAAGCTAAAATGTGAAAAGTACTGAAAACTTGTTTGAGTGTAACATAAGTGGTTTAAAAGTTGTTTCAAGGGATGATATTAAGTAATGTCAGTAGTATTTTACAAGAACAGCGAGTTTTCATTTCCAGACTTCGTCATACCACCTCCAAATTTGTTTGGCGGTTATGTGTCAGAAAATTGTAATTAAAACTATCTGAGCTAACGGCTTGCATGTGTTGAGAGAGGGTAATTGGGCAGCAGACAGAGCGATTGGCTCACAATTATCTGACCTTTCCAGCAAAATTGGCAGGTTCTATTTGGCGACCAATGTACAGGTTAGCTTACACACGCGCCAGGGCCGCGTTATGGCAAATACCGATAACTGAGAGTTTTTTTTTTAAGGAAGAGTGCTTTACAGAATAAGAGTTTTTATCTAAGTTTATACTAATGCGTAAGATGGAAACTGTTCGTTGGCAGTTATGTGCTGCCTTCAGTTGCATTAGCTCTTCGTAAGCAGACCAATATATCTTTTTAGTTCTCTTTGTAATCGCATAGCGCATAGTGCTGAGCTGTCATAGAATGTTTCCTCCGAACAATTACTTTTCCTAATTTAAATCATAGTCTCTTTCTATTCCTCGTTTTGTAACTACTCATAGGTCATTTTAGACCAACGAAAGTAGCATCGACTGCATATCTGTATAAGCGAAAATCACGGGCGAAGAATGTAACCAGCAACTGCTCACTGTACCGCTAACACCGAATGTTCCCAAACCGTTGAGAACCTAACATCGCATACTAAGGAGGTTTCCTCTGAGACATCACTGATGTTACTTAGAAGTAAAGTATCTGCACAGCCCTCTGATTACTCAATGCACTACGTCAAGAGCTAGCTTTGGAAATAAATGATGGTGCTGCCAAACACGATTTCAATAAAAAGGATAATCAAACTTTTGGATCAAGTATAACGAAGAATATCCCAGCATATCACAGCAAACGCTGCGATTACATTCGCCTTTTCCAAGCACTTATTTTTGCCAAAGAGGTTTTTGACCTCTTGCTGCAATCGAAACAAAGGATCGAAGTACCGTAAACTCGATTTTGCCGGTTATGTACACCGGGCGCTTTCTAATATCCAACCAACAATACGGGTTTCTGTAAAAACAAATTAAATGCTCGTCCTCCTCACCGATTTATTTTTCCTTTCCCACATCTTTTCAGCAAATTTAAAGTCTTATTTTTTATGTTTTTATTTTTCAAAAAATTACATAAACATTAAAATTTTATATAAACACTAGCAGAGTGCCTGGTGTTGCCAGGTCTAACGGGGATTGATTTACCCGTACACTAATTTTATATGTATTTCCTATGTAAGTCATGCGAACCAAGTTTCATTAATTTCCCACTAGCCATTTGCACAAGTAAACTAAACACTGATATACCCACACGATTCCCAGGACGGGTGAATCAGAAGCTGTTATATATAGAATATAAGTTCACATTTTGGTCCAGGCTGCATTTCAACCTAACCGTATCAGCAGTTGAAGTTGCTGCTTGATAGTCAAAACATCTACCATCCGCGCATTAATACATACCAAATACATAAATCTGTATCTGGAATACATCCGTTTGTTCCAGCATCATGCAGAAAATAAGGATTTTTGATGGGTTTTCATAACGTTTAAGCTTGGGGTCCAAGCTACAATCTGATGTACATGTTAAAACATTAAGACATTTTTATTTTATGTATACTGTGGCATAACTAAAAAAAGCGGGATTTAAAGCTGTAGGTTTCTATAAAGAACCATGGAACTGAAAAATTGGGAGGGGGGGGGGTAAATGGGAAACGTGGTCAGGCTTTTGTAAACCTAAAGTAGACAGTATTTTTCTGCTTGTTTTAAAGTATACGTGTGTAAAATTCCTTGAAAATTGGATAGAAACTGTAGCTTTGTATAAAAAACATTGACAATAATTAAGGGATGCAAAGGGCGAGAAAGATTGGATTTTTTTTTTGTAAGTGACAGTATTTTTCTCTTTGTTTGAAATTCTTCTTCTTCAAAGTTCCATAGAAATCACATAAAAACGGAATGTTTGCATAAGAATTAAGGGGGATAAAGGGGGATAAAGGGGGCGGCTTTTGGATTTTTGTTTAGTTAGAAACCTCCATGAAAAAAAAAACAACATATTTGCTAACTTTCATGGTGGTCGTTTAAACGGTGACGATTGTAACTTTGTGTAAAGAACATAGACAAACATTAAGGGGGTGAGAATTTGGTTTTTGTAAACCAATTGTTGACATTATTTTTCTCCTTATACGTATGCAAACTTTAATCCAAATCTGATAAAAACTGTGGGTTTTTATAATGATAATTGGAAATTATGAAAGGAGGGGGTAAAAGGGGAGAGGGGTGGCCTTTTGCAAATCAAATTGTGAATCTAAACCATTCTCGAATCAACTTAATCACACATTAAAAAATTCATAAAAATCAGTCTAGACATTTAGGTGTAGTTCAGTGACACACACACGGACAGAACATATATATATATATATATATATATATATATATAAAGATATTCCACTTTATACTTGTATTTTTTCTCTCTTTAATTAATGACAAAATTGATGAAGAGGATGTGTGAATGTTTGTTTTGGCGGCCGTCGTAAGGAGGAGCTTAGACCAACAGCACGGCCCCTGGCGTGGCGGCTTCCCGCGAGCCTCGCATTCCGCTCCGGGCCGCGTATGGAGCCAGCGACCGATCGCGCCGCTGCTGATTGGCTGAGAGCCCGCTTTGAAGTCTGCGCTACACACGCGGAGTCGACAATCGGCCGGAAGGAAGCCTCGCGGGACGGCGGGGGTTAATCACGAGTCAACATTCCAATTACGGCCAAAGGAAAGCCAGCCAAATCAAATACCCATTAGTCGGATGATAAACTGAGCTAGCCGGCAACTCGAAGGCGAGTTCTCGCAGTCCGCACCCTGCGTATCACACACCAGGCACCGCTCCGTCTAACTTCCCACCCTAGCCTTCTCCAAACATAGACGGTTTGCAATTTACCCACACCAGCAATGGTTTGACCAAGGTTAACCCAATTCTCTCACTTGTCTGTGAATTCCCTCATCAGCTTTCCCAGTAAATGAAGGATTTTGAAACCTTTCCCCTGTCACCTGGCAAATATGTATATGATTTTATTATCAAATGTTATGCGAAGGTTCAATCCTTCAACAAGTACTTCTCTCCCAACTTTAAAATCGTGAACAACCTCTAATTTTTTACCATAGCATCCAACATGGTAATAAGAAACTTAACTGAGTGGGACACAATGGAAAATGTTTCAAAATTCTGCACTTATTGGAGAGAGTGATCAGGGGATGTACGAGAGAAGTATAATAATTTCGTGTGGTCGGAATGACCTGGAGACAGGGTTTCTATTGGCTGCGACGTTCGCCCCTGTCGCAGCCACGTTAACGTAACCCGATAAACCTACCAGGTACAGGGTACCTACAGTTTAACGTGGAATCCGAACCACGGGAGCGTTCTAGCGTACTTCACATTACGCAGCAAGCCGTGAAAGAGGTGAAAGCCGGTTAAAGGGCCTATGAAAATCACCACCGAGACAGGGATTCGAACCGGGGACCTTTCTCTTTCCAGTCAGACACTGGCACTGAGCCACTATAGCGCTCACGACGGAAGTAAAGGAATTGGGTCACAAAACTTTGGTCAGACCATTGCTTGAATATGGTAGTGTAGTATGGGACCCACATTATGAGTATCAAATACAGGAGTTGGAGAGGGTGCAAAAAAAGGGCTGCTAGATTTTTTTCTGGAAATTACCGCAGAATGAAATCAATTACAGATATGAGATAAGAACTGGAATGGGATTCATTGGAAGACAAGAGGGTCATGGGAGTGTACAAGGCGTATACTGGTGATGAGGCGTGGAAAGATATTGGTGTAAGAATGAAAAGTATTGCATGGAAGGGAAAAGATGACCATGACCACAAGCTGGCACTCAATTTGAGGAACAAGGGTGTGGGAAGATTTTTTTTTTAGGGAAAGGGTGTCAGGGATTCGAAGTACTTACCAAGGGAAATGAACAATTATTTAACAAAAACGTTGAAAGAATTTATAGCTGAAATTTGTAGAGGACAAATATAGAAGGGTGCAGAAAAGAGGGAAGATGGGTGTGTAGGGAAATTGCCAGTGGAGCGTGCGCTCCATTTCAATTTTAATTAAATATTAATATTAATCAAATACTTCTTGGTATTTATCTTAATCCCATGTTGACGTATCCAGTTAGATATCCTGCACCTGTTCACAGCGTCCTCCAGTATGGATCACATTATATTGTAACCTACAAGGGGTGATCAAATGGAAAGGTACGAAACGACGTAAAAACGTAACAGTTAAATATTTGCATATTCCGCCATGGGAGAACGTAGCGAGACATCTCGGGATGCGATTGGAGTCTCTGACTGGGATCGGAGCATGTTCAAAGCCGTGCCGTCAGCAGGCAAGGTGTTGCTCACCGTCTTTTTCGACGTTCAAGGTCCGCTACTTGTGGAATTCCTCGAGCACTGAAAAACCATTAACTCCGATATGTACTGTGAGACACTCCGACGCCTACGCAGGTCCATCAAGAACAAAAGACCGGGGCTGCTCACGGAGGGTGTGGTTCTGCTCCATGATAACGCGCGTCCACACGTCTCCAGAGTCACACACATGGAACTGGCCAAGTTCAAGTGGGAGACGTTGGACCATCCGCCCTACAGTCCGGACATGTCGCCCTGCGATTTCCATGTGTTTGGTCCACTGAAGAAACACCTGAAAGGGAAGCGCTTCAACTCGGACGACGTACTCGAGGACCCTGTGAAGGACTGGGTCTCGTCATGGCCACAGGAATTTTGGGAACAAGGAATCCTGCGGCTTGTTCATCAGTGGGATCGTTGTGCTCAGGCCTATGGAGTATATTTTGAATAAAGTCTCCAATTGTACCCACCGTGTCGTTTCGTAGCTTTTCATTTGATCACCCCTTGTATATTCTGACGGTAAAGCATTGCACAAAACCTTAAAATTTAATATCTCGAAAATGGTGAGACTTTTAGTAAAATTTTTGTCATATAGTACTTGCGGTTTCAGGATTATCCTTTCATTCCTGGACAGGCAGTATGTATAATAGTAACATCTGGCACATTGTATATTGTACAACTATCATATATCATGTATTACTTCTATAAGACTTTTTTTGTCAACCCATTATCTCCCTTCATACTTAACAGCGTTCTATGAAGGGGTATCATTATAAACCTTATGGTCTTCACTTTGGTCGCATGAAACCTTAAAAAAGGTATTTTTCGGAATTCGTCCATTAAAGGGCAAAATTATATTCTGCTTTTTGCTAAGACGTGTTATTCCGTGAACCATTTATCTCCCTCCATACCTAAACAAAATCGACAATTGAAGTAACATTTAAAAGATTAAGGTTTCCGATTTGGTAACATTATATTTCAAGAAATGAATTTTCTGGAATTCGACACTTAAAGGTTACAACTATCATTGTTTCTTTAACGCGTTTCTTTTTTTGGTCACGAGTCGTTTATCGCTCTTGATATCTAATCGAAATCGACAAATCAGGAATAATTTTAAAGATTAAAGTCTCCACTTTTGTCACATCATATTGTAAGAACGAAATGTTTTCCAAATTCGACCTTAGAAGGGAAAAAATATCATCGTCTCTAAAACCTCGCTTTATAAATAACCGAAATCGATAAATAAGGTATCACTTTAAGGAACGAGGTGTCCGCATTGGTCACACCATATTTTATGAAAGGAATTTTTTGTAATTCGACCCTTAAAGGGTAAAAATAGCAATATTTCTACAGCGTGTCTTTTTTTTTTTTTTTTTTTTTTACGAACCATGTATCGCCTTCGATCTCTAACCGAAATCGATAAGTATCATTTTAACGATTAAGCGTCTCCAATTAGGTAAAATTCATAAATGAAGAAAGAAGTTTTCGTGAATTTGACGCTTAACGGGCAAAAGTAATAACTATAAATTTCGCGCGTATGAGACAGTTCAGAGCCAAATCCGCAGCAGCACACGTCACAGAGCTGTCAGTAGACTGCTTTTTACTAAGTACTAGCGGAGTTCCCGGCGTTGCCCGGTATAGTTGGCGTAGATTTACCCGTACTCTATTTCTAATCCCGCAATGAGAAACATTTGTGCAAAGTTTCATAAAATTCGCACCAACTTTTTTTTTCGGAATTAAAGCAAACCTAGATTCACCTTCCTCCTACCAAGCAACGGGTGGGTTGAAGATTATTTGCACGTTCACTATTTTCATTCGCCAGAAATGATTCTTATTTATCAAGCTTCATTAATTTGGATAACAAATTGAATTACTACATTACTAAACAACGCTATATTATGTTAGAAATTCACATTTGATTCAGTTGCGAAGTGAATGGATATACTTTATGCTGGAAACGCCAGATACTTTAACTCCGCAGATTCCGCCTTTTATATAAATATCAAAAGTGAATCCAGAAGAATATTTTCGTAAATAAATGGCTTTTATGCAAAACATGAAGACTAATACTTGGATGCTAATAGCACAATGGTGGAGTGGCTCAAGTGACAATGTAGTTATGGGCCTACTGCCAGAGATCGTGATTAAAGAAAATCGGTTCTTTTTAAGGCTATCTATGGCGTTTAAAAATTGAATATCCCGAATTAAAGGAAAGAGAACTTCAAGTTTTGTTTAAGGTGCAAAATAGTTATTGCAAAGTTATCTAATTGCTTTCATTAAAGGCTATGGTCAGAGACATTGTAGTTGTGTGTTTAGTGCGAAGCTTGCTGCATCTACTGGTTCCGTCTGTGGTATTCCTCATCATACGTTCAGAATGTCATTTAATGTTCTGGCGTTATGTAACGTAGAAGCATAAGACATACCAAACAACTGAGTTGACATTCTAAGCTTTAATATGTAGATATGTAGATGTAGAAAACGATGAAAACGCCATCGAAATCTACTCCGTAGATTCTTGAGTTTTTATAAGACCAATATATCCTGTTTTCGTTTTATAGGTATGGATAGGTGTAGCTTTTCTGATATTTATTCTGTTACGGAAACATTTGAATTTTGCTATACAGTTCCTATGTAAACATTTTATTTGTGAAATTTTCTCAGTGGCTATGATCGCAGGAACAGATATATGGATGTGGTGTGTGCATTTTGTACAGGTTGGTTGTATTCTGTTAAGGTCAGCGACAGTTTGTCATACATCCTGGTGTTTTACATTTTCCTGATTGTTTCCCTACGGTGTTGTAAGTATTTTGATGCGTAGCTATAAGACTAAACAAAAAGAACTATTTGATTCCAGAGGGAATTTTGTACTGTTTTCTCTTTTCAGATTATCATAAATCACATACGGATATGATTAAATGGCTGAAATAAATATTCACATGCTGTTGTGTTTTCTATACTTATTTTGACTGTGACAAATAATATGAATTGAAAGCTACGTGGCCTGGCTCGAAACCCCCCTCATCCCACCCCCAAGTAGCCCAACGTAGCTTTCAAGGCAATCCCCCCACCCCCTAGGCCGATCCACGTAGTTTATGTACGCTCCCAAAGCGCTAAAACTATAGGCAGTAAATATCTAAACTTTTTTTCCTTTCATATACTTTTTATTTTCCTCTTCAAAAGACAAATATACTTAATTTTTTTCTAGACAAGTTGGCAGCCGTAGACTTAAGACGGTGGTAGACTTCGGTATTGTTGCATACAATGTCAGATCGATCAGTAAATTTAGACAGAGAGTGGAGGGTGCGCGATTAACACTCTGGCCTCGCATTAGGGAGGACGCCGGGATCGAATCCCCGTAGGGGCATATACAGATTTGGGTTTTTCATGGTTTCCCCAATTCACTCCAGGCGAATACCGGGATGCTTCATTCAAAAGTCCATGGCCGAATTCCTTCCAGTTCCCTGTCCCCAGTCCCATCCCGCCTCTAATGACCTCGACGTCGACGAGACGTAAAGCCACTAACTAAAAAAAAAAGAAGAGAAAAAGGAGAGTATATTTAGCTAGCGCAGCTGCCTCCCAGACCAGAGTTGTTTTCGCGGAACGAGTTAAGTTGGGGCAGTCTTTCCGTAATTGCACGTCTTTTTATTTCGCGCGGCCGGCGGCAGACATTTCTCACACTTATCGCGCAGCCTCTCTGCAAATTGGCCGCGTTCCCGGGCACAGGGCGTCCCACAAGCGGGCGGCCACTTCTAGCACACCCTGTGCCGCGCCAGCATCCATCATCCGACACGACAAAAGTTTTAGAGCAAATTTATATCCGCTAACCTAGTCAGGGGGAAGGAAATCTGCGCGAGTCGGGAGGCCAAACTTCGAGACAAAGAAATAGAAGCGCCCCAAGTGGGGGGAAGGATGAAGGAGTGCCGGGGGGGGGGAGGAACCCATAAATCGCACCCTCCCCCACCACCACTCCCCTCTGGAACAGCTGCCGGTAACAACTACATCCGGGCGAGTGGACACTTCCAGGCTGGACTACTCCTGCGACAGAGCCTCAAATCCAGAAGAATGGAAAAAGAAAAGAAGAATAAGGAGGAACCTGCAGGAGGATGCAATCTTTCGTACACGATGTGGCAAGCCTTAAATAGACTGATAACATGCCAAGAAAACCAAACAACTCTGCGACCTGCTGACCCCTATACAACAGTTCGGTTTGTTTGCTTGATTGTGTATTGTAACACTGTTTTATTCTATCTTTAACTAAGATCTATTGATCACATTATTGTAGGACTGGCAAAATTACAATTAATGTTGGATAGCTAAATTAACACCCTTCGGTCCTAATTCGCAACCAGTAATTAATGAATAATTAATAGTTGATTCACATAGTGAGTCTACGTATATCGAGGAGCAGGATGGGTGAACTGTATATAGCGCATTGGGAACACCACAAACAAGAACAACAAAATCGTTCCACTTCCAGAAATAATGACCAACACTGATGGAGCACAATGTAACAGTCCTCAAACACAGATTTTAAGTGGAATTGTATTTTATGAATTATTTGTAGCAAGCTCGGGGTTGAGCAAATATGATTTTGTATGTTTGTCTTGCAATTTATTATAAATCGGTGTAAATGGGACTGTTTTATGAAAAGAAATAATGTGAATACTATTTAATATGTTCCAGGACAGAACTATGCAGGAAAAAAAAAATTAAATATTTGTGTTCCAAGGATGAAGCGAGCTGTGATGTTTAGAGGACAATTTACAACAATTTAGACTGATCTATGTGGATAATTCTGTGTCTAAATATCTCTAATTTTCGTTTCTGTGCATTTTGTAATGATTGTAATTGATTTTGATTGTTTTTAATATGTTATTAATTGTTTAATTATTGTTAGCGTTCAAGAAACATCTGTCGGAAGCCTTTGTTATGTTCTGGAACGTTCTACAGAATTTATGTAAACTAGCGGCAGAGACGATTTTAGGGAAACAGTTTTACGTCGGCAAAGGAAACTTTTTCGCGAACAGTAAGGAAGGAGTCTTGCGAGAAGGTACATCAGTATTGTCTTTGAAAGCAGTATTGACTGCAATCACTGGGCTTGTGTTTATATGTGCAACCAGTATCTTTGGAGTCTCATGTTTTACGAGAAATAGAAACGTTAAAATCTGAAAGGTATCTGGGACTAATTATTTCAATCATTTATAAAAACCTATAACACTTACCAACAAACTGCATGTTCTAGACGCAACGAAAAAATGCTCAACTATACATGGCTTTGGAAAATCTTTCATACTCAAAATATCGTCGTTTTGTTATTATTCACGTTTACAGATAGCTTCAGAGAGGAGTCTATGGATTTAAACGCCGAGGTGCACTTACGTTTTGTTAATGTGGCTAACTATTTGAACTACAAACAAACAGACGGCCTTTCTTCGTGTTGGTAAGAAGACCCACTTTTAATTAACTGTCCAAATAGTGTGGTGCCAGAAAGCAACGACTAGAAAGAAGACTGGGTGACTGAACGCTGCCTACCGTGAAATGTGTTCTGCTCGCTCCACGGAAGAAACGAGTACACACGTCAGCTGCCAGCCTGGCTGAGGTCCTGTCAACAGGTCGCCAAGTGCGTGCCCCAGGAATGCATACAGCGCAGGGGCACAGCCTAGTCGGGCTACACAGAAATCTCGGAACAAATGCGGGAACTGCGTATCAAACACACACATCCCGAGCAGTCTATGCCAGCCACGGCAGTAATCCCAAAGGAGGAACAAAAAGTACGTAAATAAAATTCACTGCTTTATTACCTAACTAGCTGAAGACTACCTACGTTCCACAAAAATAGCTAATCCAACGTTATTGACGTGGACTGTTAATTGAACCAATCACGTAGTCGTTAAGTTTAACTTAATCTGTTTTTTCTGTGAAATCACGACAAACATTTCGACTGCGAGAGAACTCTGAATCCGACCGGAAGTTCTTGCGTGAATGGCGTTGAACGAAAAGGTGGATACGGATTTCTGGACACTTAAATAACAAAGTTTTACGCTTTTGGCTTCACTTTAAAATGAAACACACCCTATTTTACCAGCGGTACCACGGGTTCTGTGTTATTTGAAAAAGCAATTAAAATCAGACAATAAGTCTTCGCGTGATTTATCGAAATATTGATACACATTTCATTGCAATTCTCTCCTAAATTTCTGAGCATTCCGAACACTTACCCAAGTGAAATACAGAACTACAATATTCTACTCCCAGAAGCAGGGACTGTATGTTATCCAAACCCCACAAAATCGAACCAGTCCCGTTTTTCGAGGATCCAGTTCATACAAACAGACAAATTTTGATTCAGAAGATAATTAACAACGCCCCAAATTCAGTTAAAAAAAAAATCCCAAAAGTACAGACTCTGGCCCGGTGAGTCTTGCTATACGTATGGTTGGGCTGACTAGCAGCAAAGGACAAGGGACAGCCCTCAGCCCTCGACGAGATCGCGCCCAGCGTATATTCCGCACCGCCGTGCGGTGCAAGTATTCCAAGTAGGTCTCAGTTTCGTTGGTCCTGCCCGGCCATGTTAATCAGGCTTTCAAATATATATATTTGACTTCAGTTGAGGCAGTGACAGTCAGCTTGCGACAACTAGAAGATACCTGATGAAGACGGCAGAGCTAGCTGTCGAAACGTCGTGTTTATACAACACCATCCGGCTGCACACCAGAGAGGATTTTGATGCATCAGTACGCCGGGAAAGTCTCCACTTACATATTTGACTTCCAGTGGAGTTGGGAACAAGTATCGTGGTTGTAATAATTACGGGACGATCGGTAAATCGTTTATCAAGTAATACCATTTCGACAACTTGTTCATTTCCGTATTCACCCTGTAGATGACTGGAAGAAGTGTCCTGCAATCGTGTCGGGTTTTCCATTCCGGCCGGAATCTCGCGCGGTTAAAATAGTGTCGTTCGCAGAGAAAATGAAATTCTTAACTTTCGGGGAGGGCGGCCGTGGTGGGGCTAATTAAGGCTCCCTACTCCGCCCAAGTTGGCGGTGTCGCGGCTTATTTGACAACTTGGCTGAGCCCCTCGCGCCACCTGCTTAAGCACATTACATTTGTCTCCTCACTGCGTATCAACGGCGCAAACTTAACATCACAAAAAGAAAGAAAATCTCCAAGTTTCAGATGGGACACAATACTACACGTACCACATCGATATTAAAAACACAACTTACGTCGAGGTCATTAGAGGCGGGATGGGACTGGGAACAAGGAACGAAGGAATTCGGCCATGGTCTTTTGAAGGAAGCGTCCCGGCATTCGCCTGGAGTGATTTGGGAAACCATGGAAAACACAAATCTGGATGCCCGGACAGGGATTCGAACAGCCGTCCTCCCGAATGCAAGATCAGAGCGTTAACCGCTCACCCACCACACCCGGTAAACACCATTTCGTTCAGCGTATTCGCTAGCTTGTTAAGAAAAAAAGTTTGGATAATTCAACACTCTGGAAGCCGGAAGATACATATGTAGTATAATGTTGAAATCTTTACCTCCATCACTTATCACGACTGGAATAATTGTAGGAGCAGATCGATCCGAACATTACGACTGTCACAGGTCACTGCTGCTATTACAGATAAACCCTGCTGACGTCAGCAATAGGTAGGTAATAAGCAATAGAGCGGATACCACTAACCCATCATACGTCACACACATAGATTAAATATAAAATCTATGTAATTATTTATAATTAGAATGGCAAATGTCCCTTACTAATGTATCCCTAGTAACAAAGGGTAACCGGGCGCTTTGGAATCGAGGAAACGCAATAAATATGAAGACCAGAAAGAATTACAGAAAGGTTAGCACGGGCCGAGAACACGGAGGCATAATTACTTGCAGTGTGAGAGGGAGAACCAAACATTACCACGCATAGGGGAAAGTTGTAAACGCTCCGTGATGAAGTATGAGCAGTTGTGAAATAAAACTGTATTCGGCATAATTTCCAAAGTTATTAGCGATAACTTAATCTACGGACGTTTTGAAATGAAAGAATAGATACCAGATAGTATAAAGTGAGGAAGGAGGGGTTCTTATTATAACCAGCGAGTTATCACAAGTCATTCAACATGTTTCCATGTTGGCTGAAATCGACTTATAAGGAATATTTATGTAAGAGTGAAATATTAATAATTAGCTTAAAACACTGTCATCGAACGAAACCGCTTCACAGTTCTATACGAAACAAAGCGAGTCGTTTCTGTCGGGAGGTTTTGATAGATTGCTTCTCGTATTAAAGATCAGGATAGAAGGTTGTAAGGTTCACGAAAACACATTATACCTACTTCTATTCGCTGGCGCATTTCGCCCGCTGAAACAGTAATAATTGTTCCCTCATAATTTTAGTTAAGTCCGAATAAGTTTTAATTGTGTTTGTGTGATCTGTATTGTTAATGTGTATGGGCGTCTTTACAGTTTACCGAACATTGTATGATGCCTGTATGATCTCTCGATAAACAGTGCTAAGAAGAACGATACGTTACTGTACGTCATTTGTTTGATGTAATATCCTTTAACTTTTTGGAAAAAAAGGTCTTCCGAGTTTTTTCGACGCAATAAATGTCAAGAAATTTTTTTACTGACAGCGTTGTAATTTGAGAAACTACCTGACATTGGAAAGTTCAGTAGACTGTGTAAGGTGCTCCGGTAGAGTACAATCTACCTGGCGACCGAATGTATCTACAAAAATCTTCATGAATCAGTTTCTTCGTCACTGGCTTATCTTGAAACAGGTTTTGCTAACAACAAATGTGAGATAAGTACCACCGAGCGAGGTTAACGCTCTGGCCTTGCATTCGGGAGGACGCCGGTTCGAATCCCCGTCCGGGCATCCAGATTTGGGTTTTCCACGGTTTCCCCAAATCACTCCAGGCGAATGGCGGGATGCATCCTTAAAAAGGGCATGGCCGAATTCCTTCCCATTCCTTCTCCCCAGTCCCATCCCACCTCTAATGATCTCGACGTCGACGACGCGTAAAGCCATAAGTAAAAAGAAGGAGGAGATATGTACCGGAGGAATTTGTATGAAAAGGAAAATGAACGAACTATATCAGCATTTGGAAAAAACATCAGACACATTCAGGAAAAGATGAATTAAATTCTACGGCTGTATTATCAGAATGAGTGACAACAGACCAACCAAAAGAATTTTAAAAGCAAAAACAATTGGATAATTGAAATCAAAAAGCATGTCCTTGAAATTAGAATAACAGACGATATCATACGGCACAGAAGCCGATTTAGTAGGATGGTCAATAACCACAAATTTGCCAGCGAGCAGTATATTAGAAGGAGGAAAACCTGGAGGGAAGGAAAAAGGAAAAAGCCCAGCGAGAGGATGAAGAGATTTTGGGAAAAGAATAAAAACACATCTGCTAAATAAATTCATTCACGCTCCTCAGTTGGGCACAAGAGGGAAGAAGAAGAAATGTGAGATATGGAAGACAAAGCTTAATCCCCTTCTCGATTGATATACCGTTGGAACTATTTTTTTTTTCTAGGAAATTAAGATTCGTCCGATTGAAGGATCAGCAGTCCATTTCGCCGCGTTGGTATTTCCTTGCGTTTCCGCGGCGGAGAGAATTTAATTTCACGCGGCGTGTTGCGTCGCTTTGTTTACAGGGGCTCTCCCAAGTTTGTCGCAGAGCCCGAAAACTTGCGGCCAGCCGAGAGCGGCCCGGGGGGTATTAACCCGGATCAGAGTTGCCAACTGTAACGAGCTCTATACACTACGTGTCCGGCAACAGACAACGGCCTAAACTCTTCTTTCTAAACGGTTCACCTCGCCACAGTGGTACTAGTGCGCGGAAAATTCTATTTGATGCCGAAATTTAACAGGGTGGGTCAAAAAGGACTTTGCAACTTTGGAATTATACAGAAATTTTCTGAGTCAGTAGATGTGTCATTTAGTAGCAATGAACGTCAAGTTTCACATAAAACTATCAAGTGTCGTTTTGGTTCGATGTGACTACCTTTGTCCAATTAACTCCTTTTCCCTTGAAGTTATTTCTAATTCCTGTTTCTGGGCTTCCTTGTGATCCTCATCCGTTTTAAGTACCACTGGCTATATTTTCGATGGTATTTCCCGCTTTCCATTTCCTTCCCCTATCAAAACCATTGTACCCTCGATTTTTTTTTCGTTTCGCTGCCCTTCAGTTATCACCTCCTCGACTCATTTCTCACCTCTACATTTGTTCTGCTACTCCTGATGAACTTCATTTTTGCTACCAGCGCCACCGGTAATCAATTTCTTCCCACACTCGTTGCAGCAAATCTGGCGCAACTTGTGCAACGGCAGCGTGGATTCGATTTTTCAGGTTGGCCAAATTGTTTGGTAGGGGAGGAACATACACGCGATCTGTAATGAAACCCCAGAGAAAGAAATCCAGTGGTGTCAGGTCTGGGGAGCGAGGTGGCCATGTCATTGGCCAATCCACCGACCTGGGAAGCGATTATCGAGCAAACCTCGAACTTCCGTGAGGAAATGAGGTGGTGCACCATCTTGTTGATAGTAAACCATCCCATCTCGATCATCTTCATCGACCTGTTGAATTAAAAACTTTACAAGCATATCCAGTGACAGCTTGCTCCATGAACAAAGAGCCGTACACTCTTCGTTTGCTAAGGGCACAAAACACATTAACTTTAGGCCTACCACGAACGTGTTCCAGGGTTGCATGCGGATTTTCGCTGTCGCAAATTCTACAGTTGTGGCTGTTCACCATGCCACTAATATGAAACCAAACACAGCGAGCACGCTCCGCACCAGTGAAAGTAGCCATTTTAAAGGTGCACTACGCTGGCGCTCCTGGTGGCGGAATGGTGCACTGATGCACTACTTGCATCAAACTTGAGGTTATTTGCTATAAACTAACACATCTATCGATTCTGAAAGTTCTCAACAATTTACTATATCATTCCAAAGTTTTTGACTGGCCCTGTAGGGCGTATAGTTATTAGAAACAAAATGGAAGCAACAAACTCCACCCGCAGTAGCCACTGGGGGGATTGAGTAACTTAGTTGATTTTGTGTTCTCAAACACGGATAAAGGAAGAAAATTGGCTAAGAACCGTAAAAGATTAGGACAGAACAGAGCCAGAGACAACTTCTATGGCTTATTACCATAGTTGTAAGACCGATACCAACCAAAGTGATCACCCCATACTTTTGAACTTCTAGCATGATGGTAGCTTCCGCTACCGAAGCAACTACCCCAGGTCCTCTTGAGTATAGGTTTTCTCTGTAATCGGATTGTGGGGGACCGAGATCATCATGCGGGAATGTATCGAAGATTTCCAAATTTCTTCTAGTCCTTCAAAAAACGAGGTACACAGATGAAAATCATTTTGAATTAGGAAACTAAAGAATCCACAAAGGCAAAACAGCAAACTGAATTCCTAACAAGCCGACACAATGTGGCACTGGGCTTGTAGTCAGAAGGAATATTGGGAACTCAATATCTCATCTCCTTCTGAAAGAATCTTAATACTGTCCACCGAATCAGGAAATAAGGCCTATCCTGTTTAGTAAAATGCGTTGTCTGGAGACTGCGCGATCACGTCCATGGTTCGGCAATCTTCGTCGAGTCTCGATAATGGCCGAAGTGTTAGATGCACTGCCTGACACAACAGCGCTGCTTGGCTAATCAGAAAAATTCAGTTGAGTAACTGTACCGACTGTATTTGCAGTTATACTGTTAAAACGCAATTGTCTATTTTGGAAGTAACTGCACAAACATACTAAGAACAGGGATAAAAAAAAAGGGAGGCAATCATACTTCACAAAGTTACAATGGTATTTTTTTTAAAATTTACATATTTTTTTTTGTTTATTTATGACAACTAGATGAAGAAATTAGAGTAAGGAGAAGGGTATTCAATGTTTATGGTTTATTATCTGTATCAGTTATAAGAACTACGTTAAAACATAACCTAAGAGTTTTTTTTTTTAGCAGAAGATAAGAAACCATGATGTTGGTTAAAAGTTCTTTTCACGAAACGTACATATCGCGTAATTTATGTCAAATAAATAACAGTTATCCGATTTTGACATTATACTTTCCATCATTTAAAGTAAATTTCTTTTAAATTCCAGGCTAGTACTCCGATAATGTAACCAGAGGAAGGTACTCATATCAAAAAAGATCGTTATTCGTCACAAGCTTTTCCAGTCTAAATTCCTACTAAGCATCGTGGATGGTACATGTTGTTTTTGACGAGCGTTAAAACTAGTTCGAAAATAATACAGTGAATGCGCATTCGTGTGCACAGCTGGTGAAGCCTTATGCAAATTGCAGTGTGTGAAACTCAGCCCGTGTCTTCGAGTTCTAGAAAACCTCGAACTATTAGCCACAGTTACATACGGTTACGCCGTTTTAAGACTAATATCAGACTTGAAATATGCGGTAAGTCTTATATTACATGACGCCGGAGCAGTAAATCAAATTGCAAACTTCTCGTCAGAAACACGAGATGTACAATATTTTGCACGCTTCAACACTATAACAAATTTGCACACTTCGCAAAAATATTTCGTGCCTACCGGTTTCTTAGTTAAATTTCAGTGCTTCAGTATTTAAACCCCATACATGGTCGTATTGAATGCAAAGAGGAAGGTATGTAAATAAAAGACTACACAGAAGAAGGAGAAGGAGAAGAAAAAGAAGAAGAAGAATAAGAAGAAGGAGAAGAAAAAGAAGCCAGTTCAAGTCATTTCAGGCAGCTGCTGCTTGTTACGTGAAAGTGAACAGTTTATTGAGGGAAGATAAATGGAAAATAATTCTGGATACAGGTTTTATCTCCAGCGCCCTATAAAGGAGTATAATCAGAAAATGTTAGGTTCTCGCTCCAGATGAAGCGGCATAGGGAGACAGTTTAAGTTATTCCAAATAATTCGAACAAAATGTTAGTTATCGTTTTAAGAGATACGTCAGATTCTAGCTCGGAGACCAAGTTTTCAAATCGTCAAAATGCCTTCAAAATCTGTATTTTTTGCACTATACCGGGGTAAACAGACATATCCCAGATGCATTTCTTCTTATTGCTTTACGACCTGTAGACATCGTTATACGACGGAAAGAACAGGGAGAAAGGACGGGAAGCAATTCGGCCATGGACTGTCGAAGGAACCACCCGCGTATTCACAATGAGTGATTTCAGGAAACGACGGAAACCAAATTTGGATGGCGGGAGGGAGGTTCGAACCGCAGTCCTCGTGAATGCGAGCGCACTCAGATGCAGGTTCGCGTATGTGTGTGGAGTTTACTAATGTGCGCACGGCGCGCGCTTCAATTGTCGAGCAGCGACTGTTGTGATTTGGTCGAAATGCAGCGTAGATCGAAATGAAAACTGACATTCCATATCGCAGCATCGAACCCACGCCGTTCAGCGTACAGGGCGGGTTAATAGACGCTTCTCGTTAATTCCAGAAAATGGCTGCTGCGAATTAAATGAGGATCCGTACACATGCTTCTAACTGGGTGACTGCAATTGCTGTAGGGGTAAACCAACCCCAGAGCACCCCTTCACGAACAGATTGATGGTGAATCGAAGTTTGGTTTAATTCCGGAAATGACTGTTGCCAATTTAATAACATTTGGCATAGATATTTCTCATCGGACCAATGAGAATAGTAAAGTGGTAAATCAACCCAAACTACAGCCTTCTCGCGGCTCAGTGGTTAAGGACGGAACATTTCACAGGGACACTTTAAAACAAACAGAAAAATACTGTATAAATTTGATTTTCGAAAACCCAACCCCTTTATCCGTTTCTATTCCCTCAATTTTTGTTCTCTAGTCATACCCACAGTTTTATCCAATATTGATGGAACTTTCGACTCGTGTTCTTTAAAACCAACAGAAAATAGTTTCTAAATTTGGTTTTCAGAAACCCTACCCCTCTCCCCATTTCCACCCCTCTCCCTTATTTTTTAAAACATTCTTTAGACATACCCACAGATTTCAACCGAAGTCAATGGTACTTTGCACGCTTATACATTAAAACAAACAGAAAAATACTATATTCTTGTTATTCTTCCGTCTTGCAACTAAAACAAATGTTTTTTATGGTAAATGCGTTTCGTCTTTATTTAAAACATCTCCAGTGCCAGTTTTATGTCATTAATTACTAAGCGCAAGTTCCCTCACTACTGTCAAATGTTTTCACCGACTACGAACCGCATATAAACTTTTGTTGTTGTTGACACCACCTTGAACGAAAGATTTTGCTTCATTTTGAATCTCTGTGGCGGTATGTTTGGCTAAAGGATGTGTCCTATTTATTCGTGGTTTAGTGTCTTGAACAAGGTTTGGTTTGTTAGGTGTATATATAACTTTTTTACCATTGTTGAGTGCTTTTTGTATGTGAAGGTTTTCTTGAATAGATAGCATGTTTTTGTTGTGATTATTAATCTTTAGTATTTGCATATCTGTTTGTATGTTGGCGTATGAATGATGTTGAGTGGCTGGTACCTCTGAGAGCTCTCAGAGAAATACTGTCTACATTTGGTTTGCGAAAACCCAACCCCTCTCACTCTTTCCACCCCATTAATTTTTAACAATGTTCTTTACACATACCCACAGTTTCAATCCGTACACGTGTACATTAAAACAAAGAGAAAAATACTGTCCACATTTGGTTTGCAAAGGCTCTCTCCCCCTTCCCTCCCCTCAATTTTCAATGATTTTTATAGAAATCCAAAGTTTTTATCAGAGTATGATAGAATTTTGTGTACGTATGCCTTAAAATAAGTGAAAAAGGATGTTTACATTTAGTTTAAAACTTGCAACCGCTCTTCCCCTTCACGAAGATACACCTGCAACATTCCTGTAGGGAAATCTGCCAGAGTGGTGGAGTATGTGTTCTACAAACCAAAAGAAAAATAGGCAGTGGAACGATGACGGACAAAGCTAATTAATAATAATATTATAACGCCAACTAGTCCGGGCAACGTCGGGTATCTGCTAGTTTGACATAAACGGCAAAAATGCCACGTGTACTGTGTGTGGGGAAAATAAAAGTTCATCGAACGCAAGCTCCACCTGGTAATTCACGTACGGGACACTTTCAGTTCCAGTTGTTCTATCTGCCCTGTGCGAGTTTCTGCTGCGTACAATGCTTCCGGCATTACCATCGTTTTGTAATGCTTAATTTTGGACCCACATCAAAGGGATTTCTTGCTGTATTTCTCTCCTGTTAACTGGAAGGTCAATTCAAGTTTTTCCCGCAGATATTTAAATTCTTTTACTATTTCTGTTTTTTGTTCTTGAACTTTTAAATATTTATTTTGATGTTTGTTGTTTGCCATGATCTTCGTTTTTTCAAACCAAATTGTAAGACTTATTTTGGCCGCTTTTTTTTTTTTTTAGTTGAAGGATTTGATCTTTTGCTTCCTCCATCGTTTCAGCGAACAGGGCTAAATCACCCACAAAGACAATGCAACTGATTGTTGGATTCTTCTTTATGCAACCCAGTGTTATTCCACATTTTCTATTTTTGTTCCACTCTCTTATTACTTTCTCAAAAGCACAGTTAAACGATAACGGCGAAAGTCCATCCCTTTTGTCTTAGGCCTGCTCTATATTGTTCCGTAAGTCGCCATTTTGTTTTATTCGTATCGCCGGAAAGTCGTCTATATTTAACACGAAAAAAATGACGCGTCCTTAGATAGAGTATGCCTGCAGAAAAGCCTCAAGATAGGACGAAAAAAGAGAACGTTGCGTGAAAAATCGAAGGTCACGTGAGCCGGTGCGGGGGAGGGGAAGTAATTGGTAATGGAAGCCGGGGGTGGGGGGGCTGCTTGTTAGGGCGCATTATTTACGCTCCCCTCCACCCTCCGGAACGACGCCCTAATTATTTTCGTTAACTGCGCAGATGAGCGGGGTAGCACAGGGTGCAGTATATCACCACACGGCTTCCTCCACTTACAGGAATGCTTCCCTCCACATATCTGCTGCATCAGTCATCTCCTTAATGCGGGCCAATAAACCCGTCTCACTCTATCGGCTCATCCACTACACATCAATTGCTACGAGTGTATTTTGACGATTAAGTTGTTCTGTTACGATAGATGAGATTCAGTCTTGGAACCTATTTTATTTTTCGACACAATCATCTCTAAGAAAGGACACCTTTGAACGCTCGGAACCGCACGAAAACATGTTTAGAATAAGAAGCGATCATAAACAGAACTGTGGTGTGTGTCATTTCCATGCAGAACCCCGCACTTGTCTGCTAGCGCCATTGAAGGGCAATGAAAATAGCCTATTGTTGTGTGATTCCTGGTCAGGTCATACAGATCGTACCCTTCTAGATGCAACTTTTCCACACAAAGATGTTATGCTGAAGATATTGCCACCGAAAACAACAAAATGTTGCCGACCCCTTGACGTTTACTTCTTTCGGCAATGTAAGCTCAATATCAGAAGGATTACTGATGTTATAAGACTACAATGTGCCAAACCATAAGTGAAAATACATTATCGCCATTTCATTATGAAACTTTGTGATTTACAATCAGTTTCCTGCACGTAAGTATAAGCCTATGTTGCTGCAATATGCTTCGCGAAAGCCGGGTTATGACATCGGCATACCAACATCATCATTTGAAAATGTAATTAGTGTGGCTTTTGATATTGGACGGCGTGAATGCGAAAGTGATTTGGAATGTGATAACGTGGCTTTGGTGAGGTGTGGCCATTGTTATCTTCCACTTTGTTTGAATCACTTCATCGAAATCCCGCATCTGCACTTTGAGGGCTAATATAAGCACCATTAGGAGTGTTGTATTGCTGTATATTCGTGTTTTGCGCTATGTTAAGTACTTTAAGCAGAGAGGTTTTGACACTGTTAATTTAAAATGTAATGATGCACTGACGTCATTGAATCACTTAAATTTCCTTCATATGGTACTGATACCTTGTTACTTTGTTTCTCTCTATCAAAATGTTACTTGAGGTAGAATGCAACGTTTTGCATGGAAATGACACACACCACTGTTTGGTTTATGATCGCTTGTTACTCTCAGCATGTTTCCGTGCGGTTCCGAGCGTTCGAGGTGGGAGGTGTCCCTTGTAAGTTCGACACACTTGCTCCAACGGCTCGACAGCTTTTCTATTCCCTCGAGGTACGCCTCGTGGAGTCTGCTGTTTCGTTGACGGTGTGTAGTGATCAATCCACGTTTCATCCACACCAGTGAGAGGGTTGTGCAAGTTGGGTGCAAATGTCATAGGAAGCGCTTAGGTAAGGTGCGTGGTATATTGAGGAAGCATTCAACTGGAGTGATATGGGGACACCATGAAAAACCCAAATCTGAATGCCCGGACGGGGATTCGAACCCGCATCTTACCGCTCAGCCACCACGCGGGGTGCACAGAGCACAGCGTGCGAAACATAAAAGGTTTATGGCAGTAAAGGATGGACAAGTAAACTTTTTAAATGTGGTGCTACAGAAGAGTGCTGAGATTTGAGTGGATGGATAAAGTACGAAACGAACGAGTTATGGAAATGATGGGCGAGGAAAGAAGTTTATGGAAGAAGCTTACAGAAAGAAGAGACAGGCTGGATTGGTTAATTTGTTAGTGGATGGAACAGTCTAAGGTAAGAACTGTAGAGGAAGACTGAGATTAGAATATATGAAGCAGATAATTGAGGTCGTGGGTTGTAAGGGATATGATGAAGAGGTTAACGCAAGATAGGAAGGGATGGAGGATTGCATCAAACCAGGTGACAGATTGATGACAAGATAGAAAGAGGAGATAGAAACATCTTGTTCTGAGTTAGAGGGCGTGTTTGACGTAGGTTTTCGTATAATGTCTTATACTCTGTATTCAGTGTATAAAGAGTCAGCATGTCGCCTGTTTGAGGGCGACCTGTGGTTTCGGTTGAGCTCCGTGAAGAGTGAAGGCAGTCAGAAGCGTTAACTCCGCTGAGCTATCACTGCATGAAGCGCCATTATATGCTGAGCATTGCGCAACGTGCGTGGACTACTGGAGCAGGCATGACTAGCTGATGTAAGGCGAACATTCGCGGGGAACTTCCTTGGCAGTGTTTACGCAACAGTCGAGTCAACAGAACAGAAAACTGCGAGTGCTATAAATAGCATTGTTCTTCTTCTACGGTAGTCAGTCCTGGGATTGGTCTGCGGCGGTCTTCCTTTCAGCTCTATTCTCTGCCCTCCTCTTCATATCTCCTGCAGCCAACATCTTCCAATATCTGCTGGATGTATTTTAAACGTGGTCTTCCTCGAAATCTCTTTCCTTCTACCATTCCCTCCAGTATTGTTTTTACTAAGCTCTCATGTCTTAAGATATGTCCAATTAATATTGTCCTCCGCGTTTTTATACTATTCCATATTCAGTTATACTCACTTGCCTTCTCAAAGATTTACTCATTAGTAATCTTGTCCCTCTAGGTAATCTTTAACATCCTTCTGTGGCATCCCTGCTCAAATCAAATTAATCTTCATTCCTCTTATTTACCAACTGTCCAGGTTTCACATCCATAGAGGGCAATACTCCAGACATAAGCTTTTAATAGCCTTTTCCTCGTTGTCCAGCTGATGTAAAAATTCGTTTTTTTAACGCTATTTTTGCTTGTGCAATACTTCATTTTATTTCATTCTTGCTTTTTTCCATCTTTTGTGATTTTTGTTCCTCGGAAGCAGGAATTCTTGCACATCCTCCAATGTTTCTCCATTAATTTTAATTTTCAAGTTTTTAAGTTTACCACATACCATGATTTTCGTGTTCGCTTTATTGATTTTCATATTGTATTAATTCCCCATTCTTTCCTTCATTCTTTCCAAAATTTACTTAATATCCTTTTCACTTTCTGTTACTATCACAATGTCATCTGCGAATCGAATCCTATTGCCTAGTTTTCCCTGTATCTTTATCCCAACATCAATTTCGTCTCTGATCTAGCCCACTGAGTCTTGAATATAGGCTCTGATAATTAAGGGAGACAGGGCACAGCCTTGTCTGACTGCTCTGCGTATTGTTGCTTCCTGTTGTTTATTTCCAATTTTTATTACAGCCGTTTCATATTTGAAAAGATTCTATATTAGCCGCCTATCTTTGTATTGTACACCTATTTTTCTGAGGATCTCGAACATCTTCCACAATTTAACATTATCAATTTTTTTTTTTCAACATCCATGAAACCTAAATACGATTTTATGCCTTTCTCTATATACGTTCAGTTTATTGTGCACATTAAATTGGCTCTTTCAAGTAGTTTCAAGGCCTTCATGCTCCTTTGGCTTTTTGAGTTTCAGGAATATGAAATCACCTGAAGTATTTATTCAGTGCAGCTGCCGACTGCATAACGATATCTCCTTCACTACACCTCAAACTAAAATGAATTAATAGTTAATGAAAGAGAATAAATGATGTAGGTGGTGTTATCATTGCAAAGTTTCGTAAAAAGGGTTCACTGAACGTATGAACCGCTGTAATTACCACACGCACATTACGACAATTTCTTGTGCGGAGCTCAAATTGCCACCGGAGCCATCATACAGACACGAAAAAAAATCTGCGGAATCTTGTATATATCAGGTTGTCGATGTACCATCAAGATAGATCCCTTTTCTCCTGTGATCTTGGGTTTCAAACACCATAAAGATCAGTCCAGTAGTTTTTGTGTGAAATGGAGAGGCTGGTGTTATTGCTTGTCCTAGCGTGAGTCTTCACAGCCAGACTTACAAGGCACTCTGGCTGCAGGTTAGGCAGTCGCAGAAATACACCACACTGCCACGCACACTCCGTGGAAATTCCGGGAAGCTGCGAGGTGTGCAAAATTATGGAGCGGCAAATTAAAAAAAAATATATCGATAAATATTATATCGATATTTACAAACAGTATCGATATATGTCTAGAAAAATATCAATATATCGATATTTTTTGTAAAATCCTGTAATTTTTGAAAAATACATTCCCAAAATAAATCAAAATATTTAAGAAAATTAAAGACACATGCAAAAGTTGTGGAAAATGTTATTAATATGTCTCTTTTTCCAATCTATCAAACCAGTATTCGTGTGATGTCTTCATAAGAACACTGCGTTTTATGTTTTCCCCGGTCAGTCTACTCCTGTTGTATGGTGCCGCCAAGTTAACAGAAGCCACTCTAAGAGGCTTGGCATATCAGATACTTCAACGCATTAACTTTTATTCATCAATGAAAAAACTCGTTGAAAACAGAATTTTTTAATTTACGTGAACCCTCAACGTGGCAACACGGATGATTAATCAATATTCTTCAACTGTAAAAATAACCCAACATTTAACTTTCACATCTGTTCACAAAAAAGAAAAATGACGTTACGTAAACCTGTTACAATTTAATAGCTTTTTAACCTCCTAACCATCGATGAAAAGCTGTTAAATTACGGCGATTTAACTTTTTTAAAGACGTTTTCAGTAGATCGTAAGTACGTATATTTATCCAATATATGTGTAACGTATTACATTGCGTATCGAATTGCGTTTAAATAACAAATATCGAAATAGTAGTTAAAAATGATACTCCAAATAAAATATTGATTTTTTATATATCGATAAACGAAATATCGACCAAAAATATGGATTATTTTATGAAATAATATCGGTATTTCGATGTATCGATATATTTTGCGCAAGCCTAGGAGAGCCTGTCAACAGGCGACTTCCAGGAAGCTGCAAGGTGCGCTGAATGCACGGGTTCCCACTAGGCAAATATTTGCCCAGGCATCAGGCCGCAGCCGCTTTAAGATCTCGCTTCTATTTTTAGCGTTGTGCCTTCCGCTTCTTCATCCTCACTGTGGGGATTTATTCACTATAATCATGCGAGTCTCTGAAGAGCACTTAAATAGACAAACGTATTTGTCGAAATTTGTTGTGGCATTTTCGTGGTAAAAGTACACAAAAGTTTGAATAGTTTGCAGAAATATGGGTTACAAAATTGTAATTCGTACCTTGTTATGGTGGTTAAATGGGGAGGTTTAAAAAGCCTTCATTTTTGGGGAGGGTGATGAGGGGATGTACCAGAGAAGTGTAGGGACTGAGTTAGTAAACTATGGTCAGATCATTGTTTGAATATGGTAGTTCCGCATGGAACCCACATTTCGGGAATCAAATACAGGAGTTGTAGAGGGTGCAGAGAAGAGCAGCTAGAGCTGTCTCTGGAAATTACCACAGGACCCACTGCGTTATAGGAGCTGGAATGGGATTCATTGGAAGACATGAGGGTGCTGGGAGTATACAAGGTGATTAGGTTTGGAGGAAGAATTACGAGGTGTACGGAAGGGAAAATATGACCATCTCTAAAAGCTGGCTCTCGATTCACGAGGGTAAAAGTAGGTGCTTGGTGAAAATTAGACTCAAAGCGTTTAAAATAAAAACTAGCTGGTGCCCACCACTTCTTTGGTGTGTGTAAAGAATTTTTATGACAGCTACCGACGTGTAACCACCATAGTGCACGATGGGAGTTTCGAGGCTAATACTACACATAAACATCAGTGACCTGCGCAGGGTGTTTATGGTTGCAAAGTGATATATAGGGACACACATGTCTTTGGTCGAAATATGAAAACGCCGTCCGTCGGCCAATTTCAACCATCATATCTCCCACACCCCCACAGCTACTAAGGTGCACGTTGGGAGACTTGAGGTCTTCAGTAGACTGCGCTGGGTAGTTTTGGCTGTGGAGTTAAATATAGGGACGGATATCTATTTTATATCAGGTACACCACTATATCTACCACAATATCTACCACATCCCCACAGCTACCGACATGCAATCACCATAGTGCACAGTGAAAAACTGCAGGTTACAACCACGTGCAAACGCCCGTGATCTGCACTTGGTAGCTCTGGCTGCAAGTTGAAACATGGGGACACACATTTCTTTGGTAGAACAAGAAAATTGCCCTACGTCTACAACTATCCCACATCCCCATAACTACCGACATGAAACCACCATAGCACGTGATGGGAGACTAGCGGCTACTACCACACACAAACACCAGAGGTTTGCGATGTATAGTTGTGGCAGCAAAGCGAAATATACGGACACTCGTGCCTTTAGCCGGAATACGAAAATGTCCTTGATGGACCACTTTCAACTACCATATCTCGCACACCTGCACAAATATCGAAAATCGGCCAACGTTATGCACGATCCGTGAATGTATGCTACTTCCACACACAAACACCAGTGATCTGTGCTAGGTAGTGGTGAAATATAGTGAAACACACACACATATATATATATAAATATAAATATATAAATAAAAGAGAAATGAGGTATAGTGCCTCCGGTACATGAGCTACATCGCAGTTAAAAGTTAAAATAATAGTTAAAAATGTTCAAGCCGAGGATGATCAAGTTCCGAACATTATTTCTTTTCCTTTGCACAGTCGTGCTATTCGTATGTGAGCAATCCAACGCAAAGGCTTCCCCACAGATTCTGGCAGCATTTTCGATGGACAATGATTATCCGTGGCACACGTCACGGATTCGATACACCCACGTTTTTCCAAAACATCGCTACATTTCTTGTCCTACCAGGTCATCTATACTTGTAATACAAATAAACTAGATGACCCGTGCGAAAATTTCGTGAATACAATGAGTAGTAACGTTGAGATTTGTAATAGGACGAAAGGAGACCCGCCTCATTTGTGTCAATTGTTTATTTGTTTGTGTAGTGTGATAGGTACACACTTTGACAATAAATTTGGCCGCCACTGAAAACTTCTATCACTTTTATTTTGAACAATCTGACATCAATGCCGTCCTAAGTAACAGTAACGCAATACTGGCTTGCCAGTATTGCGTTACTGTTTCCTGGGATGACATTGATATCATATTTTGCAAAATAAGAGTGATTGATGTTTTCAGCGGCGGCCAAATTTATTGTCAAAGTGTGTACGTAACAAAAGTCGACGCCAGGGAAGCAGTTTATTAATATCTCTGTGGTATGTGCTGCTGCTATCTAGTGGCTTGGCTCTACGCTCTCTCATACGCGCGACTTTCACAGTTATTACTTTTGCCCCTTAAGGGTCAAATTCCGAAAACTTTCATTCATAATTTATAATGTAGCCAGAGTTGAGACCCAATCTTAAAAATAATACCTCATTTATCGATTTCGATTAGATATCCAGGGAGATAAATGGCTAGTGACAAAAAAATGTATCATTCAAATAATGATACTTTTGCCCTTCCGAAAATATGATGGACGAACGCGTAGACCTTAGTCTCTAAAATGAAACCATATTTTTCGATTTCGGTTACATATCAGGAGACATAAATACCTCGTGACAAAAAAGTTATGGAAATAATACTTTCGCGATTTGAGGGTAAAATTCCGAAAAATTCTTTTCTTAAAATATGATGTGACCAAAGTGGTGACCATAAGCTTTAAAACGATTCCTCAACCATAGATTTCGGTAAAGTATGAAGGGCAAACATCTTATATAAATAATATGCATGGTTATAACCAGAAAAAACGTTTATACATTAGAGATATTTTATTAAAAAAATTAGTTTTGGGCACTACTAGTGAACTACAGAGTAGGAAAAAACCTAGTTTAAAAATTCGTGTGAGCCATTGTCTCTGTGTGTGTTTAGGTGAACGGGATACACACAAGAACCACGTGACAGATGTTGAAGGTGTTTCGTTTAGTGCTCAGCTCATCGACGCACAGGTAAAACCGGGTGTGTTTCCTTTGGATGTCACATCGAAAAGCGGAGAAAGAAAATTTAAATTTCTTGCTGAATGCGATTTCCTGATTTTGATGTGGTTTAGATTAGTGTATGGCGTGAGGTTCCACGATTAGTTTCGATTTGACATTGGAAAAAAAAAAAGCCGCAGGCCAACGTTTCTGTCACCGTGCTGTGGCTTTCATCAGACAACTGCCGTGTCTGCTGCCGGGCTCTCTGATGAAAGCCACAAGATGGCCGAAACGTTGGGTTGTAAATACAACCGCAGAACAATATAATAACGCAAATTTAGCACATTTCTATCAATTTTGGTTTGACGAAACTCTCATAAAAAAAAATACTAGTCTATTTGTGACGAGGTTTCTGGCCATAGTCGCGGGGGTAAAACGGGGACTGTTCCACTTTAACGTGACGTCCAGATTATGATAAATTTAGGATAACGTCTCAGTGAACAAGATTTACGCAAACCAGTGATCGGGTTTGATGCGGTTTCTAGTAATGTAGTCTACAACACCTGGCGGTGAGGGCAGAATAGGGCCAGAGTCAGTTTGATGTCGGGTTGGAAAAGTGAGACACAAGGGGTCATCACAGCCCAACAGGAAGGGTCGCTGAAGTTACGATCAACCAGACTGTTCTGCCTGGAGAATACTGTTCAGCCTCTACCTTGATTCCAACTGTCTGATGATGACCTTGTTAGACGAGGTACCGTGCTAGGTTGATGGTAGTCCAGCTGTAGGTCCCCTGCAAAGCGTCTCATCACAGACGCTTCAATGATTGCTCCACGAAAACTAACAGATACACACGAACCATAGAACTGCAGGAACGAAGAAATAGCGAGTTGTGAAACTGTATCTCTAGGGAAAGGCTTCTGTGCTAAACGGATCATGCTCCACATTTCTGCTACCAACCTTGAGACGATTTCGTCCCTAAATAGCAATCCCTTATCCAAGTCTGCTGTAGCAAATGTTTCCTACTTTGGGAGTAAGATTAATAATGTATGGCATCTATCTACACATATAAAAGTCAACGTGGTGAAGGCAGTGAAATCTGAAAGGCTAGCGAGATTCTGACGAAACTTGGTACGTATTTTTCATTGGCAGACGAGAAATACTATAGGCCATATTTTGAGACCTGCTTGATTGGTTAATTTATTACTGGAGGGAACAATCGAAGGTAAGAACTCCAGAGGAAGACAATGATTAGAATATATGAAGCAGATAATTGAGGACGTGGGATGTAAGGTGTATGTAGAGATGAAGGGGTTAGCGCGAGATAGGAAGGGTTGGAGGATTGCATCAAACCAGTCGAAAGAATGACGAAAGCAAAAAAATAAAATAGTAATAATAATAGAGAGAAAAATCATTAGAAAAATTCTGGTAGCAAGACACACTAAAGATGGTTACAAACTACAATCAATCAAAACAACAGGAAAGTTTTCAAACATCGAAATTGACATCAAGAAAAGGCGAATGAAATTCTTTGGTCACCTTAAGAGATTACCAGAAAGTCGATTGAGAAAAAAGATAATAGATTATGTAAGTTCACTTAAAAATCCAACACCTTGGCTGGATGAAATTCGGAAGGATCTTAAAAGTGCAAACAAAGGAGCAACAGACATCTTAGAAAGAGACACAAAGTAGACAAATGGGAAGTTATAATTGAGCAACCAAAACAAAAATAATACAGACCAAAGTGGTCGGAGGAACGCAAAAAAGCTTCCTCGGAAAGAATGAAAGCCTATTGGAACAATAAGAAGAATGGTGTAACGGATAGCGTTCTGGCCTCGCATTCGGGAGGACGGCGGTTCGAATCCCCGTCCGAGCATCCAGATTTGGGTTTTCCATGGTTCCTCAAATCATTCCAGGCAAATTCCTGAATGCTTCCTTAAAAAGGCCATGGCCGAATTCCTTCCCATTCCTTGCCCCCATCCTCTCCCGTCTCTAAAGATCTCGCTGTTGAGAGACGTAAAGCAGATTAAAAAAAAAATAAGAAAATAAAAAAATAAGAAAAGCTCGAAGAAAACTTGATTCGGTCATTTCCTTACAGTCTTCCATTTATTGGGAGAATTCGGCAATAATAATAATAATAAGAGCAAATGAAACAACCGACCCCATTTTCCGTATGGTTGGGTGAATTGGTTAAATACAAATAACAGAAACCTGGTGGACACCCAGATTTGATTAACATGTTTCAACGTGTCAAAGTACAGCGGCGTTAATTCTTTCGTAATGGACTCTTCAGGATGGCAGCTACAAGCAAGACGTTTAGAAGGGTACTGTGCTGGTGTTAAGTATATTTCTATTAACACTGGAGCGCAGGAAGTGTTTTGGCTGACTGTGTTGCGGGAAGAAGCGCGATCTGATTTAGTGGGCGAGATCGTGAAACGAGAGCGGCTTTCGCGATTATTTGCTCTACGAAAATAGCGGCTGTTCGCTGGAGGCGGTGGCGGCGATCCAAGCAGTAGAAATAGCGCCCCACAGTGGGCGGACCGGACCGCCAGCAAATCCCGACACAACTCTGTCCGTAACACTACTCAGGAGGGGGCAAGTCTGTCAGAGTGACGCTCGTTCACTCTGCACGGTTTCGACCAAACGGCAGAAAATCGAACGGCGGCATTCTTTCAGTGGCGTGAAGAAGAGGCCCCTTCCACATTATGCGGCATAATGCCGTCGGGTCGCCGCGTAGCAGCCGTCCACTGCCACTGCGACACGCGGCAGCCGGACGGCAAAACGCCGTCGGGTCGCCGCGTAGCAGCCGTCCACTGCCACTGCGACACGCGACAGCCGGGCGGCAAAACGCCGTCGGGTCGCCGCGTAGCAGCCGTCCACTGTCACTACGGCAGACAAATCAGCGTACGCGGCTAAATGCACGCTCTCACGTTAGACGGTTTCCAACCCTCCTCCCCCACGTAGTCTATGGACGCTCCCTCACGTCAGATTCCTCGTCTTCCTTTTCGATGACGCCTACTAGGCCGCAGTTGCTTGTCTCACCTTTGCTCTGTCCGGTGACCTTGTCGCGCAGCACGTTGATCTGGTGCACTCGCCGAACTCCTCGAACATCTTGCGCAGGTCTCCCTCGTCCATGGAGCGCGGGATCTGCCCCACGAACATCTTGATGTAGTCCGGGTCGGGCTGCTCGCTCATGTTGTTCACGGAGTTGTTCATGCTGGAACAACAACAAACACAACAACGAGGTCAGTCCACCACGCTCCAACACGATCGAGTGGCTGAAATTACCAAAACTATATTCACACTTAAAACAGACAAGTCAAATCTTATTCGTGGAGTCAAAACTTATACACAAGGGGAGGGGGGTAGGGGGTAAAACATTGGGTAATTTACCCATTCTTACGCCATATTGTTTCCAGAAGAAGCAGCAGTAATCACACGCCTGGTTTTAGATGCTCCAATTTTCTCCTTCGTCGGCGTCTGAAAGCATTCAAATCCATTCATCTCGAACCCGCAGATTTTTCGGTGTTTCTACTGATATGGGATCTGTCCTATCTAAATGTAACAATTTTTCCACGATTTCTGAGAATACAAGGAAAGTTTACAGATTTTTTGTCAGATTTTACATTTTCAGGCTATCAACCATTTCCGTTTATATTTTACGAGGAATTTCTCGATCTGTTATATGATAAGTAGTTGTCTACTGCAGAATGTTCCCGATATCTTTTGGGGAATACCATTGTGCCCTACATTTACCACATTTTTAGGGCATTCTCGAGCTAATTCACTTCTCTATATCAACTAGAATTCGAATTTGGAATAGAAACTATCTCCTAGTTACTAAGTCAAGATTTCAGACCAAGAATCAAGTACAAAAGCGAGTATAAAAAAGAAAAAAATAACCAAGATTTTATAGAAAGGAATAGAAAGAAGAATTTTCATGTTGGTTGCGAAAAGTGCAATCTACGCCTATTGTAAGAGTTGCAATAAGAATATTAATATTACATCAGGGAAAGACACTCTCAAGAAACACATTCGGTATAATATAAAATCACAAAGATATCGTCATTTACTGTGACAAAAACTTAAAAACCTGATATATTTAATTATTTTCTGCTAAGTACCAGTACTTACATTGTTATTAGCCTCGTTTGTTGTGGAATATAATATAATATTTACCATTATGGAGCACATACGGAAAATGATAGTCAATTTGTCCAGATTAAAAAATTGCAGCAGAAATAAAATTCAACGAAAGTGACGCCATAATTGATCAGATCATGGGTAAAAAAAGTTATAAGTTATGTGAATATCCGCAGCAATCTAAGTTTTCGCTTATTGTTGACGAGTCCACAGAACTTCACCAGAACGAAACGCTGGTGCTTAGACGAGAGATAAGAAAAAAAAAAGTCGAATAATTTTCATTTTTTAGCTCTTATTCCATTAGAAGTTGATGGTGCAGTATCCTCATTTGAATACATTGTAAACTTTTTCAGAAGAAGTGATATTCCATATAAAAGTAATATGATGGGTTTTGCATCTGATGGGTCAATCTTAATGATGTGGCGTAATAATTCTATTGTAACATTGCTTCAGAACGAAATTCGCAATATTTTTATACTCAACTGCACATGCCATTGGTTTCATCATTGTCCGGTGAGACGTTTTTGCCAAACCGCCCGCAAATCATGTGTATATATATATTATATATTTTCATATACCGAATTTTGCATACAAATATACCAATATTAGAGGGCAGCTATAGTGATTTTGCATTTTAACGTTGAGACTATCAAATCTTCCATCACTTTCTCTGTCCCACTGTAAGAACACAGAACAGACCTTTTCACAAACGAAGATTTAGGTAGTATTCAGATTGTTTATTTAGTTTGGTACCTGACTTATTTATTCACCAATCTTGAAAATCTGATTAATTTCGGTATATTCTCTATATTTTTTGCGTTTCTCCTTGTTCCATTGATATTGTATTAACTTCAGTTCTATTGTTTTGCTGAAGTCAATTCGAAATATACACGTAGGCAGTAATCGTAACATTATGCACAATACTGACATCTAGGTCTGCGTTGTTAAGGCCTCTATGGCGGCGATATAGCCACTGAACGGACGCTACGAATATTTTTCCTTTAGGGTCTGATTTGAGTCATTTGAGCAATTCTCAAATCATCATCTCATGGATATGAAAATCCAGGGTGAGCCAAAAATGACATTACAACTTTTGACTGATATAGAATTTTGTTGAGATTACTCACCAAATAGGTAGCGTCATTTTTTAGCAAACAGCTTCAAATTTGATGCACGTAGTGCATCAGTACACGATTCCGCCACCACCAGCGCCAGCGTAGTGCAATTTAAAATGGCAGTGAAGGACCAATCACATGGCCACCTCGCCCCCAGACTTGACACCCCTGGATTTGTTTCTCTGGGGTTTCATTACAGATCGCGTGTATATTTCTCCGCTACCAAACAGTTTGGCCGACCTGAAAAATCGAATCTACGCTGCCGTTGCACAACTTACGCCCGATTTGCTGCAACGAGTGTGGGAAGAAGTTGATTACCGGTGGGATGTTTGCCGCATGAGAAATGGTAGTCACAGCGAACCATAATGACAGTCGACACTTTATGTGAATCACGAGGTTCTTTGCTTACCTACCGACTCTGTAAGTTATCTCAATAAATTTCTATGCCATTCCCAAGTTGTAAAGTCATTTATGACTCACCCCGTATTGTAGTTTATGTTCAGTGTTAGCGCTGGTGTGTGGTATGCAGTGGTTAATTACAGTAATTACGACGAACACCAATGGTGCTACTTCGTCTGCGCGACCGCAGCAATCAGCTTCGCGGCCGGCCTATCGGCTAGGGGCTGACTGACACTGCAGCCGACACACACACACCTCAAATGGAGTCGAACCAAGGTCTTTCAAGCAAAAACGAGCTTACAAATATCTGCTCACAGATATAAACACCGTGGAACAGCGTAATTGTTGTGACTCGAGTATCAGACGAGTTCAGAGCAGAATACAACCAGCGAAAACAGTATTCATTTTAAAAATACCAGTATTTTACTTTCAGCTATTGATTCGGAACGCAGAAGAAGTTTCAGTATGTGTGGAGCACAGTACATTATGGCAGTGAAGCGTGGAGTTCGAGAATAACATACACAAGATCAAACAAAATGTTGCACTGCGAATGGATTTTCAAGATTAGGCGCACAGATAAAGTACGAAATGACGTGTTTCAAGAATGACGGATTGGGAAAGAAGTTTGTGGAAGTGTCTCTCAGACGGAAGAGACAGAGACGGGGACAGTTTAATGAAACAACTGCACAGAAAGACCAAGATTAAAATACATGAAGCAGGGAACAGGGTAACTGGCATTAAAAAAAAAAGTAAAATAAAACAATAAACTTTTATCTTCAGACAGTTATAAGGAAACGGAAAATAATAAAAAAATTAAAATAAAGTTGATTAAAAACATTTTTAATAAGAAAAGGTGGAAAAAGCTGTTATGGATGTGATGCCAGACACCCATGACAGAGTATGAACGCGTGGAGCATTACGTAATGTTCTGGTTTAACTTTTCGTCGCAAGTTTCAAAAAATAGCGTCTAGTAGCGCCCTCAACTTTCGAAGTCAATTCCTTGTTTGGTTTTGGCTAATAACCAATAAATCATGTAATACGAGGGTGGTTTGAAAAGTTCATCGGACTGTATTAGAATTAAGCATCTTACCTCGGTGGAACTACTTTTATTTTTCAACATAGTCTCCCTGTAGACTAATGCATTTGGTCCAGCGATGTGTCAATGCCTTGATCCCATCTCGAAAATGAGATTCCTCCAGGCCTGCAAAATACCTCTCCAATTCGGCTGTCAGTTCTACCCTTGTAGAAAATCTCCGACCACCGAGGAAATTTTTCGGCTTGGGGAATAGATGAAAGTCTGATGGTGCCAAATCAGGTGAATAAGGTGGATGTGGCAACAATTCGTACCTCAGTTCATGAATTTTTGCCATGGCAATAACACTTTTGTGCGGCGGAGCGTTGTCCTGATGAAAGATGACGTTTTTCCTAGCCAAACCAGACCTTGTTTCACGTATCCTTTGCTGTAATTGGTCTAGGAGGTTTGCATAGTATTGCCCCGTGATTGTTTGGCCAGTAGGAAGATAATCTATCAGCAGAATGCCTTTTGCATCCCTGAAAACTGAGGGCATGACCTTTCCGAACGCCTTTGCTTTCTTTGGTGGTGGTGAATCAGCATGTTTCCACTGCTTCGACTGCTGTTTTGTCTCTGGGGTATAGTAGTGGACCCAAGTTTCATCTGTAGTCACAAACCGCCGCAAAAATCTTGTTGGTTGCTCTGAAAACGGGCCAGACTTTGTTCGGACATTTCCAATCTGGTGCGTTTATCATCCAGTGTCAAGAGCCGCGGCACCCATCTTGCCGGATAATTTTTTCATACCCAATTCTTCGGTTAAAATATACTATACCCGTTCAGAAGACATCCCTACAGCTTCAGCAATCTCCCGCACTTTCAGTCGACGATCCTCCATGACCATTTTATGCACTTTTGCGATAAATTCTGGGGTCGTAGCACTTTTTGGCCGTCCACTACGTGGATCATCATCCAAGCTCTCCCGACCAAATTTAAACTCGCTGGTCCACTTGGAAACAGTTGAAAATGAAGGAGCAGAGTCCCGTGAAGTATGGTTTGATTTAGACCTAACGTTTTACCGGTATTGTTTGAAACTTTATAGGACATTATATGAGACTCAATGAGATAATCTATATTGTTTGGCAAGTGCAGCAAGAAATATTTGTTACCATTTAGAAAGAATGACATTTAATTTGACCTCCGAAGTCGTAATTTATATATCGATAAACATTTACATTTATCACAGCAGAAAATATTGAGGTACGCAGCTTATTAAACAGGTTAAAAAACTTGCGTCAAAGTGGTATTCTTCAAAATACATTGAAGATTTTGTAGATCAATACGTCGGGGTCCCGTCCAGCTGGTTTCAGAGACTTTTTTTCGCACATTTCACTTGTTTGGAACGGAAATAATCAGTTTGCAGTTTTAGTGTTTACACATTGAAACATAACACCGACCGTAGACTTTCAGAACGGATTCCATAAACTAAATCATCAAAGTACGTCGTTTACTTAGTATGCATACCGATGAGTGACGTCAGATAACACGAAATGTCAGCTCGAATCTTTAGGTTTCAGTGTTTGCATTAAAGTAAACAATTTAATTTTTATATGTTTTACTAGCTTTGCTCGGCATGCGTTGCAATGCATATTTTTATTTAACTGGGCACGCATGTAGAAAACACACCATTAACACGTGCCAAATAACTGAAAGACAACGATTTTTATCCATTAAATTAAAATAGAAAAAGTTTATTCTGGTGCTTTGGGTTGTACAAAATTTTCGGTTTTCCGTCTTCTGCGTTGTTCGGCAGGTGGATATGAAAATTCTAATGTTATATCCCTTTCGATCGGATTGTAGTTAAAAATTCTCCATCACCGCTACTTTGGCAGATTTCCCTACCAATGCAAAAAACATAGAATGTAACTGTGTATAAAGGACATTGGCAAAAATTAATCTCGTGGAAAGACTGAGAGGGGTTGTGTTTCAGAAAATCAGCAAGTATATTTCTGTGAGTGGAGTCATTCCCGGCATATTCATGCAATGAATGCTTCACACGGAGTTCATGAGGATAGCGTCGTAAAATCGACAACGTTTCGACAACCGGCTCGGTAGTCCTGCATCAGGTCTATTACTTCAGACATTACCTGAAATGAGCGATACATGGAGTTAAGATTTTCGCCTTCTGCTAAACTAGTGTAGTTTGTGATTTCAGGTAACAATGTCTGAAGTAATAGACCTGATGAAGACAACCACTCCGGTTGTCGAAACGTTGTCATTTTACGACGCTATCCGTCTGAACTCCTGTGAAGGATTCATTTCAAGTATATTTCTGTTTGTTTTCGTGTACATGTGTGAAAAGGGCCATTGAAATCGAATGAAATCTGTGGGTATGTATAAAGAACATTTACAAAAATTAAGGGGGTGGAAAGGAGGAAAGGGGTTTAGTTTTCAGGAACCCTATGTAGACACAATTTCTCGTTGGTTTAAAGAATACGTGTGCAAAGTTCCGTAGATATTGGATAAAAACTCTGGGTATGTGTAAAGAACATTGAAAAAAATTAAGGGGATAGAAAGGAGGAAAGGGGTAAGATTTTCGCAAAACAAATATATACAGTACTTTTCTGTTGTTTATTTAAGTATAAAAGTGAAATGTTCCGTCGATATACGATAATAAAATGTGGGTATGTATAAAAAAACATTGTCAAAAATTATGGGAGTAGAAAGGGGGAGAGTGGTTGGGTATCTGAAAACCAATTGTTGACAGTATTTTTCAGTTTGTTTTAATGTATAGGTGTGTAAAGTTCTATCTAAATCGGATAAAAAAGTGTGGGTTCGTATAAAATTGAGGGTTGTAAAAGGGGAGAGGGAGTGATTTTTTACTTTTTGTTAGAAACCTTCGCATGTGTGCACGCAACAACTCATAGAAACGAACACTATTTATTTTTCCCCTTTTCGTTTCAGCCATCTATGTACTACGACTACGCGACTTCATTTCCTCTTCTGAGTTTCCTTCCTCCGTCGCCAGTACTCTTTCATCCTCTGGCTCACTATTGCTCTTTCTTCCTCTGAAAATGCCCTATTTTTTCCGATTGGTTTTTCTTCAGTCAGATCCTTTACCCGTCTTGATTTATCTATTTATTATTTTGTTGTTCTGTTGTATTAGACGCACAGGTCGCTGTCAGTGGAACGGGAGGAGGCGGAGTGCAGCGGTCCAGGAGCTGATCCCCGCGGCACACGCCCGTCGCCATGGCAACGCACCCCGGACAGCCGCCCCATTGTTTTCCGGGGCAAACAAAACGCGCTAAACAATGGCGGCGAGCTACCTGGCCCGGGCCACAGCAGCGCGTCAGAACGACAGCGTAAAAACCGCGTTCGCCGCGTCGGAAACAAGGGCCAGCGGTGTCCGCTGACGACTGACCGCGTAGGACACCGGGGCCTAACAGCCTAGAGACGGGAGTGTAAACAAACTGGACGAGACGGTGACGGCAGACAGAGCTCGCAGAGTACCGAGACGTTAGACTCGTCTCCCGCCGTTGGGCGGTTACTGTGTTGACACAACATCAGCAACATCTCTTTGAAGCCAATCGAGCAGAGTTGGCTGAACGACTAGCCACTTTATCAGAGTCATAAAGTAAGGGTGAGCAGCTCGCGGTGAAGGTCGCGATAGATGTTTCATCCATGTGAAACAAAAGCATTGTCAGCAACGAGTCAGCGCACGCCGAGGCCATCGCGGCCGCCGCTATGCTCGACGCTCGCCGCGATGTCGACGAGAGAACAAAGCATTTTGTTTTCACCTCGCCACCTAGCGCGCTGCTGGAGGTCTGCTAGGCTCTGATTGGCTGACCTATGTCAAGGTCACGTGATCCAGGTTCTACACCTTATTACGGCTGTTGTATTGTACAGAGTGGTGGTGTTTGATTCTGTTTTTTAACTGGTTTTACGTCTCTCAACAGCGAGGTCTTTAGAGACGGGAAAGGATTGGGGGGGGGGCAAGGAATGGGAAGGAATTTGACCATGGCCTTTTTAAGGTAGCATCCCGGCATTTGCCTGGAGTGATTTGGGAAACCATGGAAAACCCATATCTGGATGCCCGGACGGGATTTCGAACCGCCGTCCTCCCGAATGCGAGTCCAGAACGCTAGCTGTTACACCAGCACGCTCGGTGTGTCTTGTTCTAAATATTGATTTATTTAATGAATGTCACTTCATTTTACACAGCTGCAGATATAAATTAACAATGTACTGACATTGACAATGCTACCTTCTGTTTTAAATAAATTACGGTATGAAATAATAAGTACAGATTCTTATAAATTGGACAAGTGCGGAAAAGTTAATATTTCAAACAATTTGACAGTCAGCAGTAGATAAATTACTACAAATTTTATACAGTAATTCAAATAATTATCCATTGTTAGTGACTTGATTGACTATTCAGAAATTATTACACATCATATAGCGACGGGAATGGAACATCAGACAGACAACTCAGTCCAACAATCATTATAAATTTAAATAAGGTAAAAACATATTTCTTGTCTTAATTATTGTTTAAAATAAAATGTTGAGTGAATTTGAACTGAAATATTCCGATTTTTAAATAGAAATTCTGATTTGGATTGAAAAATTCTAAATTTGACTTGAATTTGCTTTACTAAACGGTACATTATTTTATTTACAATAATTATCACTAATTTATAGTCACGACGAGTTTTTCCTCAGCATGTATTGGATTGGCGCGGTAACTGTTATAAACATTTGATTTCTCCAGTTTGACCAGGATTTTGCTGTAAATGTATTTAAAAGTTGGTGGTGTCTTTCGTAGGTGGACATGGAATCTGTGTGGGTGATTTATCAGCTCCTGATGTCAATCGTGACATTCACCAAGCGTTTGTCTCTGTTCGTTTATTGATTGTTAACTGTCTGTTACTAGCTATAGAAACTAGCCACCACTTTGTGGCTTCTGACAAACCATTATCATCTCTATCGTTATCACTTCCACGAATCATTCAGGTTAAATACAATAAATGATACTAGCGTTAAACACACAGTATAAACAATTTACAACGGTCGGCACCTACAGTGGTAAACGCTAGCAGCTATAACTCAACATCTACGTCCAACTACATCGCGAGCTGCGCGGCACGTTTCTACCCATCGACCGCGACATTGACGTTGATCGGGATCGCAATCTTCCCCTTCACCGCGACCTGCTCGCCATGTTTATACTCTAATACTGAACATAGTTCCACTGCAACCAGGGCCAATGTAGTCACAGTGCGTGTAGAGTGGAATGTTTTCAGCCTTCGCGTAGAAGTTCTTTTATTTCTAACTGAAGGTTAGCCCATAGCATCACTGGCTTCCTTTCCGCCGAAACGAATGGGATTACAAAAGGAAAGGGGGCGAGTTCGGCCATCACCTCGTAAGGGAACCATCCCGGTGATCTCTGGAGTGATTTCGGGAAACCATGAAAAAGAAGAATGAGGCTTATTCGGCAGTAATGCGATCGCGACCACAAAAACAGCTGAACAGGAGACAGCTCATCCGAAACGGAGGAGCATAGCCCCACATTACAGCAGCCTTGAGAGCAGATATGCCAGTGCTGACTGAAGGCGCTGCTCCGTCAAGACACTGTGGACTACTACCTACTTCAGACACTTCTGTCCATCATCCCTTTAAAACGGGATGACGACTTTTGTGCCGACTAGTGATTTTGTTTTTATTCTCCTATACGCCCTTCAGAAATATTGTTACGCTATCACGGAGCCAACGTATGGGGCGACGCTCGGAGCAAGGGCCGGCAGACAAATTAATCTACAGGTGGCTCCAAGGAGCGTCCATTATTTTACGTGAGATGAAACAGGGGGGAGGGGAAAATCTCACCAAGCGAGGGGAGAGTTGACGAAAATCTCACGTCACATCTTTTTAAATTCTTGATGAAAAAGTAGAGCTTTAAACAAATCTACAACAGACGCGGATATAGACATTAGGGGGTATAACTGCCATCGGAAGCAGCAGAAAAATAAAGTACAACGGGAGGGGTGGGGCAGGGTGGGTTAGAGTGGGTTCACAAATTTGGAAGAAGAAACACCACCCGTTCCTTCGCCGGCAGTGTCCCAGTGCTTGGTTGTGTTTGCGTTCTCCAGAGCGTCCTACATGAGGAAAGGCTGATGCAGCAGTTACAACAAGTCCTTCTGGAGCTGGAAAACTGGTCGCACAGACCGAAGACCGCATTATCATTGTTTCCGATAAGGGCTGCTAGGACCACGCCCCAAGTTCAATTCTTAATCTCTTATTAGTTTTTCTTCATTCGAATGCAACATTCCTTCATCCTTACACTGAGTTTATTCCTTCTCTCCTCATACTACTTCGAACCGCATCTCTTTCCTTTTCTGTCTCTGAATGCCTCCGCACTTAATACATTCTTTCCATGGCGGTCCCGGCAGTGTAGTGGCTAGCGCGCTGGCCTCGCATTGCAAGGACCGCCATTTCGAGTCCGGCCTCGGGCATGGGTGGTTTTAATTAAGTGTTGTGTTCGTCTTGTGTTGTCCTCACTGTAATGTCAACAATATCATAATGAAAGCATGATACAGCAGTTCGAACATAAACAAATTGGAGCTGGCTAATGGTCGCAAAGACCGAAGGCCATATTTACTTAAAAAAAAATTCTTTCCATACTTTCATCATCTCTAATCTGATTTGTTTCCAAATCTTTCTTTACCTGTTGAATTCAGCTTCTTTTGTTCATTTGTTTTGCTGTAACGTAAATGAATGTTTATTTAGATAATCTGTTATCATCCTTTCAATAGATATGTAAAAAAACAGCGTTCTCCCTTTTCTTATCGATTCTGCTTAGTTTTTATTTGCTGCTGTATTTATTACGTTTAATAACTTCTTAATTTCCATAGTTCTATTGATTTCCTCATGGTTCTTTTTTATCGCTATTCAAAGTTATCTATAGTTCTATACTACTGATTCCCTGGCTTATGGACAGTCTGGTTTGACGGCTGAGTTGTATTGCCTGATTTTAACATTTTTAGAGAAACAGTTTGGTATGACACGCTCTTTCCATGTAGTGTGTCGCTTCTTGTATGCGAGGCCGTATTATTATTCTAGAGAAGGTCCCGCCTGCTCACGCCGCGACTTCTACTGGCTCCCGCGGAGCACGAGGTCGAGACTCCGTGAGCCGACACTGCGGCGCTGCCGTCGACTCGCCTCGACGCTTGTTCTGCACTGCGTGTGATGGTACAGGCTTCCTTGCAGCTGCAAAGAGATCTGCTGCGTAACAACGCAGCCCGTGTCCAGCAGAGCGGGCGGAGGAATGCCGGCGCGTTAATTTCGGACGCGGCGAAGAGTCGCGCTTTGTGGCGCCCTGCGGTCTAATAACGCGGCCGCGCAGGTAGCCAGGAATTCTCATATCCACGGCTCCCACCAGTCACGTGACACGCAGCCACTACCGCAGGAGACGTCTCTCCCGGGCCCTGCAGCCAATCAAACGACAAACACTATCTATAGCTACACACTTCGTTTAGAGAAACTGCCGCTCTGTACTTAACTCCTGTTTCAGGGGCTGACTGAATGGTGGCAGCACTGTACTCCTCTGGGCACTCCACGGCCGTCGTATTCATCTCTAACTCGCTCCCGACTAGATACCAGACCCGATGATTTTTTTTTTTTTTTTCGCCTCATCGACAACGAGGTCATTAGAGGCGGGAACGGAGTGGGGACAAGCAATGGGAAGAAACCATCCCGGCATCAGCCTGGAGTGACTTCGAGAAACTTTTTTCTTCACTCATGACTTTGCGCCTCGTCGACATCGAGGTCATTAGAGGCTGGATGGGATTGGGGGACAAGAAACGGGAAGGAATTCGACCATGGCCTTTTTAAGGAAGCATCCCGGCATTCCCGCGGAGTGATTTGGGGAAACCGTGGAAAAACCAAATCTGGATGCCCGGACGGGGATTCGAACCGGCGTCCCCCCAAATGGGAGGGCAGAGCGTTAACCACTCACACGCCATGCTCGGTATCGAGGAAACTGTGGAAACCGAAATCTAGATGGCTGGACGGGGATTCGAACCCGCATCCTTGCGAATGTGACGTCACAGTGAAACCTCTATCCTATCAATACTGTTTGGTCCAAGTCAGTCGACAAACGAGCGGGATCCACTCTCCGAGGTGCTCGGCGAGCAGTTATTTCGTCAGCCGACCAATCGCGTCTGTTTTCAGCACTGTTCCAGCTGCGTCTGCAATCGCCTTTCACCCCTCCGATCAGTAGCTTTTGAGTACTAGTAGTTTTAATAAATATATAGTTTTCAGGTAGTGTTACTTCTGCAATGCTATCCACTGGAAACGAGGGGAAGACGTATTAACGTAACGGAACATATTAACCAATATGTCCACATACTCCCACGATTACAACGCACACAGACAACCACTGTGAGGCCATCTCGACTAGTCTCCATGTGTCTCTTAATCTTCGCTCAAAGTTCTGTACCTGGAAGCCAAGGTTTTCCCGCTAGTCGGTCCTGTATTTGCCTTTTACTTCTATTCTCCAAATTCGGTAACTATTACGTCAAACACAACTCCATTTCAGAGTAAGCAGCTTTCCACACGCACATAAAATGCAGCATTATTAAAACACATGAGAATTCTGATATGGAACAAGCAGGCGCTACAGAGAATGAAGTTAGTAATTTATCGCATACAATGTGCCTGTGCTGACTTATAGTACTGAAACCCGGACAACGAAGAAGAGGGACATTAACAGGGTACACACCGAGCGTGGTGGTGTAACGGTTAGCGTTCTGGCCTCGCATTCGGGAGGACGGCGGTTCGAATCCCCGTCCGGGCATCAAGATTTGGGTTTTCCATGGTTTGCCAGATCACTCCAGGCAAATACCGGGATGCTTCCTTCAAAAGGCCATGGCCGAATTCCTTCCCATTCCTTGCCCCCCCCCCCTCCTTTCCCGTCTCTAAAGACCTCGCTGTTGAGAGACGTAAAGCAGTTAAAAAAAAAGCAGGGTACAAGGGAGCGAAATGAAATTCGTAAGAGGTACATTCGATGATAGCGAATGGACAGGATAAGGAACCAAACGATTAGACACACAGTAAACGAGAAACCCCTATAGGAAACGATAAAGAAGGCCAGTCCAAGACGGCATGGGCAATTAAAGAGAGTGCAGCGGCACAGAATTCGAAGGAAAACGCACCAGATAAAGATGCATTAATGACGTGAGATGAAATAGGGGAAGGGGGGGTAAACGGAAATCTCACGTGAGGTTTTGATATTCTTGAAGAATCGTAGAGCTGTATATATAAATAAAAGTCCACAAACTACGCCAAAGTCGACTTCAGGGGAGGGGGGGAATATGGTCTAAAAACAGCCCTTGGAAGCCTGAGACCTAATAAAAAGGATCTCAAAAAGATACGAGGTCGATTACTAGGGGGGAGGGGGGGGAGGAATCTCCGTCAAAATCTCAAGTCATTTTAGAGGGAGGGGATCCGACCAGATGTCACGAAGTCTCACCAGAATTCCGGAAAAACATGTCACGTCATTAATGCCCCCCCCCCCTCTTGGTGAACGACCCAGAGAAAGATGACAAGGTAAGGCCAGTAGCTGTGAGCTGTTGCTGTTGATTACGACGATGAGACGCAGCAGATGATCTCTCGTCGTATCGCAGACGTCACTTGTTGCAGGCTGGGGGCGCCCTCCCCTCGCCACGAATCATATAATTGCAGAAACTGAGCACAGACACCCTGAGGAGACGGGAGTATGGCGACCAGTGTCTCGGGGAAACTCTGCAACACAGCATCGACAGTGGGCAAAGTTCGTTCAACTCTCTAATTAAAGCCATCAGCCCCGACACACGTTTATAATCACTACACCTATTGCAACCGACACCATTTCCCGCAATCCGTACTAACAAGCAACTCTAAAGCAATTTATGCTATATTACGTGGTCAGTGCGAAAACTCCGCGAATGATGTACTATGAATAGCGAGGTTGGTCATTTGTAGTAGAGTGGAAAAAGGAACGCTCATTTGAAGGATTTAATTATTTATAAACGCGGAAAAAGCGCATTACGAAACAATTAGAAATGAGGACGTTTCCCTAACAGAAACATCCGAAAAGCTCCTTCTTGTAAAAAACACTGTTTATCGACATTTGTGTGATATACGCTGTTGCTATCTAGCGCTAATGAAACCTGGCGGCTAGGTTCTGAACTCCCTAATTCCTCTGTTTAATAATGATGTTATCTAACCGCAGAGCTTAATCTTTAAGATGATACCTCATTTACCGATGTTGGTTAAACTATGAATGGAGAAAGATTCCTCGTCTCAAAAACAATTTTCGGAAAAAACATATGAGATTCTGATCATTCAGTAGAGACGCGCAGTCTGACATTTTCCAGTCGACGACCAACACAGTTTCTCGGAGTCCTTTCCAGTGAGCCATAGTTCTCTCTCTCTCTCTCTCTCTCTCTTTCTCTCTCTCTCTCTCTCTCTCTCTGTGGCGTGACTGGTTGAATCTGTACACTCACGGACCACAACAGTAGAACGTAGTACCTTTAAACTAAATGGGATGCACCTGTCTGTACCTTTCATGACTCAGAACCAGCAATGGGAAATCCGTGGAAGCAAACTTTTTAAGAACTTTCCCCTCGTATCTTGTCTGTCTTTGCCCTCATTACTTAGAAACGGGGTTTCCGGAAGTTTGTTAGCTTATACTGCGACTTAAAATCTACGGCACATACAATGGCGGTGGGGATAATAAAATAAAGATTCCAACAAAATAAGGTAGAAAACAGAAAATTAGAATAGGAAATGCAGTATCAAAAGAAGTGGAGGTAAAAATGGGAGTGCCGCAGGGTAGCGAATTGGTACCAATGCTATTCATTATTCTAATGAATAATTGTGGTGATTGTTAACTATCTGAAATTAGATTGTTTGCAGATGACATAATGCTATATAAAATGATCAAAACGATTAAGGATTGTAAATTGCAGGGTGATCTGGACAGGATATCTAGTTGGGTGGGTAAACATGGGATGAAGATAAATGCAAAGAAGAGTCAGCTTATTAGATATACAAAGAAAAAACAAAAGTTTAATTATGAATATAAGGTGGGGAAAGAATTGCTTGCTGAAGACTTGAAATGTAAATATCTTGGCATTACATTTGATAACAAGCTTAACTGGGAAGGACACATTGGACAGGTGGTAGGAAAAGGTTTCAAAATTCTTCACTTGTTGGAGAGAGTGATGAGGGGATGCACGAGAGAAGTAAAGGAATTGGGTTGTAAAACTTTGGTCAGACCATTGCTCGAATATGGTAGTGTAGTATGGGACCCACATTTTGAATATCAAATACAGGAGTTGGAGAGGACGCAAAAAAGGGCTGCTCGATTCGTTTCTGGAAATTATCGCAGATTGCAATCAGTGACAGATATGATAAAGGAGCTGGAATGGGATTCATTGCAAGAGAGGAGGAGGATGAGGAGGGTCATGGGAGTCTACAGGGCGTATACTAGCGATGAGGCATGGAAAGATATTGCAGTAGGTATGAAAAGTAGTGCATGGAAGGGTAAAGATGACCATGACCACAAGCTGGCACTCGATTTCAGGTACAAGGATGTGGGAACATTCTGTATTTTAGGTAACGGTATCAGGGATTGGAATAACCTACCAAGAGAAATGATGAATAATTTACCGAAAACGTTGAAAGAATTTAAAGTTAAAATTTGTAGAGGGAAAATGTATGTGGGTGCAGGAAAGTGGGAAGATGGGTGTGTAGGGAAATTGCCACCGGAGCGTTGCAATTAAATTAAATTAAATCAAAGAAGATAAACATTTAACTTAATACAGTTGGCTCTGCTGTGTGAAGGAAGGACAGGATTCTCGGCAAATAAACCTGAATTATGTTTACTCACCTGGAAAAAACTAACTTTACTGTGTGTGGGAGAGGGTGTAGTATGTACAACCTCAACTCTATGGAGACGGTACTAAATGTGCTCAATCTTCGCGCTTCTCCCAACCACGACAATTCTCAGCAATACGCACTGTAAAATAAGCACTGGAAACTGTTTGCACTTTTCGTGCCAAACGACAAAGCGTGAAGCTGTTGAGGCAGGCAATGCGAAATGAAGCAACGTGAAGCCGGCTGAAGGCGCCTGGTTCAGGTGGAAAGCCGCGTGTGTCCGTGCTACTTGTTGTTCGTCGAATCGCGTCGCACCATCTCCTATTAGTTCTGGAATCCTAGCGCCGACGTTATTCTCATCACACAGAGTATTTCCCACCTCACAGCCATCAACTCAGGACTAAACGGTCTTCCGGAAGCCGACTGCTTGCTTGCTCCATTACGGCACGATTCAAAAAATTCATTTTTTTCTTTATTACCTTTCTGATAAAATGTTAACTTTCTTTAATTTAATTTTAATTGCAACGGAGCGGATGCTCCGGTGGCAATTTCCATTTCCCCTTTACAAATTTCAACTTTAATTTCTTTCTTGGTTTTTGGTAAATAATTCATCATTTCTCTTGGCAACTTATTCCAATCCCTGACCAGTCAATAAACAAGGAACAATTAAGGTTACGAATACTTTTTTTTCTCGACTTTTCTACATTCCATCGGCATGAAACATACTTTGTTTTTCTGCTGTGTCTCTGCGATGCCATGAAAATGATTCCGGTAGTTTTTTTGTGAACTGAGATCGAAGAGAAATGCCTACCTTTAAACACATCGAAAATGGTATATTTCTGTTGTGTGAGTGGAGACTTGCCCGGCGTATTGAAGCAGCAACTTCTTCTCGGGTGTCCAGCAGGATGGTGTTGTAAAAACACGACGTTTCGACAGCTGACTCTGCTGCCTTCATCTGTCAATCTAATGAAGACAGCAGAGTCAGCGGTCGAAACGTCGTGTTTTTACAACACCATCCTGCTGGACACCCGAGAAGATTTTGTTGGTATATTTCTGCTCTGAAGATTATTAACGGTGCCCCAAGCTCATTTTTCAAAAATCGTTTCTGTGTAAAAAGTATTTTTCTATTTAGTGTTTCACTAGATTTATAGACTTTATACTTTCAAAGATTTTTTTCGTTCCTGATGTTAATACCTCATATGTTAGCAAAGCACGAGTGATGACTTGCAAGTTGAGGAGTTGGATCAGACGGACTAAATCGGGGGCAACAACTAGTTTTATGACAAACTTTCAAAACAGGATTTTTTCTCCGTGTGCGAGTGTAGCGAGTTGAGGAGAGCTGGTGATGGTGTGTGGTCCCTCTGCTGTCCAGTCATGGTGATGAGGCGGTGGCACAGGTCGTGATACTGACGGCCAGCCAACCAACAATTCAGCTGACCGAGGACAAAGGGCATTCAAATCATCCGCTACAGGCAGCACTGCCTCCAGAGAGTGGGAGCCCGCATCTCCCCCCGTATTACTTGTTGGTCGTCACATCATTGAGAGTCAGGTTCGGTCGTGTCGTTCCCGTGGCGCTGCCTTAGTTCGCTACAGCATGGACTGTGGTTGCACATGGTGGCCTGCGGACTGCTTGCTCGCCGCCGCAGGTCGCTGCAGGGTTGAATTATGTTAGGGGGCGTGCATTAATGACGTAAGGTGAAATAGGGGGCGGGTGGGGGGGTGGCAGTCCAACGAAATTCTTGTCGGATGGTAGAGTTAAAAAAAAAAAACTCTACATTGACGCGAAAGTCGATTTAGGGGACATTTTCCAGACATTTGGGGGCTATAACCACCCTTTGGAGCATGAGACCTAAAAAACAGGTCTCAAAAGTTGCGATGTCGGTTGGTGGTGGTGGTGGTGGTGGTGGTGGTGAGAGGGAGGGGGGGAAGAGGGTCTCCGTCAAAATTTCACGTAATTTTAGAGGGGGTCCGGAATTCCGAAAAACACCTCACATCATTAAGGGACGCCATTTTCGCGGTGGCAGCGGCTGGTCAGTGCGAGGCGCCCACTTGTTGGCGTTGCAGTCGACGATGGCGTGAATAGTGTTGCTGGAGGTTTATTGATTTTGGTGTTGCCAGCCGGGATGAAGCCGACAGCTGCAAACCTCCTCCTCAAGAGTACATTATATTCCTCCCAGTTGTAATGGCCTCAGAGCGGCTACTTTACTCCACTATCCTGCAGTCCGTGGGTGGGACACCCTCTACCAGCGCCACCGAGGTCGAAGAACATCAAGCATCAGCCTGGAAGAACATGCACTGCACACGACACACTTGCAGTGTCGACTCGGTTGATGCCACTTGTCACTGCGGTCCATTTGATTTCGCAGTATTCCAGCAGCCAGTGGCGGCAGCTAATTGGTTGGTATTTGGAGCCGCAATGGAGGCGGTGAGAGGGAGGGGATGGGGGGGGGGCTGGTATAACAACAGGTATCGCAGGGCTGGCGGACGGGTTGTTTGGCGCGGCGTATTGAATTACCAGCCACGCTCAAAACACGAGCCCTTAATAACGGGACACTGCGGGGGGGGGGGGGGGCGGCAAGTGGGCCCCCCCCACGAGGGCTGCGACAACTACAGCCTCCCAACTCAACCGCTATAGGACATACAGGTCTGTCAGAGTTTTTTGTGAAAAAAAAAAAAACGTTGTGTGTAATCTTCTGAATGAAGTTTAGATGTAAGAACGAAGACTTTCCCGATGTACGACTGTACGGGTGTACCGCCGGATTGTGTTGTGAAAACACAACAAAATCCGGCGTACACCCGTCAAGACTTCATTGAAATTAGATATTAATACCGGTCGGTGAGTCCGCAAAAATCTAAAATAAACTATGCATTATAACTTCTAGTTGAAATCATTTAGTTGTAGAACTAATTTTTATCATTTATCAATTTAAGAACCCTTCTCAAGTTTCAGAGAATGGTTGGGAGAGAGCACCGAACGAGAGAAAGTGCCTTGTGTTTCCAGAACACTTGGTGGTGACAAGTTTCCAATGCGATTACCCTGGACTGGGAGCTGTGAATGGTTCAGAGGCGTGGGTAAGAAACAAATATAATGACACGAGTTTGAGCAGCTTCACAGTGTAACAAAGCAGGTAAGGTGTTCAATGTGGAGTTTACTCCATTTCCGATTCCGAAAACTCTTAAATTCTTGTTTATTGATGGTTCATATATTCCAGATGACCAAAATCATAACGAATCTCCATACTGGGCGAGTGATTAGCGGAGAGAACTCTGTGTCCGACTGCAGTCTAATGCGATCACGTGATTACTACAGGTGTCACGTGCTGCTTAAACGCTGTGCCTGGCTGCCTACCCCAGCCTTTGTGCGAAAGGGCAATTTGTGGACGGCGAGTTGGTATTTTTAGGGCTTCACGGTTGGTCGGTGACGAGGTCATTAGAGGCCTGAGGGCAGCGAAGTGGAAGACAGTCGCCCCGGCCTATAACAAGGAACAGCCCGGAACAGGGGTGGACCGGGTCCTTACCGTTTCCCGTGGTCGCAGACTCCAGCAAGTGGAGGCCGCCAGGTGTGACAGTCAGATTCAGTTCACCAGAGCTCGCGGCCAGAGGTGTAATGTGGCAGAGCCGTCGTCGAGAACATCGGCGTTGAAATACTCCGTTGCGTCCAAATACTTTCTACGTTACGGAGATTTCAAGCGGCGCGTGGCCACGGGCTTATATCACACACTGTATCAACCGAAAGTGAACTTTGCAACTGGCGGCCCCCCCTTAAGGAGCGTCCATAAACCACGTGGCACCATTTTGGCCGATTCTGAAAACCACCCTTACTATCTACCCCCTCCCCTCCCCCGCATACCACGTAGCTTTTTCCTTATTGATTCTAGAAGAATTTTCACTGTTTTCTCTTGTCAGACTATCGTAAGTAACATACGGAGATAATTAAATGACGGCAATAAATATTAACATGCTGTTGTGAGTTCTCCACCTCATTTACTTAATTTTAACTGTGACAAATAATATGAATTAAAAGCTACGTGGCCTGGCTCCGATTACCATCCTTTCCTCCCTCCCACCCCCACGTAGATTTCCAGCCAACCCCCTCCCCCCCTTTTCCCAGACCGAGTCACGTAGTTTATGGACGCTCCCTGAGCTGCTGCTGCTGCTGCTGCGGTGGTGGCGACCTCGTGGCCGAGGTGGACTGCCGCACACTCAACCTCAGCGGTCATCTCAACTTGATAAAGAAAAACAAAGATACTATTACGGCGTTTGCTGATTTAGTTAAATCTTTTCAAAATGTTAGCTGGGACCAGGTATTCAAAATTTTAAAGAGGTCAGGCGTAAAATACCGAAATAGAAGAACATAATATTTAAAAGAATCAAGTAGCTATAAGTAAAATAGTGAATATTGAAAAACATGCATCACTTGAAAAGGGTGTGAAGCAAAGTTGTAGTCTATCCCCGTTAAAATTCAACTTGTATGTAGAAGGAGCATTTTTTTTACTATTACGGCGTTTGCTGATTTAGTCAAATCTTTTCAAAATGTTAGCTGGGACCAGGTATTCAAAATTTTAAAGAGGTCAGGCGTAAAATACCGAAATAGAAGAATGTAATCTTTAAAAGAATCAAGTAGCTATAAGAAAAATAGTGAATATTGAAAAACATGCATCACTTGAAAAGGGTGTGAAGCAAAGTTGTAGTCTATCCCCGTTAAAATTCAACTTGTATGTAGAAGGAGCATTTTTTTTACTATTACGGCGTTTGCTGATTTAGTCAAATCTTTTCAAAATGTTAGCTGGGACCAGGTATTCAAAATTTTAAAGAGGTCAGGCGTAAAATACCGAAATAGAAGAATGTAATCTTTAAAAGAATCAAGTAGCTATAAGTAAAATAGTGAATATTGAAAAACATGCATCACTTGAAAAGGGTGTGAAGCAAAGTTGTAGTCTATCCCAGTTAAAATTCAACTTGTATGTAGAAGGAGCATTTTTTTTTGTCGTCATCAGCCTTTCGACTGGTTTGATGCAATCCTCCATCCCTTCCTATCCTGTGCTAACCTCTTTATCTCTACATATCCCCTACAACACATGTCCTTAATTATCTGCATCATATATTCTAATTTCTGTCTTCCTCTACAGTTCTTACCTTCGACTCTTCCCTCCACTAACAAATTAACCAATCCTGCATGTCTCAAAATATGACCTACCAGCCTGTCTCTTCTTTCTGAAAGCTTCTTCCACAAACTTCTCTCCTCACCCATCATTTCCAAAACTCGTTCATTTCTTACTTTGTCTGTCCACTTAATTTTCAGCATTCTTCTGTAGCACCACATTTCAAATGCTTCAATTTTCCTTCTTTCCGGTATTCCTAAAGTCCATGTTTCGCTACCATTAAGTGCTGTGCGCCACACAAAGGGTTTTAAAAAGCTTTTTTTTTTCAATTCCTAGATCAATATTTGAAAATAAAAGATTTTTCTTTTTCATGAAGGCTCTACTTGCTATTGCTATTCTGCTTTCAACGTCATTCTTGCTTCGGCCATACGTTGTAATTTTGCTTCCCAAGTAACACAACTCACTCACTTCTCCTACTGCATCCAATCCCATTTTTATATTTAACCTACTAGTATTGGTATCATTTCTGCTACATTTCATCACTTTTGTCTTGCTTTGATTTATATTCAGTTCAAAATATTCCTTCAGTATTTTGTTCATGCCATTCAGTAATTCTCAATATCCTCAGTTCTCTCTGCTAACAAGACAATGTCATGACCAAATCTTAATATACTAATTTTTTCTCCCTGAACACTAATGCCACATGGAAATTTCTTTTACTTTCATTATTGCTTCTTCTACATACAAGTTGAATATTAACGGGGATACACTACAACCTTGTCTCACATCATTTTTAACTGATGCTTGTCTCTTGTGATTCTCTACTTTTTTTTTACAGCCACTTGGTTCTTATATAGTATGTAGAGTATTCTTCTATCTCGATAGTTAGACCTGATTTCTTTAACATTTTGAACGTTTTATCCTACCTAAAATTATCAAATGCTTTTTCTAAATCAACAAATACCATAAAAGTATCTTTGTTTTTCTTGATCCGCCCTTCAAGAATTAATCTTAAAGATCGAATTGCTTCCCTTGTACCGCAGTTTTTCCTAAACTCAACCTGATCTTCACCTACTATCTCTTCTACTACCCTTTCCATCCTTCTGTATATTAACCTGGTCAGTAATTTTTAAGCATGAGATGTTAGACTAATAGTGCGATAATTCTCACATTTGTCAGCTTGTATTTTCTTTGGAAGTGTGAAGATGAAATTTTTAGTAAAATCAGTTGGAATTTCCCCTGTTTCATAACTTTTTGATATCAGCTTGAATAATCTTTCGATTCCTTCTTCGCCTAGGGATTTAAGAAGTTCTGCAGGGATCTCATCAATTCCAACTGGCTTATTTGCTTTCAAGTCATTCAGAGCTTTATTAAATTCTGTCGTCAAATCAGGATCTCCTAAGTCATCAATGTCGACATCGCCTTCCTTTTCCATTACGCTGTTGTTCAAGTCGTCCCCATCATACAGTTTCTCAATGTATTCCTTCCATCTGTTAGCTCTATCTTCTGAGCTTAAAAGAGGTTTCCCATCGGCAGCTTTGATGTTCACACCTCATCTCTTAATTTATCCAAAATTCTGTTTGATCTTTCTATATGCAACACCTACTTTACCTACTACCATTTCATTTTCTACTTCTTCACACTTTTCTTCTAGCCATTTTTCTTTTGCTTTTCTGCATTTCCTATTTATTTAATTTCTAAATTGCTTGTACTGCTCTTTTCCTGCTTCATCCTGAGCATTTTTGTACCTTCTCCTCTGATCCATCTGCTCCAAAATGTCTTCTGTGTTCCAAGGTTTTCGGGAAGATTGTTCCCTAAAGCCTAATGTTCCTTTACCAGCTTTCATTATTTCGGTCTTTAATGCATTCCGTTTCTACCATTTCTGCAATTTTTTTTTTCTCGTGCTAGATTGTTTCAGTTTATTTACTTCCAGGCTGTTCTGCTTCCTTATTCGCTTGAATTTCAGCCTGCACTTCATTACTATCAAATTATGGTCAGAGTCTATGTCTGCTCCTGGGTACGCTTTACAGTCTAGAACTTGATTCCTGAATCTCTGTTTGACAATGATATAATCTAGCTGATATCCGCCTGTATCCCCAGGACGTTCCAGGTGTATATCCTTCTTAAACATTGTGTTCGCCACAACTAGCTTATATCTTTCACAAAATTCTAACATCCTGCTTCCTCGCTCATTTCTTTCTCCTAGACCAAAACTTCCTACATTATTCCCTTCTTTTCTCTCTCCCACTATTGCATTCCAATCACCCATGATTATTAGATTTTCCTCCCCCTTCACATATTGGATTAATTCTTCTATTTCAGTGTATATTTTCTGTATTTCATCATCATCTTCCTGTGACGTCGGCATGTACACTTGTACTAATGTGGTTGCGACAGCCTTAGTTTCTAACCTCATCAGAATAATCCTGTCACTAAACTGTTAATAATAATTCACCCGTTTCCCTACTTTCTTATTCATTACAAATCCTATACCAGTGACTCCGTTGACAGCTTGTGTGCTAATTATCCTGTGTTTCCCAGACCAGAAATCCTGTATGTCCTTCCATTTAATCTCACTAATCTCAACAACATCTAACTTAAGGTGTTCCATCTCCCTTTTTAGATTTTCTAACCTACCTGCCCTATTCAGACTTCTAACATTCCACGCTCCGACTCGTAGAATGTTTCTATCCATTCTGATGACTCCTCCCTGAGCAGTCTCCACCCGGAGATCCGATTGGGGGACTATTTTACCTCCGGAATATTTTACCCAGGAAGAAGCCATCATGATTTATGTAATTTGAGAGGATTACATGTCCTCGGGATACCCTTTGGGTCTTTAATGCAGTGGTTTCCCGTTGCCTTCTGCATCCCCATGCCGTTGATCATTTCTGATTCATCCGCCTTTAGGGGTCAATTCCAACTCCAAGGGCAAGAGGGTGCCCTGAACCACTCCCCGCTCTTCCGCCCTGTTTTCGGAGGCCGTTGGCAAGCAGTGGGTGACTCCTTATACCGGGAATCTTTCAGTCGCCAGAGCCTCGTCCGTGCAAACAGGGTGCACCACGTGAAGGAGAGGTTGACATTTGGTTGGGAAAGGCTAGTATAGCCTCTCCCAAACCCTTACACACCAGAAGAAGCAATAAAGGAAGTCAAAGAAAAATTTCCATGTGGCATAAGTGTTCAGGGAGAAAAATAATCAGTATGCTACGATTTGCTGATGACATTGTTTTGTTAGCAGAGAGGGCCGAGGATATTGAGAAGTTACTGAATGGCATGAACAAAATACTGAAGGAAGAATTTGTAGTTAATATAAATCTAAGGAAGACTAAAGTGATAAAATTTAGCAGAAATGTTACCAATAACAGTAGATTAAATATAAAAATAGGATCGGCTGCGGTAGAAGTTTGTGAATTTTGCACTTACGCAGTAAAATTACAACCAATGGCCGAAGCAGGAATGATGTTAAAAGCAGAATAGCATTATCAAAAACAGTCTTCATAAAAAGAGAAATCTTTTAGTTTCAAATATTAATCTAGAATTCAAAAAGAACTTTTTAAAACTGTCTGGCGCCGAGCACTTTATGGTAGTGAAGCATGGACTTTAGAAGTTTGAGAAAGATGAAAAATTGAAGCATTTGAAATGTGGTGTTACAGAAGGATGCTAAAAATTTAATGGGCAGATAAAGTACGAAATGAACGAGTTTTGGAAATGACGGGTGAGGAAAGAAGTTTGTGGAAGAAGCTTACAAAAATAAGAGAGAGGATGGTAGGTCATATATTGAGACATGGCGGATTGGTTGATTTGCTGGTGGAGGGAACAGTTGAAGGTAAGAAATGAAGAGGAAGAGGAAGAGAGATTAGAATATATGAAACAGATAACTGAGGACGTGCGTTGTAGGGGGTATGTAGACATGAAGAGGTAGCGCGAGATAGGAAGGGATGGAGGATTACATCAAACCAGTCGAGAGACTGATGACAACAGAAAACACTCTGGACTTCGCTGGTCGATCGAGCCCGGGACTCGAGTGGCCACTGATCTGCTGATTACGAGTAGGAGAGACTCTATTCCGCCGCTGTATCGCTTTCCCCGTGCAGCATTGTTAGAGCGCGCTAATACACTGCCACCAAAAAAACAAGCGGCGGGCTGGCTGGCGGGCGGCAGAAGCAATTAGCAGGCTGTTCCGCCGCTGTTTGCGCGCTACAATTGGTCGCTTTGACTCCCCCGGGACACCACACGCGTGTGTCGAACACACTGCCGCTCGCGTTGTTTACCGAAACGACGCAAAATTTCACTCTTGACGCCATACAGCAGAGGCAATTTGTACTCGCGAGGTTGGAAACGGAGTTGTTCGCCATGTATCACAGCGTAGGCAAACACACTGATCACTCAGCGCATTGTGACTACCTACCTACTACCGATATAACCCCGTCCAGGCGATAGCAGCGTCACCTGACGAGGAATGACTGCTAGTCAGACACACGCACGGTGCATGTAGTACCAGTGAGCGTGCTATTCGTATTTACAATGGGGAAGGCGCGCGATCTATCAGAGCTTGACCGAGGGCACATTGTGACGGCCCGGAGGCTCGGCACGAGCATTTCACCAAGAGTGGTGAGTGATCGGTAACGCTCTGGCCTCGCATTTGGATGGACGCACGCCGGTTCGAATCCCCGTCCGGATATCCAGATTTTGGTTTTTATGGTTTCACCAAATCATTCCAGCTGAATGCCGGGATGCCTCCTTCAAATGGCCACGGCCGAATTCCTTCCCGTTCCATGTCCCCAGTCCCATCCCTCTTCTAATAACCTCGACGTCGACGAGGCGTAAAGCTATTTAAAAAAAAAACCAGTGCTATAGGAATTACGCGAAGCGACAATCGCGTGGTCGGATGACGGTCCAGCGCTTCAGATGTTCCACTGCCAATACACGCTGTACAAACACGAACTCCTTTCAAATATCTCAAAGTTTCGCATTCTATGTCAAAAATAAATTGCAACGTTGAAGACGAAAGAGAAGAAATAATCCTACCGGACGTCGAGCAACATATAAACGTTTAGGAACAATCTACAAAAAGCAACTGCTCAACTGGAGCTGTCCAGTCATCAGCGTCCATCAGGGGATTCACTCAAGAGCTCCACCTCCAACATTACGACGGTACAGCGGGAGCTACCCGCTCTGGCACACACGAGGCGTTGCTATCAAATCGTTTTTCTGTCATGTCGGGTAACGCAACTTGATGTATGAAGTAGTTTCCTTCATTGTTGTACTGTTGAATTGTTTCTCGGTGATAAACTGGAACATCCTGCCGTCACATAATTCGAACGTTGGCATCGAAAACTCATCCGAACATCCCAAAGGTTGATAAGAAGTCTGCTATTCCATTTTAAACTTTCCACTCTCAACACTGACGAAATGGTCGATTCACTCTAAACGTGGTCACGCGACCAAAGACTGCAGACACTCGCTGGCTACACGGGGAATCGAACCCACTGTCTCGCGAAAGCGACGCCACAGCATTAGGCGGCGTCAATTAATCACGTGAGGTGAAATGGGGAGGGGGTTGCGGCGAAAAACGTCTAGAAACGGCGCCGATACCGACTTTGCAGGGGGTGTAACCGCCAAGGAAGCAGAAGTACTAAAATACAAAAATTGGAGGGAAAAAAACTATGAGTTCGATCAGGAGGGGGGGGCGCCTCAAGATCTCACATCATAGGGGGGGGGGACACTCAACGCCCTGTACTCTTTCTTCTTTTCCCTTCTGGCTTTACGTCTCGTCGACGTCGAGGTCATTAGAGGCGGAATGGGACTGGGGACAACGTATAGGGAGGAATTCGGCCACGGCCTTTTGAAGGAAGTATTCCTGCTTTCACTTGGAGTGATTTTGGAAACCATGGAAAACCCAAATCTGGATGCCCGGACGGGGATTCGAACCGGCGTCCTCCCGATTGCGAGGCCAGAGCGTTAATCACTCACCGAACACGCTCGATACCGCCCTTGGAAAGAAGGTTTTCCAAATCAACTGTCTACTTCCTACGGGACGGCCTTCACACGATTGAGAAAAAAAAGCTTCCCCAATACTTAGCGTATTTCCGTACCGAACGCTAGAGCAGTATCTAATCTCGGAAGCGGCAGCAGTTTGAAGCCTTGGTGACTTGTGGTAGCCGTTGACAGTTATTCCTGCCTCTGGGCTGATCACTGCGACCTTCTGATCGTCTGCATTGCTATGCGCGGCGCTGACTCCGACAAAGTCTCCGCGATTCTCTTTGTGATTGCTCCGAGATTTGTGTGGAAATAAAGTTTTCGAATGCGTACGTGTGAGGGGTGCCGATAGGGGGCGCTAACCTCTACAGCCAATAGGAAGGCGCCACGTAGCACCAGTGACTCACTTCCGAGCTACATAGACGACCGCCGGGTCCAATCCTGTCCGACACACAAAGTGTTTTTCCAACATATTAAACAATGGTGAGGACATTCTAAACTCTATATATAAAATGCATTGTGCGTGAGTAAACCGCATCATCACAAAAACCACTAGACCTATAAACCCTATATTCATATCATTTGTTATTGACGTAACGAGTAAGTTTTTAGCTATAATTCATTTCGACAGGTGGCGATGGAGTCTTAATTTCTACTTTCGTGGGCCGAGTAGCTGTTACGTGCGACTTTGTACGCGTGGCCTTATATTTATTGCTGTAATTGGATATAGAAAAGATGAAAGCTATATAAAATACGTTACCACAAACTGACTGCGAGAGGAACAAAGCCTGAGCGACCGATATAACACTACACACGCTACCCGTCTATCTGTCAGTGCTCAGTTAGTATTCTAAATTTTACGAGAAAATACTACTATATGATACATTATATTTCCTTGTCAAATTTCATCAAGATTTGTTTAACGGTTTAGTCGAGAAAACGAAACAAACAGAAATAATATTAAGTGTACATTTTGATCATACTTGCAGCAATCCATAATATTGTTTGGCAGAGCATCTCGAGGTTGAAATGTCTATCACAACTGATATATTTGACTTTGCCATTCTATTTGGGAGTTTATATCACAATTTGAATATATGAAAATAAACCAATCCAATCGCTTGTAGAGAAGTCACGTGAACAATACTTCATTGTGGCTGTGTGTGTGTGTTTGTTGAGTGTAGAGTGTAGTTGATGTTTTATGAGTTGAAGAAGCGAAGGCGTGAAACACGGTGCTGGCTCAGGTCTACCCTTCAGAAATAAACATTGGCTTAACGTCCCCTTACGACGGACGAATCACCATCATCAGTCGTATGACGTCACTGCGGAGAGGTTTAACCCAGGACTCTGGTGGTTAGGAATCGTGCACCACCACCTCTGCTATCATGCCAGGACTGGAACCAGCTAAATCCCCGTCACCATCACGGCGCCACAACCAACTGAGACAGCGGGGCGGGCTCATTTTGGCTGCGGAAATCTAAGAAAAGAAGTGAAAGACCAGACACTTTGGCTATAGTAGACATCGTTAGGTCGCCCCCCACCCCTATGACGACGTGATATCTTGAGGGGACACCCTCCCCCCCCTCCTGTCCAACCTCGTAGTTTCGAAGTTTTTTTGAGACTTTGGCTTTTTTTATAAAAGAAGCTCTCCTGCTTACTAGGGTGGTTATAACCCCCTAAAGTCGCTATCGGCCTCTTTTGTACAGATTTTTTTTTAGATCTACTGTTGTTCAAGAAATTTAAAAATGACGTAAGATTTCCGTCGACTCCCCCCCCCCCCCAAAAAAAGTAATTTCGCCGAACCTCCTCCATGTTTCAGCTCACGTAATTAATGGACTCCCCCTTAGCAATTGACAACACAGTCCGTAACCACTGAAACGTCATGTGTTTCGTTGTTTACTGGTGAAGCCGCTGTACGGTACTGCCCGTATGCAGAGTTTCAGATCTGCAACGTTACAGGTGATCGAGGTGAACTTCCCTCTTTTTATCTTCGTCGAGCGCGTGCCGTATGTTAGAGTGCGGATATGAGTTGGAGCGGTGATGAATGGCGGAGTGGCGGGGTCGCTGCGTCAGCTGGCGCCGGCGTGGGAGGCATCGATCCACCTGTCGCCCGCCCGCCCGGGAGCGCCGGGCGCCACATCGACGCCGGCTCAGGCGCGCACTGTCGCGATAATTGGCGCCCAACGTGGGGTCCCAATACAGCCAAACGTACAGCATCTTAGTTTTCTGACTCTGTTCCATTTCTTCACATCCAACACTACAGCGTGATCGATTTACCTACATTCGGCCATAACCCAGATAGTAACATTCCTTACAACACAACAACTGAAAATTGACGTAATTCATACTACCCACTTATTAACAGAAGAACATATGGATATAACAGCGAATACTGCGGCCGACCTGTCTTAGCAAATTCACTTAATCTCATTTCTGACTTGAAAGAACCTGCAATATCTGTTGCAGATTACAAAATAACTGCTTTACAAATTTTGGTTTGTGGTCGAGTGATGTGTTTTATCTGTACTGTGATAATAATAATAAATGAGATTAATCTGACCATGCGACCGTGGCGACAGCATTAATTTACATGGCGTCCCAATCACTATCCTCAGGCAAATACATCAATGACCATGATTATTCGAGTAATCAACTAATAGCATATGACGACTAAACGTCCAATTTAACAGGTATGTTAATTATCCTGTCAAATGGTTATTTGACAACGTTACCAACCATTACCTCTTGATCTTTATGCTCTGTGTGTATTTCCAGGAATGAATTACATTCGGTCCGCTGTCATAAGTAATACTAGCTGTTACCCACTACTTCGCGCGTGTGGGCTTACAATTTTATTGTGAGACAGAAAGCTGTAAGTCACACAAAAGGTGTACCAAAAAGCGTGGATATTACGACAGGCAAGACGTCACCATATTATTCTACAACTGACCGTGTCTCATGGAGAGAGCACTTTGTAACATGGTTAAAAATACAAACAAATTATGAAGAGATCACACACAAACCCTGAGCGACCGATGCAACATTACAGACACACGCTATCCATCTGTCTGTCTGTCACCGTCCAGTTACTTTCCAAAATTTCACAACCAAATGTTATTTATCCCGATAAAAGTATGCTATGTCCTTTCTAATGATACAGAGTATTTTCTATGTTAAATTTCCTCGACATCGGTTTAGCCGTTTAGTCGTTAAAACGTAACACAGAGTTACTTTTGCATCTTAATACCTAGTGTAGATTTATGGAATGTCTAAACTGAACCCACAGTAGTTAATCTCGAAATATTTGTAACACGCACATGTATTTACAAGCCCTGACGATGTATTCTAAACAAAGGGACGGCTCGAATGAGATAGTAACGGGAGTTTTCTCAGAAGATGGCGGAACTAAAGACTTTTTAACGCTCAAAGACCGCCTTTAAAAAGTTAGGATATTTTATGACGAGATAATAAGTGAAGGAGGCAAACTTTAAGCTAACTGCTTGAGAACTTCCTCCGCAGGCTGGGTTCCTCTTACACATCAGAGCGAACCTCAACAGAATACCCGGTCGGCCGCTAGTGGACTGTACACTGTATACATACAGCACACGCGACATCTCCTCAGGAGTAGAAAGTTCATCTCAATCAGCGTGGTTCCTATTAATATCAAACCCGACTCAGAAATAAACACATATTAGCACCAAACTAGGGTGAAATGTTTTCGTTTCTATGGTTTTCAACCATTTAAAGTCTGACTTACTATTTCTTGCTTCATATTTAATTCTTGGCAATTGAAAATAGTAAAAATTATGACACGAATTTTTTAAACATGAATGTTAATTTTAATAACATCTATAAGGTCTTCGACTCTAGAACGTGTCACAGTAAAATACTATTACCCTAAACAAATTGTGTTTTTAGCGATTTGGCTGTTAAATTTGTTTTATTTACAGCTTTCTCACTTATGACCTTGTCGTTACGAGACTTGAAGGGGTTGGGGCAGGGAACGGGAAGAAATTTGACATTTACCTTTCGAAGGAACCATGCTGACATTCGCCCGGAGTAATTTCAGGAAACCATGGAAAACCGAAATATGGGGACGGACGAGGATTGGGGATTCGAAGCCGTGTCCTCACTGCTCACCCACCACTCCCTGCTTCCTGTATCTTCCTGGTGCCAGTATCAGGACATTCCAGTTTGTTTTGGTTTTTTATATTTACTTTTGTTTATTTGTTTTGGTTTGATGTTAGTTTTATTGACCTCAGAGAATGTTGAGAAATGTGGAGAAGCAGAGGAGAAGGCTTGATTGCGGACAGTGGATGGAAAGGAGGTAATGGCATAACCAGAATCGGCAGTGAAGAGGAATTTACGAAAGGTTGGAACAGATGCCTGAGGAGGGGTGGGGAGACAGCGACGAAAGCAATTGAGCGGAAGGGACCGCCGGCAGCGGGCCGTGCCGTCGTGTCAACAGCGCGCAATTAAAATTAGCGAGTAACTCCATTAGCAGCGGGCGGGCGCCGCGGCTGGCTTTCTACCAGCTGCCAATACAGGGCACACGCGACGTCCAGACGAGTATGCTGTAGCAGTTAGATGCAGCATATTAGTGCGGTACAAGCCAGGGTGGGAACATGAAATGGACTACTAAGTTACTGGAATCACTCATTCGAGGACAGCAAGTTAGCGTGGGAGACGCAGTCCGTAAAGTTCTGGAACCTCTGTCGCGTGTTGACCGAGCGAGCTGCGACACTTACAACTTGTGGGTCCGTCCTAACACTTACTGTCGGCGGAGGTTGCAGGTTCCAGTCGACATCTGTAAGTACCTGGCAAGGATAAAAACAATCATAGACTTAGAGCTGCTTAGAATAAGGACGTAACTGCTCCTTGGAATGATCGAGATTTGTGGTTAGCTGGATTTATATATATATAAAAAAAACTTGTATGGCATTTATTACGACGGTGGGTACATAAATTTGAGGTTTTTATGACAGTGAAATAGAGGATCATTAAATCTGAAGTGATAGCAATTTGCTTCCGGAGTCAGCGGAGGGGAGATTTTTTTATTATTATTATTTAGCACATATTTTTACAGTCTAGTATCTGGAAACTAAAATGGGCCTTAATTTAACACAAAGGTTTGACATCTGATACTTCAACGGATTATTTCACAATGAATAATTTCAATTTTTATTATGTATAGTTTTGGCAATATCTGTATAGTCTTTGCTTGTTGGCACGATACATACGATTGTCTGCTGTTAATATATATTATAGGTTTCTAAACTTGTTACCACAGTCCATTGGTATAATTGATTTGTTACAGTTTTCTAATTTTATACTGTTTGCCGTTTCCTGTCCACTTTATGGTTACAATTTTTATCATTTCACCATGTCACTTTATACTTCTATCACTGCTACTACAAGTACTTAATATTACTACTCTCCATCTAAGAAATCATTTTCCAGTATTGGTATCGCAGCGGATCCGAGTTCCAGATCTCCCAGTCTAGCTAACAGCCCAAGTGACCAAAGTCTGGTCACCTCCAACACTGGGCGGGAGAACTAATTTTTCAGTAATATATAAATAATTAAAGAAGTAAGGAGTCTTTGATATACATCTAATAGTTTGTTAGTTTTCATAAGTGAACTAGATAATTTTAACATTTACTGCCGGGAGGAGAGAGCGGATAATTTCTCTAAATTGCAATTTTGCTTTCTAACAGGTCTGCTCTACGTAACTTTAGATCGCGGGCTGGGGTGGCGTCGCTGCCACCAAGAAGCGCCCCGACACTGAAAGTGGACAAGACAGCAGATGTACAATTGTTTTTCTCTTCCCGCACGAATATGTGGTACCTGACTGTTCTCCCAGGTATCCCCATGTGACAAGAGTATCTTTGTTGGTTTTAGTGGGAAAGCGAGAATAGCTTCTGTACGTATTTACTCTGTACCAGTTGTTTGTATCATTCCACTTGCTGTCTCGTCGAATAAATACCTGTCAATCGCATGTCTGGAGTTAATTTCAGTTTCGTCAACGTCATTAGTTAGAGCGTTATTACGTGTTTTCCCAGACAGTACTCGCAGACGCCAACTGGAAGAACCAGAAGTCGACGGCTAGAAGGCGGGCGAATCCGTGTGCACAGCGGGGTGAGTTGAGGGTAATATTCGGTATGGTTCACCACGCGACAATCTGATTTTTTTTTCTGGTTGCATCTAAGGGTATTCTAGTACGCAACACACACATTGCTGAACTGGAGACAAACGACAATGGCTCCAAAACTAAAATTTCTCAGTCTCAATCAAGCATCCAACTTTATATATATATATATATATATATATGTAGTTAAAACCTAGTCTCTTCTACCAAGCTCACAGAAACCTTGGACAAGGTAGATCGATCTAAATTTATCAAACTATAGACACTGTCATTAATAGAGGAACAAGACTGCAAGGTGATTGAAAAGTAATAATAGTACTAGATGTAAGTCGTGAGTAAGGGGCGAGTTTCTGTTAAAGTATTTTTTCGCCAAACGAACGTAGTTATTTTTGAATGGAGACTTTACCGGCGTAGTGACGAAATGAAACCTTCACAGGAGTTCAGCGGGATAGTGTCATAAAAAAACAACGTTTCGGCCGCTGTCTTCATCATAAGGTGTACAGCTTCAGGTATAGCTAGCTGAAAATCACAACCTAGTCTAGGTGGCGATTTTCAGCTAACTACATCTGAAGCTGTACACCTGATGAAGACAGCAGAGACAGCCGCCGAAACGTTGTCTTTTTACGACAGTATCCGGCTAAACTCGTGTGAAGATTTCATTTTGTAGTTATTTTTAATTTAATCGGTCAGAACATGCATGAAAATGCTATTGGATTCGGAAGAAATTGTAATGCTGCGATTCTAGTTGGCAGTCGGTTACGTGCCTATAACCATTCGGCGCGAGTGGAAGCGAGTGCCCTGCTCGACATGGCGCGCGATTGCGGCAATTTGGTAGACTCGCTTCCTGGGACGGCGGACTGGGTCTCAATCAGCGAGTGCGTATTACGGGGCCATTACGGCGCCGGCTGCTCTTTTATGCTCGCCACAGGGCCGGCATTAGCGCTGCGCTCTGCAGAGCGAACCCCGCAGACAAATTGTGTCCGGCACGCGAACCACTCGCTCCGTCGCGTCGGCGAGGTAGCGACAGTGCGCTCCAGAGGCCTGGGGCAGACCTCTAGGCAGGGCGTACCCTGTCCGCTGTCGCTCGCGGGGACCGTCAAGAGGGAATGCAAGAAACTATCGGGAGGACAGGGAAAACAGACACATATCACACTTATCTGGCTTCGATTGGCAATTACATACCTAGGCGAATCTACCGTTTACGTTGATAAATGGTTGCATAAAATAACAAAGCAACGCCTCGAGCTACAATTAGCCATTACCGATAAACAAATAAATGAAATTTACTTAAAATTAAGCTCAAATAATAGATACACCTGAAAGAATGACAAGCAAAACCAATGTACAAAACATATTGTGGTGACCTTAGACATCGTTATCAATGATGCTGTGAAGTTAACTTTGGGCCCCACCAATGGAGCACATATATACCATTCAAAGTTGTACAGAAATATACCAACATAGTCTTGAAAAACAATGAGCTTTTCTAACAACTCGTGCCGAGCAAATTATGCCGTTGGCTCAGTCGGGTTTTATTCAGAAAGTTAGAACAGAGGCCTCTCATTTCAAGGACGCTTAAGGGTCACTGTCACCTTCATGGACGTGGTGATGCAACACTTTATGAGTAGCATCTGCGTCTCTAGCCGGCATTGGGGAATGTGAGACGAGATCGACAAGGTGATGATCATCTTAGCACTGTGGATGTCGCCTCGGAATGCAAGTTGCAATCAGTGGCAGCGCCAGACCTCAACACCAGAAGCTATGTCGAAGTCAGCTCGTCGCTTCCCCACTGCTCACGTAAACTTGTGTGCCCCGCCCTTCAAGTCTGGAAGATACGTACATGTTGGACAAAAAAATTCACAGAATTTCATTCATATACTCATTTCGATAGGCTTGTGATCTGTAGGCATCCTGATGTCACATGATATCGCTGATATTTCGGAAACGATACGGGAAGCGTCGTGGTTCCTTCCCAAGGCCCGCTCTTGGTGTCTGGATCGGCCCGGCCGGCAGATGAGCGGGACGTGGGAAGGCAGGTTAAGACAACAGCGATACGCGCCGCAAACTGAGAATTGGCCCCAGTATGTCGCTCTAATCGAACAGTTTACGAAGCGACTTTAATAATAAAGAACAGTGAGGATACAAAGCGACAGAGCGTCCTGATAGGAACGGCCAGCCACAGCGAAGCCAAGGTCCTGTGGTAGGGGTCGCCAGATGTAGGTGTTGTTCCTAGAACCCTGCGAGTGGTCGACAACTCGCGGCGAGGTATCCGTTACCAGCCACATACGCCCTCCATTTCGCTGGAGGTATTAGGACGTGACACGCGTGCGGCCCTCGACCCGAGGGAAATCAACAGCCGACAGTCGTCATTATGCCCACCACCCCACCGCTACCTGCCAAGCCACGGCACAGCGCCACATGTTCACTGGGTTTCTCTTCGTGAATTCATTATTTTTGGAACGATTTGGATTTTCCCTTAACTGTGAATAACATGGTTGTTGAATTTCTCTTTTCTTTAGTCAAAATTATTTCGTTCCATACGAAACAGATGAACTTTCAAATTTAACCTTATATTTCTGCACCTATTTCAGCGACCAAAATATTTCCTCCATGGGCAAAAAAAAGTATTTCACAATTTGATTTTAATGATCGATATCACAGAATGACGTCTGCGGCAGCCTCAATACCCGTAAGTTCTTATCAGAACCTATGAGCAACATTTTAATTTCAGTTTTTCTTGTTGATATTTACAATTTTAAGTGAAATAAAAAAAAAAAAAAAAAACCACACACACACAACTGTAGATCACCATCAGATTGTTCAATGAACTGAATACTCCTTTCCACGTGACGCAAGGAAATTTCGCATTGACACCTACAAATCCTTCTCCACATCACATACTAAAGAAAAATTAATTCGCACGCATAATTTGCAATTATTATAATATGACTTATCTTATATGGATTGAAATCGGTGGTACAGAACCCAATTTGCTCTATAAATATGTTTATGAGATAATGTGTAAGGGACATGGCATATAAAGGACAGAAAATGATTAATACAATTGTAAATGCGTTATTAATGTAATAAGAAAAGATATAAAAGATAAATAATAATGAATTTTGCTACAGGAAATGTAATGATCGGTACGGAACTTTGGAATGGTTAACAAGAAGTAAATAACAGACAGCGGGCTAACGAAATAGATGAATCAACAAGTATGATAGGTGTCAGCGGCAGTAGCCGATAAGATTAAGAAAGTTATGTTCCATGAAAGTAGAGCTAAGATTTAAAGAAACCGTTTACTGTACAAATACTGTTACTAAAAACTTTTTTGAAAATTATTAATGGAATAATACACAAAAGAAGTAGAATTAAATAAAAAAAGGATAAATCTCCCTATTTGAGGTAAACGAGAATGAAACACAGACGAACTTACTTGTAAGGTGATAAACCTAATTGTAGTAAATATGACGCGTAGGGAAGGCAAATACGCCACACAAAGCTGCACTAACATATATTTATTACTGTGTAGAAGTTGGAAACAAAGCTTTAGAAGCGAGGTTACGTTAGAACCTTTTAAAAACCACCAGGTTCTCCTATACTTTGGTGAGGCGCATCATATCATTTGTGTCGGAACGAGCGTTGAGTTACCCGAACAGGATTCCAACCCTTACCTTCCGCACAGTGGCCTGTAAAACCAGTCTGATAACAGCGCCGTGGTGATGAAAACTTTCTTACGTCAAACATTTAAACTGCGCTTTGTTACAACACGATGTTATAAAAACAAATGCGTAGTGCAAAGACTGGCAGTTGGAGTAAAACGCCAAGTCACGCGTTTAAGTAAGAAAGCGACACCATTCAGCTCTGAATATAAAATTAATGGTACTGTCCTTAGAACCGTAGATTCCGCTAAATACCTAGGTGTAACAATTCGTAATAATTTGTTGTGGAATGGACATATCGAGAAGGTAATTGGGAAAACAAATCATACTGTCCGATTTCTAGGTCGTAATTTAAAATAATCTTCACCGGAAGTTAAATGGATTGTATAAAATTCACTAGTGCGGCCTCACTTAGAATATTGTTGTTCTGTATGGGGTCCCTATCAAAAGTGGTTAATGGATGCTTTAGAGAAGGTACAAATAACAGCCGCCCGTTTCGTGACAGGTATATACAGTTAGAGGGAAAGCGTAAGTGCGATGTTGAAGGAGTTAGGTTGGAAAGACCTGGGACACCTAAGGCATTGTTCTGGACAGAAGCTAATTAAAAATTCACGACTGACGTATTTCGGAATGACAGCAAACAAATATTACTACCAGCTACATCTATATCTAGGAAAGACCGTTAAAATAAGATATGAGAAATCAGGGCCAGAACAGATTCATTTCTGTACTCATTTTAAAAATGAGCGAGTAGGGAATGGAATAGGAAGGATTTACCGGGCGAGTAAACTTAAAATTCCACCTTAGTAGGTATCGATAAAGCACTCCGGCCATCCTGATCTGGGTTTTCCGTGGTTTTCCCGGATCATTCCAGGCGAATGCTGGGATGGTTCCTTACAATAGCCCATGGGCGCCTCCTGCCATATCCCGTATACCCCTTCCAAAGCATTAAACTTTCTGATAGTTGCAATGCAGCCTCCGCCACTGTGCAGAGGCTAATTCGAGGAGGTCGGTGCAGTCTTTCAGCGGGCGTCGTCGCTGGGCGTGGAGTTTGTTATCGGAGTCCTGCGACAATGGGGCCGGAGGATATTGGCGCGCGGACGCGCCTCCAATAACAAGTGCCCGCGTTATTAAGATCCCTCCCATTGGTCAGCGCCGCAAGACACCCTTGATTAAATTCCTCGGCCGGCTCCCCAAACCAAACCGAACCGTCCACCTGCCGTAATTAAGTCGCGGCTAATTGAGAAACAGGGAGACGGCCGTAATTGCCAATGGCCACGTCAGACGGACTGGACAATAGCCGAGTCGGTCGGTAGTACAGTGTAGAGTACCCGGTGATACTTCAGCCTCGGCTGCTCCATGGGACTACAATCCAGGAGCACTCCAAGTGAAGCCTCACAGCTGATCATCTAAATCTCATGCATGCCCGAACAAACTTTCAGTAATACAGTTATTGCGTTCGCCGTTTTAGTATTTGTGCGAACAGCATGGTTTTAGGCAAATCTGTTTAACATCTCCCTCGTTTCTAAACATTCACAGCATGTACTATAATCTCATTTCCTTCCTCTCCCACACAATTTAGCATTTACAAATGATTGTAATTTACTCCTGTTGCTAACGTATTCAAAAAATTTTGTACTCTTGTCACATAGTATCCTGAAAACTAAATCTAATGTAACATTTTCATAAAAATCTTCTTCGCGCTTCACTAATGCCCAAGCCCTACCAATTGTCCAATTCACTAATGTCCAAGCTGTATCCATTGCACAATATACTACAGTCCAAGCTCTGTCAATTGCACCATTTACTACTGTACAAGCCCTATCAGTTGAACAATTTACTATTGTCCGAACCATATCAGTTTCACAGTTTACTACTCTATAAGCCCTATTAATTGCTCAACTTACTATTGTCCAAGTCCCATGAATTGCACAGTTTGTTAATGTCTAGGATGGACCCAATTTCCAGGATGGACCAATTTCCATGATTGACCAATTTCCATGATTGACCAATTTCCATGATTGACCAATTTCCATGATTGACCAATTTCCATGATTGACCAATTTCCATGATTGACCAATTTCCATGATTGACCAATTTCCATGATTGACCAATTTCCATGATTGACCAATTTCCATGATTGACCAATTTCCATGATTGACCAATTTCCATGATTGACCAATTTCCATGATTGACCAATTTCCATGATTGACCAATTTCCATGATCGACCAATTTCCAGGATCGACCAGTTGCATACTTTAGTATTGTTCAATCTCTACAAATTGTACAGTTTACTATTATGCAGGATCTACTAAATGCATAATTTATAAATTGTCCACGATAAACCGATTTCACAATTTATATGTAATCTCTACCAATTGTGCATTTTGTAATATGTATTCCTCGCAGTCATCCTCCAATCAGAGATTAAAAGAATGTTTGTGCAGAATGCTTACAGGGTACCACGTGACGCATGTCTATTCCGCAAACTTTTCTGAGTTATTTTTCTTTGAGTTTGTATCGTTTTCCGTTTAAGTGATTATAAAAAATCTGTACTGGGCTCCAAACTTTCATATGCCATATTGAGTTTCTCTCTTATTTCCGTCTTTACAGCTAGTGTGCTACTGCCAAATTTTCATTGTGTCAGTCTTAGGAATATTAAACTTTTCTTCAGTAAGTTATTTTTGGGTAACGTTACTATTGTTTGCCCACTTGGAATCCATTTGGCATAAGAGAAAAACTAACTACTATAGTTCCGCGTATATTTTACTGCCGAAAATTTCGATACAATCAAGTCTGTATCTAATAGCATCTACTGAACATTCCTGCTTCATGCGCATTATTTTCCTATAATTCTTAAGTAGGATCTTTGCTGTTACTTGTTTATTTTTTACACTAAAAAATGTATTTTCTCCGTCATTTGTTTACATCAGACAAAAGCTCCTTCGGTATTTCCATGGCCCTTCAAATATACAATGATCGCACAGATTTCTTGTCAAGATTCCTATGTTTGATCGAAATTATGTTGTAGTTTGAGGAACACTTGTAGTCGTGTCCTTGTAGAGTAGCTTTGTGTAAACCAAACCTCATTTTCATAATCTCTTGCTCATTAGACATCCCGTCCACAGCCGGGCGTTGCAGATCCCAGCGCCTTTGCAGTTAATCCTCGCAACATTCCCCTCCCAGCTGCGTCGTCAGAGTTCTAGCCTTCGACGCTGCGCTTGCTAGAACGTTTGTCGGAATGTTGCACGTGCAGTGAGGTGTGCGTGGTAAGGGCTGGCGGTAGGACAGGGACAATATTCGGTCGACACGGCACTCGCGGCGGGTTTGAAATATCGCTCGGAAACTCTTGCCTGCGATCGAAGAGTCCCGGGGAAAATAAAAAAAAAATCGGAGCCGGGCGGGCGCTTGGGGTCTGATAGAGGGCAGGGCAGGGCGGGCGAGTCAGTCTTAAATCAGGCGCGCGCGGCGTCTATTTGAATATCTGCCGACTTCACAATGCTAACGTCTCGCTTTGATCTGCGGCGCGTTATTAATGGCCTCGGATGTGCACGGGCGCGTTCACGTGACAAATTAGGTCTGGAGGAGAGGAGAGGGGAGGCGAGGCGCCCTCTTCGGTCGACCCGATACTCAAGTCACAGAGTACCAGGTGATATCGGCACTCAGAGCCAGTAGAAAACGACACACTCGATGGAAACGCCGCGTCTTCGCAGTTGATTAGCTAAACGGGATCATTACAAAACACCGTCCACTGCAATTCCCGTGTCTTGCGCTGTAACACAGATTCAGTTATAATGGTGTAGTTTGCATTTCAACCTTATCTCGAAGTCTGTTAAAATTGCCACTTTAAAATCAAAGCTTCAATCACACGCGTATTAGTGTAATGTATTCACTGTATCGCTGCCATAGCTGGGCCCAGTTGATCAAAAACTTATCTTCTTTAATCCGCTACTGAAGAAGTTAACTTCGAAAATCGTTAAAGCATTTGATTTTTGCAAATTTAACGCACGTTACAGTTATCCGTTATAAGTTAACCATCAACAATACGTCTACATGATGTCCCTCTGGAAACCTAGTTCTTACTGGGCGTCATGGTTTTATTCAGCTTCTCAAACGTATTGGATTATACAAGATGTGGTGGAATCATGTTGGCAATGAAAAAGTTTACAGTGCATTGGTCCACTCCAGCTTGAGATGCGCCGCTGTCGGTGTCTACTATCTCACAAGATTCACCAATGTTATGTTGACGTAAACTTTCATTAGTAGACGGAGATTTAAAAAAAAAAATCACTTTTTCTGCTATCTACACTGGTATCCACAGCACTTGCACTTGAAGAAAGCTTTGAATTGTTTTTCCTTATCCCACGAGTTGACCCAGCTTGTAACCTCAGTGTTGATTGTTCTTCACGGGCTCTTACGAGTTTCTTTTCCGTCACCTGAGATTCGGATCCATGTAAGGTTTTTTGCCTCATGTCTTTAATAATTAGAGGCGGGAAAGGACTGGAGGCAAGGAACAGGAAGGAACAGGAAGGAATTCGGCCTTGGCCTTTTGTATTAAGTATCGCGGCATTCGCGTGGAGTGATTTTGAGAAACCACGGAAAGACCAAATCTGGATGCCTGGACGGGGATTCGAACCCGCGTCCTCCCGAATGCGAGGCCAGAGCGCTAACCACTCCCCCACCACGCTCGGTGCCAGCTGGAATCACTGACATGCGTCTGAAGTAATGACCTCACTAATATTGCGTCATCTTAAGCAGAGACCTAACCAACTTGCGGAGTGCTCCGTGATATTAGTTTCAACCGTGGCCCAGGCAGCACACATCACGAGCAATGCGAAACTACTTTCGTCCGCATGACGTAATCATTGCGTTAACAAAGTAACCTATCATGTTTCAAAATATTAAATAAATCATTTTCTCTGCTGTAAACAAGAATGCACGTAAGGAAAGCATCCATTGAACGCATTAATACATTCACTGTATTGCGATATAAACTTGATTCTGTATTTCTGGAACAGCGATCAGGCAATATAACGGAAACATCTATATTGAACGAACATAAACAAAAAGCTACTAATAATTAATTTTAATAAAGTGCCTGCTCAGTGTTCTGGCAGTTAATTTCTTCGCGGCTGATTAACTAAAGAGAACTGATTTATTTATAATGGCCATGGCCCTGATGTAGTAGTAACACTCCCATTTCAGTCCGCCAACGGAGGCCGGTACGATGACAAAACTAGAGCTTTATTAGTACTTATGATTAGAGTCTAATAAATTAGTACACGACCTAATGATCTTGTATCAACACGTAGTGTCGTGACTCCACTCTGAGGAGGCCGGAGGTTTGAATGCTGAAATTGCAATTTTCACTTCATAATTAACAGAGTTATTTTATAAACACGCCAAACCAACTTCAAACTCCCAGTCTAGCGTCACCGAATCGTCATGTTCTCTGCGAGCTGGAAATATAGTCGGTAGCGATCACGATTCCAAGTGTCTGAACGGTCGACAGAACACCTGTAACCTGAACGTGAAGCGCTGAAGTGTGACGTCACTCTTACAGGTGGTCCATTCAGATTCCTTCTTTTGTCGTCGATTTTCCGGTTCGATTCGCAGAGGATGGAAAAACTTTTGGAGCTTTGGAGCAGCCCCTCCATTAAATTAAGTGATACCTTTGTTCGGTACTTAAGCACCGCCGACGACGTGTCTACGACGCGTTTTAATGGCTCTCTGTTCTGTCCACTCCGCGCAGCAATATTTTCCCTCTGACAATTTAACGGCAGCTCAGCGGTTTATTTATAAACTAGCTGAGCCAGAGACACCGTCGCGAGGGATTGTGCTCTTAATTCACAGATCAGCTATCACAGGACTACTGGCTGGGTGGCTAGGAGCACAGCAGCAGCCTTGTTTCACAGTTTTCTTTGATCTCCTTTCCGGCGATTCTGCGATAACCGTGGCGCCGCAATTTGACGATGGATTCTTATGTAACTCCAGGAGCAAATTGAAAGTAAGGAATAAAATTTCTTGATATCTCTCTTAATTCTCGATATATCATATCTCAAAATCGACATGGTTATGTTGAAATGAGGCCTGGACCTGAAGGAACATTTTGTCATAGTCAAATTTGATGATGAATTCGTATGTAACTCCACGACACAAATGTAAAATAAAGAATGAATTGTTTTGATGTCTCGCTTGGTTCTCGAAATATTGCATCTCAAAAGTGAGGAGGTTAGGGTGAGATCCGTCCTGGACCAGAAACCACTATATCACCAAATCCACTGTATCTACACGGCTGAAATGCACTACAGGTGTTTTATTGTCTTCGTAGTGATTGTTGTTAGCTTGACACACGGCCTGGACCTGAAGAAACGGCAACAAAAGCACAAGGAGCTATAGGCTATCTATAACTGATTTTTGACATGCGAAAACTAAACGCCATATCACAAAACTTTATTTTTGATTTGTTTCACCGAGTTCTATAAGAATTCATCATCCTGTTGTGGCACCACGGTAATCATAGAACTGCCTTCTTCCCTTCTCAATTTACACACCAGACCGCTTAAGTTGATCTGATTCCTCATTAAGCTGTAGGTTCTCTTTGACCGGTATAATCACCGCCTTAGGTTTGAGAATGAAGGAAAGGAACTCGCTACCCTGCCTCCAATACCACGCCAAAGATACTTTTTTTTTAAGCTTTAATCATGTTTGGAAAAGTCACTTGTTGAAATGAAGTCTTCACGGGTGTACCGCCGGATAGTGTTTCGACGCCTGATGAAGACGACAGAACGATTAGTCGAAATATCGTGTTTTCAAAACCATATCTGGCGGTACACTCGTGAAAATTTCATTTCAAGTATACGCCGGGAAAGTCTCCGTTCTTACACATCATTTGTTTCTACTTCTCCTTCCTCCTAATTGAGAAAAATGTGTGTGAACGAAGGCTTTCCCGACGTGTCACTGAAATATAATCTTCGTGCGTTCGCTGCAACTCTGATTGTTATAGTGTATCAGACCTGAAGATAGCGGCAGAGAACGCCGTCGGAACGTCGTCTTTCTTCATCATCCGGCAGCGAACCCGCGGAGATTATGTTTGACTGTGGTCTACAGGTACATTATTCACATGGCTAGTCTCCAACCACGGAGAGGGAAGGTTGACTTAAAGCCCAGAGAATGGAACCTGGGACCTCCCGTAACCAATTCACATACCACGGGCCCGCTCGCCAGGCAATACTAAACTGATATATAAAACATCCAAATTTTACTGTTCAGCCACGGCCTTTTGAAGAGATCACCGCGGCATTTCCATGGAGTGATTTGAAGAAAAACAGAACTCTAAATGGCCAGACAAGATTCGAACCTCCGTCCGCCCGAATGTAAGGCCAAAGAGAAAGTGGGGGAAAATATTGTTTCGTTGGTCGAGTTGGTCTGCAAAGATGTTGAACGACGACACCAGCTTCGCGTTTTTCATAGACAAAGATACTCCATTAATATCAGAAGCTGGTTGACTCTTGCGTGAATCTATACCAGCAGATCAGCTGGTCATAAGAAAAGAATAAAATATTGTGCCACAGGGAGATCGTATGAGGATCTGAAATACAGTTAAAAAATATCTACTCAGCTATGTAAGCGTGCAAAGCGATTTATAATGTTCTCCGGGGAGAATGAATATCTGCAGGTAAGTGAATAATCATACCATTTTACATTTACTACAGATTTTTTTTTGTGGTATAACACCTTATTTACGTCGCGGTCATAAGATGTGCGAAATGACTGAAGGAACGGGAAGGAACTGGACCATGGGCTTTCAGGGAACTATCGCGACATTCACCTCCAGTGATTAACTGAAACTGTGGACAACCTACATCTGGATGGCCGCGGCGATTCGAACCAGCGCCCTCCAGAACGTGCGGCCACAACGTTAACGTCACAATCGGTTTTGTATTGTTTGACAAAGAGAGGAAATGTAGTTGAAAAAAAGACATCCTTGGAAGTTATTGTAAAACAGAAGAAAAAAATGAGGAAATAGATAAAATAGTCACAGGAAAAGCTCACTGCACATCCCAAGGGAATATGATTAATTCTCTTGGTTTGTCTAGTCCAGACACTCACCAACACCACAAACAAAGTAAAATTCATGGGAGAACTCTCCAGAGAAATCGAGACAAAAACTGGAGTTAGACAGAGTGACTGTCTCTTACCAATCCTGTGTAATATAGCCCAGACAAAGTCATTAGAGAATTGGAGAAAACGAACACCCCAATAAAACTAGACACAACCAGACTAAATATCTCATGCTGGGCTAAAAACTCCTTTCACAAAACTATTGTTTTATCTTTCTTTCTTTTGACACAAGCTGTACATAAAACACTGGACACAAAATATGGGAAAATCAACAGAGAAACCGAGTTTAAATACTTAGGCGAAATTATCAGTCCCACAGGACTCTAAAAGAAGGCACAGCAAAAGAGACTCAACAAGACGAAAAAGCCTTTCGGACAGACCTGCAACATCTACAACAAAAAGAACATAGGAATTCAATAAAAAATTAGACACTACGATACAGTTATTAAATCCAACGCTCTCTACGGCATAGACACACTCACACTAAACTCTAAGAGGGACATCGAGAACACCCAGAAAGAAGAGCGAACGATCATCAGGAATATTATTAGATCAAAGAAAACAATAGAGTCCCACTCAAACATAGTCAACGACATCAGGAAACGGAGACTAACATTCTACGGTCACATCTACAGGATGCCAGATCACAGATTAACTAAGCAGATATCCGACCTCATGCAACCATTAAAAATGCCTAACAACTGGTTCGATAAAGTAAGACAAGACCTGGAAAAAGCAAATATCAAGAGTTCAGAAATCCTAGATCGCAAAATCTTCAGACAAAAAATACACAGCTGGGCAGTCATGTCAGAAACCAAAGAAAAGAAGACCGGCACAACATGGACAGAAGAGAGAAAACTTGCCTTCAGTAAACGGAAGCGCGAATACTGGAATAGCAAAACAAACTCGGACAGAAAATGACTAATTTCTGCGTGATCTTTATAGTTCTATCTGCATAAAAAAATAGTCACAATGTTGTGGCCATCTAGTTGTTTGCAACACAGACACAGTGTCGTTGAGGAGTACCTATACTGCGTCACTCTGTACAACGACTCCCCCGTTCAATACGGAACGCGATAGGACAGAACGGGGTGGGCCCTGTATGGACGACAACGTCCTACATTGACGGTACAACAAGGGTCCTACATCGGAAAATCGCATCATCCCAGTTTCTAAAAGGTGGACTGCGAATGGAAGTATAAGGATGCATTGGCAGCAGGAAGGCAGTGGTTGGTCAAGGGTGGCTGGCGTAGGCGAGGCGGAGGGGAAGGGGGTAAGGTGTTGGTAGAAACGCAGAGGTAGGCAGGTGGTAGGGAGGCCTAGGTGGGCGCCAGCATTAGCGAGTAGAGGGGGAACGAATCAGTGTGTATAGAGAGAGAGAGAGAGAGAGAGAGAGAGAGAGAGAGAGAGAGAGGGGGGGGAAGGTGCGGTCAGCTGCGGCGCACTCCCCCCGAGTTGAGCACTTGGCGGCTCTCTTACAACTTTGGTTTATTAATCAGCGGCGAGTGAGGGGGGGGGGGGGGGGGAGGCCGCGGAGACAAAATTTATCGGGCGCGTAATTTACCTGGGGAAACTTGGCTGCGCGGCGAGCGTCAGCAATATTCCCTCCTGGGGTCAGCGGCGGCCGCCCAAATTGCTTTCCGAGCGCGCCCGCGCAAATTAGCTAATTCTCCCCACACGGCAACGCACGGCGCTTCAAATGTGGCCTCTATCGGGCGGGACTTCATTCTACAGGGACACTGGTGGCTGACAACTCAATAAGCAACTATTACACCGACTTCCAAAAAAAAGTTTGTTTACAAAACGATTACTTTCGGTATTACAATGATCTATAAATATGTTTAAAAATTGGTCGCAGGTCTTTGCCGGCCAGTTTGTGTGTGTGTGTGTGAGTGTGTGTGTGTTAGTGTTTCTTAGCAGCAGAATACAATTTTGCCGGGTTGCCTATCAAAATATTGTAGCAAGTATTTTTAATTACATTTTCAAAAAGAAAAAAAAAACAAAAACAAAAAAACAACAAACAATCAAAAAAATTCCTTCATTTTTTTAAAATATGCTTAACGTCCCTCTAACAGTGAGGTCTTTAGAGACGGGAAAGGATGGAGGGCAAGGAATGGGAAGGAATTCAGCCATGGCCTTTTGAAGGAAGCATCCCGGCATTTGCCTGGAATGATTTTTGGAAACCACGGAAAACCCAAATCTGGATGCCCGGACGGGGATTAGAACCGCCGTCCTCCCGAATGCGAGACCAGAACGCTAGCCGTTACACCACCACTCTCAGTAATTCCTTCAAGACGGACATGTAAATAACATAACAAGTTTGTTTGCCCATGTAAATGTCGCCGCAAGTAGGGATTGCCACTTGTTAAATTTAGCGTCTGACGGACGGTATTACCGGGTATGTCTCAATAACGGTATTGACTACCAAAGTGAAATTCGTTCCAGTGTCGCCGATATAGTGTATTTAAACGGCAAAGGCTGTATACACCTTAGAATAATGTAGTTTGTACGTCCCGAGCAAAAGAATCAGAACTTATAAACTTTTGGTTACTTTGCCACATACGAGGTAAAGTCAAGAAGTTCCCGGAGTTGTGAACAGTCAAGCAGTTATTTGCCGGAAGTGAAATTTTTGTTTTGGAGGTTGGCAACACTACTGAGGAAGGTGCAGTGCTAGTGCTGTGCCGTGTGTGATATTTTTAACGTAGTTTCTCTCTTTCGTCGGATTGTGAAATATGTCTTTAGAGCAGCGTTCAGCGGGCCAGGATCTTGAAAACGTGGCCGAAAAGTGGGGAAAAAAAGTTTCTGGATGGAAATTTTGGACTATTAGGTTGGGACTACTGAATGCCGCTTGTGCGGACGATCAGCAGTTAATTTCTTCCGATATATTTCCGGTCAAACGCGGCAATTATTGATTATCGGTGCGAGCAGCTTGCCAGGATACAAAAGTCTTCCTGTTAAAGATAAATATTTATGTTCTGAGTAAGTGAAGCGAATTTTTTCGATATGGAAGGTGTTCCAGGTGGTATGTACTAATTAAAATACATTTACGTCATTAAATCAATAATTACAGATCATTTTTATTAATTAACTTAATACCGGAAAATGCAAGAGAAAATTGTAAAATGTGCTAAAAAAACAGATATGTTACGAATTCCACGACATTCCGCTTTCTTTTGCGCTTCGTCTGCAAATATATATTATTACATTTGTAAATTAACGTTCAAATCCACCTACTAAGACCAACCTCGGCTTTGAGCCACGATTTAAGTGACGCTTGCAAAATGTTTGGTTATTTTTAAATATAATTAGCCTAATACTAAGACATTATTTCTTCAGCCATTTTACCAATCGCTCAACTGTAGAGAATGATGAAGTATCAACTAATAAGGTGATAAAGCAACATCGCATAAGTTTTTCTCGAAAGTTTTCAAGAGTTAAGAGTATGGAAGACGTATTCATTAGACCCCTGTATTTCTTCTCTACGCAAATCATCACCAAAGAAACAGAAGAGTTTGTCATAAGAAGCAGTTGCCCTCTTAGTTCCTGTGCTGGAAGATTATGAAGATTCCGATGCAGATGATGTTGAAATAGTGTTTGAAGATTTTGTCTATTCTTGTTGAAGAAGCAGAAGGAGAAAAAGATGATGAAGATGAAAAAGAAGAAGAAAACGACATCTTCTAATTATAGTTACAAACAATTTACTAAATGAATAACTGTTATTGAAATAAAATTATTTTTTTGGTAATATTTTACACCATCTTCTATTCTCTATTTGGTCCTTTTTTCGAACTTTCCAGTTTTTGAGCTTATATTTTTAACTATTAACTACAACACCCCCTAACTATTGACTTTTATATAAATAAAAAGACTTCTCAATTTTTGACCGCCATCTATTTTTTTAATTCTTCATCAGCAACCTCGTCAATTCGTAAAAAATTACTGTGATATGATTAAAATGACTTATCAATATTTGCCCACCATCTTGGATCCACCATTTTCTTCTTTTTCGCTTTTTGATATCATATTCTAAATCATCAACTGTGATAACCTTTACGTATTAACTTTGGTACAAATTGAACAACTCTGTATATTTTGGCGAGCTTTTTGCGATTCTGGCCCATTGTGCAGCGCGGCAAAATCAACTTGTGTGTGTTGCTGAAGAAACCACCCTCGGAGACACTTGAGATGCTGAAGAAAGCGTGCGGAAACTACGCGATGAAGAAAGCGGCAGTTTGCCAGTGGTACAGGGCGTTTTCGCGACTGTCGCACAACAATTGAAGATGACTTTTGGACTGGGCGGCCTTCAACTTCCACGACAGCTGAGAATGTTGAGCGCGTTCGACAACTTGCGCGTGCGGACAGACGAACAACCATCGATATTATTGGCTACGAAGTTGGTACAGTGTTTCGCCTGGGAGTGTTCCCATCATTCTTCATAACGATTTGAACACGCATCGCGTTTGCTTGCACATGGTTCCGAAAATGTAATGCCCCGTCACATCGATCCGTAATGGTAAAACAATAACGTGCCAAAAACAATGTCTCCAGTCTCAAACACACTCCATATTCTCCCCATCTTGCACCACCGGAATTCCGGAGTCTCCACGACTGAAAATGACATTAAATGGACGACGTTTTTCTGATTCGTGAGAAGTGATTGAAAATGCGACTAAGCGGCTGAAAGAACTTTTGAAAAAAAAGGCTTTCAGGAGTGTTTCCAACAATTTATGAACGGTGGAATAAGTGTGTAGAAGCAGGAGGAGAGTATTTGGAAGAAAAATAAGGAAAAATGTTATTCATACTTTCAATAAATCTAATATTATAACAAGCAAGTTTTAGTCATCTATGACGTCATTTGTCACGCCACGACACTGACGTCACGCTTCCCGCCTCCGCTGCCCAACAAACAACGAACGGAGATGTCCGAGGTTAAGCGCATTATATAATAACAGTTCTATAAATTAACTGTCAGAACTCTGAAAGAAAAGTACGTACTTCGTTGAAAGCGACATATTAATTGCTTTTTTAAAATTGAAATTCGTTGGACGTAGATTTTTCTTCTACAATCTGGACAGCGATACCGTAGTTACATTAACATAACAAATATCTACATTCCAATATTTGCAAGGTAATGAAAGTTATTTGATGAAAATTGTACTCAAGTCAGCGAAGAAACGAATTGCTAAAATACTGTATTCAACACGACATTTCTGTCGGGGTTACGAGATATTTATATCCAATGTAGATATTTTAAGTCACTCTTATTATAAATACTGGAAGGAATGATTTTGCGAAAGAGTAAAATAAAGGTATGCACTGCATCCTATTATATAAAACGCTAACGTGGCGTCTGCGTGCGTCGTCTATAGTGGCTACTGCTATTGGCTAGAGAACGGCCAATCATCAACCACCATATTACATTACTTCCATCATCTTGCTTTTCGTTTATTTACAGCTAGACACAGAAATTCATATAAGCAGAAGGAGATTCAATATTTACGCTGTATCTGTATCGGTTAGACGCAGAAATTTATGTAAGGAGCAGGGGATTCAATATTGACGCTATTTTATCTGTATCAGTTATCAAAACTAGATTAAACCATAACCTAAGAATTTTATTGGCAGACGATAAGACACAATGAAGTTTATTAAAAACTAAGAGAAACGTACGTAATCGCGTAATGTATCAGTCAAATAAATAACAGTTATTCGTTTTCGAAATTATAAAAATGCATTTATTTAAATAAAATATAACCAAATATTCTGATAATCTAACCAGAATAAGTTACTCAAATCACGAAAGATATAATTAAAAATGATTTCAATTTATAATTCGCAATTCAACAACGATATTCTTGCATCCAAATAGCGGCGAGCAGACATAGAAAATTAATGCGAGGCAATCATACGTTACAAAGTTACAATTGGTACGTTCGTTTAAGTTTACATGTTGCTTTTTGTTTATTTATGACAACTAGATGCAAAAATTAATGCAAGGAGAAGAGTATTTCATGTTTGCGTTATTTTATCTGTACCAGTTATAAGAACGAGGTTAAAACATAACCTAAGAATGTTTTTGACAGATAAGTAACAATGAAGTTAATTAAAAACTCGAAGAAAGTTTACACCAAATTTACGAATCGCGAAATGTATCATCGAGATAAATGACCGTTATCCGTTTTTGATATTATGCTTTCCGGCATTAAAGTAAAATGTATTTATTTAAATAAATCATAGTCAAATACTCTGATAATCTAACCACAGTATGGTACTCATATCACGAAGATTTCAATAAAAATTGTCGATATTCGCTTTTTCGTGCAATCTTTTCCAGAATAATTTCGTCGTTATTCATATGAGGGTAATAAAAGCTATGATTTTCGAATGCAATGTTAATGGAGGTTGGGGCTAAGTAGACCAGAATCGCAACTGACACATTTTGTTACAGCATAATTCGCTCTGAAATGAGTTTTAGAAACCATTTAAACTGCTTTCATAAGCGCCATGTTACTGGAAGTATTATTTATTGCGGGGGAAAGAAGTATCATATTTATCGTGCTGAATTGTGTGTGGACCAGGAATAAAACTGATATTACATTGACAGCAAAAGTTTTTGTGGGATTCCTAATTTGTTTTTAATTTTATTGGTTCTATACTTCCATCGTCATTAATTCAGTAGAAATTACTACTGTATCGCTATGTGAACTGCAAATGAAATATCTAGAAAATTACAAAATCCAGGCCATTAGCATTATGTAATACCAATTGAAAAAAAAATTAACTGCCAGGATATTGCATACAAACCGTCATTTTTGACGGGCTCGAAGCTAGTTTAAATGAATATATTGCTGGTTGCTTTTATTAATGATGTAACTATACCAGATACATGTAAATATTTCCAGTACATCAAATTAAGATCGCAATATAATGAATGTATTAGAATGCCTGTAATAGCATCTATGAATTTTGAACAGTTTTTAAATTTTTTCACGAGTGTTCTGTTACTTGAATCATTACTTCGTTTAAACTAAAGTAGTTCCACACTGATCACGATCTATACTGCATAGACTACAATTAAAACTAATATTACGTGGAATAACGTCAGTTATTAAGATTTATTTTTAATTTCCGTTGCTTTTTACTGATGCCATATTTCAGCCGCATGTAACTGTGTCAGCCATTCAAACGTTGTAGTATCGATATGAATCACGAATATCAAAAAAGGAAGGCGTCAAAAACAGTGAAGATTTTTGATGAAGTTAATATCGCCATGTATAATATCGCCTGTGATTGACTTATTGTTTTACTGAATGCGATTTTAGCGTAGTTTGTGGTTAGGCTGAAATGCTACCTGGACCAGGATGACAACTGAAAGTTTTTGCTACATCGCAAGGCACGAGGAATTACAATTAACTTTATTTTGTAACACTTCTATTTAGTTAATAAACTGCAAATAACTTAATTCCCACAACACTGAAAGAAAAATATGTATTTCACTTAACCGGCTATTAATTATTATTTGCTTCGTTTTATTGAAATCATTAAGTTGATTTGAATGAAATTAGTTCCAAATTGTACGCTATGGATGCGCCCTACACCACAATTGAAACTAATATTACATGGCTTGACGTAAGCAGTTAAGATTTATTTTTTAGTAGGCCTATCTTCCGTTTTCACTGACTTCATATTACTGGGGTCATTATTTGGGCCGCACGTAAGCTGTGTCAGTCGTTAAAACATTGATTTGCATCACAAATAACTAAAAATAAAGAAATAAGAACCTATGAAGATTTTGAATCAAGTTCATATCAGTATACATGATAACATTATCATGCGATACAGGGAACGTATTAATTCACGTATGATTGCAGCTTTGATTTCATGGAAGCAATTTTAGCGTAGTTTGTGGTTAGACTGAAATGCAACCTGGACCAAGCTGACAACTGTTTTGTTAGAAATGATACCAATACTAGTAGATTAAATATAAAAATAGGATGGGATGGAATAGGAGAAGTGAGTTCTGTTACTTGGGAAGCAAAATTACAACCAATGGCCGAAGCAGGAATGATGTTAAAAGCAGACTAGCACTAGCAAAAAGAGCCTTCATGAAAAAGAGAAACCTTTTAGTTTCAAATATTGATCTAGGAATTACAAAAAACTTTTTAAAAGTATATGTGGAGCACAGAACTTTACGGTAGCTAAATATGGACTTTAGGAATACCGGAAAGAAAGAAAATTGAAGCATTTGAAATGTGGTGCTACAGAAGAATGCTGAAAATTAGGTGGACAGACAAAGTAAGAAATGAACGAGTTTTGGAAATGATGGGTGAGGAAAGAAGTTTGTGGAAGAAGCTTACAGCAAGAAGAGACAGGCTGGTACGTCATATTTTGAGACATACTGGATTGGTTAATTTGTTAGTGGAGGGAACAGTCGAAGGTAAGAACTGTAGAGGAAGACAGAGATTAGAATATATGAAGTAGATAATTGAGGACGTGGGTTGTAAGGGGTATGTAGAGATGAAGAGGTTAGCACAGGATAGGAAGGGATGGAGGATTGCATCAAACCAGTCGAAAGACTGACGACAGCAAAAAAAAAGGGACAAGGAATTACATTGAGCTTTATTTTATAAAAATTCAATTTAGTTATGCAACTGGAAAAAAATGAATTGCCAGTACATTCCTAACACGCCGTCATTTTTACGGGCTTTGGGGCTAGTTAGTAATAAGCCATCTCGTACGTCCTATTAGCAGTATCTCTGAACTGTGTCGTAGTAGAGATGTGATATTTTTTTGGATCTATTGCCGCAGCAGCGGGAGCGGATACGATCTGTTGACGATGGAGTGGAGTTCTGTGGCCAATCTGAAGACTTAAGAAGCGTAGATTTTTTTTTCCCTGAAAGGAGCGGCTACAGTGTGATGGAGCAGGGCCATTAGGACGCTAACAGCGCTACGCTCGACGGGCGACCGAGAGGCTCGGCTGCGTCTGGGATCTTATCGACGGTCGGTGGAGGCCGAATTAGCGGGTGGACCACTACAGGTAATTGGAACAGCGGGCCGCCGCGTGCGGCGCCTTTTATCTCCCGCCGTAAAACCGTCCAGGCGGCGTGAATTCTGCAGGAACCTCGGAGGAGAGAAACACAGCGGCGCCTCAATAATACAGAGCCGCGCGTGACGTCACGGGGACCATCCGAAGACAGGCGCGACAACCAGATCGAAGCACCGAGTGGGTGCACACAGCAGATACTGCAACTGTCCACGTTAACGCTAGCCACTATCACAACCACTGACGACGCCAGTAGAACAAAGCCGAAACACGTGTTTAAAAAAAACTATTTGCATTACCAGATGGGACAATACGTTCAAAATCAAGAAGTCAGATAAAAATAACAGATACTAGAACAATTTATCATCTTCAATAAGAAACAGATGGTTACAACAAAACAAAAAGATTGAAGCCGAGCGTCGGTGCATTACCAATAATACAGGGTGTTTCAAAAAGGACTTTACAACTTTCAAAATTCATATAAATTTTATGAAACAAGGTACAGAGCTGGTTTTGGTGTTGTTTTAAAGGAAAACACTTCAAGTTGTGACTCGCGTAGTCCGCTAGTGCCTAATCGCGCCGCACAAGCGCTAGCGGCAGTTACGTTAAAGATGGCTGCCTTCACTGGACCCGAGCGTGCTAGCTGTGTGTTTTGGTTTGAAGAATCGAAGTCTGCGACAACAGTTCTGAGTAATTTTCGTACCAAGTACACTAAAAATACTCCTAGTAGGCCTACAATTTATGAGTGGCATAGATGTTTTGTAGAAACAGGGTGGTCAGTAAAACATAAAAAATCCTCAGGTCGTCCAAGCACATCTGACGATGTCGTTGAGCAAGTGAGAAAAAGTTTTGTCAACAGCCCTACGAAATCGACCCGGCGTGCATCTCTTGAGCTGCAAGTCCCACATACGACGGTTTGGCGTGTGTTGATGAAACGTTTGCATTTGAGGCCATACCGATATTCGCTTTTAGAAGCAATTAAAGACACTGATAAGATTGCACGTAGGAACCTCTGTGTGGATATGTTAAATCGAGTGGATGATGATGAACATTTCTTGGACAACATAATCTTTTCTGACGAGTCAACTTTTCAGTTAAGTGGCAAGGTTAACACACATAACTACGATTTGGGGCAGTGAAAATCCACATGAAACATTGCAACATGTTCGTGATAGCCCTAAAGTGAACGTTTTTTGTGCGTTGAGCAAGAGGAAAATGTACGGCCCCTTTTTTTTCCAAGAGAGAACCATCAACGGGATAGTGTACCTTGATATGTTGCAACAATTTTTGATACCACAGATCGATGAGGATGACCGAGAACGAAATGTTTTCTTTATACAAGATGGCGCACCGCCACACTATCTGACTGACGTCCGGGATTTTCTCAATGACCGCTTTCCAGGTCAATGGATTGACCGTGATGCGCCAATTTCATGCCCCCCCCCCCCGTTCCCCAGACCTGACACCGCTAGATTTTTTTCTTCTGGGGTTTCATTAAAGATATGGTGTACGTACCTCCTTTGCCGGCCACTCTACCTGAACTTAGAGCAAGAATTTACGCTGCTGCTGAGCAAGTTACACCTGAAATGCTAGTGCGAGTCTGGGAAGAAATAGACTACCGATGGGATGTCTGCAGAATAACCAACGGAAGCCACATAGAACATCTTTAGTTTAAGGTAAAAAACTTGTGTTTTCCTTTAAAACAACACCAAAACCAGCTCTGTACCTTGTTTCATAAAATTTATATGAATTTTCGAAGTTGTTTAGTCCTTTTTGAAACATCCTGTAGTTAAGTTGTGTATGGAGGAAGTAAAGATAAATTGCTGTGTGGATTGTGGAGTAATGATTCATGCCGAACACTGACAGAATTCAAATCTAGTGAGATGTGAAAGTACCTGTGGGTCGGGGATTGCCGGCGGAGCGGAGAATTCATCACAATTGGGGCAACTAATAATGGAAAATTAAAACAAAGGCTCCTTGTCGTGCACTGGCAGTGTCCTGTTAGTAGAACAGAGCAAGCAAGGATAGTGAGAAATAATCAAAGGCGAACAGCGAGTAAGGTACACAACGCGAACGACAGGAGAAACGCAAAAACCACGACTACTGCAGCTTGATAAAGTCCTTATGAAAGCGTCACAGAACTGATTAGTAGACTAGGCTGGGAGTCTCTGGTAGATAGACGACACACGCTTCGTTTAAACTTATTGGTAAACATATATACTCCCATTTTCAATTATGAGTGTAGTGAAATACTTCTTCCACCAACCTATTTGAGTCGCAATAACAGGAAAGATAATATTAGAGAAATAAGGTGCCGCACTGATTCTTATATGAATTCTTTTTTCCCTCGTACCATTAGGGATTGGAATGCACAGCAAAGAGATTAGCTTTGGTGCTGAGCACCCTCTGCCACCCACAATTTTGTGAATTGCAGAGTATGTATATAGATGTAGATTACGCAATTTTCGACACTTTAGACTAGGTGTGTAGATGTCTAAACAGGCGGAAAAGCAGTTTAGATGCGGCCTTGGTTCATTTTGAGCTTAGACGTTAAACACTCACCAAAGCAGACAGCAACATCTAGTGGTTCCCACTCACCTGCAACAAAGAGAGCAGAACATTAGAGAGGAATTCACAGACCAACCAACACGGCAATCATTACATCTAGACGCCAGCACAGACTACAAGACTCGCTAGGAGGTTTACAGCTAGACAGACATTGTATTTAACAAAATGACAATTGTTTGGCAGCGGGCGACACACAAAAAACAACACATCAGTAACCAACTATGGACGACATGAATTATGAAGCGTAACGCGCATATGGTTTAACAAACGAGATATGCTAAAAATTGGGAAAACAGCGAAAAGATTAAGATGTGCATTAATAGTTAAAAACGGTGTGACACAACGTTGAAGTTTATCCCCATTAATATTGAAGCAATGAAGGAAGTGAAAGAAAGATTGTTACGCGACATAAGTGTTCAAGGAGAAAAAAAAATCAGTATGCTACGATTTGCTGAAGACATTGTCCTGTTAGCAGAACAGGTTGAAGATATTGAGGAGTTACTGAAGGTCAAGGTCTTAAAAAATAGTTAAGGAATATTAATCAAAACAAGAAAAAAGTGATGAAACGTAACAGAAATGATACCAGCACTAGTAGGTTAAATATAAAAATAGGATTGAATGCAATGGGAGAAATAAGTGATTTCTGCTAATTGGGAAGCAAAATTACAACCGATGGCCGAAGCAAGAATGATGTTAAAAGCACAATAACACTAGCAAAAAGAGCCTTCATGAAAAAGAGAAACCTTTTAGTTTCAAATATTGATCTTCGACATGGAAATTTTTTAAAGTCTATGTGTGGAGCACAGCACTTTATGGTAGCGAAGCATAGACTTTAGGAATACCAGAAAGAAGGAAAATTGAAGGATATGAAATGTGGTGCTATAGAAGGGTGCTGAAAATTAAGTGGACGGATAAAGTACGAAATGAACGAGTTTTGGATATGATGGGTGACGAAAGAAGCTTTTAGAAGAAGCTTACAGAAAGAAGAGACAGGCTGGTAGGTCATATTTTGAGACATGCTGGATTGGTTAACTTACTAGTGGAGGGAGCGGTCGAAGGTAAGAACTGTAGAGGAAGACAGATTAGAATATATGAAGCAGACAATTGAGGACGTGGGTTGTAAGGAATATGTAGAGATGAAGAGGTTGGCGCATGGTAGGTAGGGATGGAGGATTGCATCAAACCAGTCGAGAGGTTGATGATAGCAAAAGAAATGTAGTCACGAGGTTTCCAATACTCTTGGTTCACCACGCTGGATCGCTGCGAGGGGATCGCTCCTTCTAATAAGGCCGAGTCCCAGTCCCCCCGGTCCGTCTGGAAGAGTCTCGAGAGTGCAGTGACCTCGATTTCCACCCATAAGCAGGTAACCACAGCATACTGTGGGACTAGCTGACATTGCTACCATACAAGTTGTTTGCGTGTAGTATCTTACCGTCAGTTTCGGGCTTTTTTTACCTGACGGCAATACTTTGTGCTGGCAACTTTTGTACTTAGCATTACGAGAAAGGTTCGCTAAGTCGCGTTGGCCGACGGGAACGCTTTGTGTGGAGGTTGTAAAACCATCTCTAAGTCAGACCAGATGGTGGAACCATCGGTAATCTGAGCGCAGAAACCCTTTACCGATAAATCGTTTCCGACATGAGATAGCTATCTGTCGTAGCATACGGCATCGGTGGAGAGGATGCAGGCGAACGAGAGCGTTTATGTTGACAGGTTATGAATGCTACGAGGCTCAAGTGAATGAGAGCAGAGGAACTGGCAGCTGTGTGTGAAAAGAGAGAGAGAGAGAGAGAGAGAGAGAGAGAAGTGGCTTTAAGCCGAGGATGAGTAGCCTCTAGACTAGTGATGTTCCGATACCATCAAAGTGTCGATACCTACTCAAATGAGTAGTACTCAAATTGTCTTACGATACTTACTCATATGAGTACTGCAAAAGTATCGATACTTACTCATATCGATACCTACTCAAATGAGTAGCACTCAAATTGTCTTACCATACTTACTCATATGAGTACTGCAAAAGTATCGATACCTACTCATATCGATACCTACTCAAATGAGTAGCACTCAAATTGTCTTACGATACTTACTCATATGAGTACTGCAAAAGTATCGACACTTACTTACATTGATACTTTTTAAAATTAATGTCGAAATGTAAGAATATACGTGACATTCTGCTAATTTATTTATTTTATTTTCCTAGTGTAATAAAATCGAACAACACTCGGTGAACATTTTGATTTAGTTATTAAAATTATAATAAAGCGCACATTGTAAGCAAACTTTGAAGGTTTTGTCTTATCTTTAAATATTTATTTTAACACTTTTTTTAAAAAAGTGTGCTTTTGGAATATTTCCCCCAAAAAGCAATTGTAACAAATATTTTGGGAATAGGTTATTTTTTGTTTGTTTGTCATTGCTTCACCCGCCTTAGAAAACAAACATTCACTCGGTACTGACTTTGCTACAACAATAAGATGCTCTTGTGCGTATTGATACAGACAAGGAAACATAAGTTTAATGTCTTCCCACTTTGTAAATAGATTGCTTTTTAGTGACGTTACAGTGTTTGACAAGTAGAGAGAGACTTTGTCACTAAGGTGCGTTTTCTTTTTCTTTTTGTGGCCGTGGGCTGGCTCTTTGTGATGTTTCCAGAAGTCGTATTCCTGTGAAACACTAGCTGAAGCAGTTTCTTCAGATTAGTTGCTCTGAACCATACCTTTTAGTTTTGATGTGGGACTGCTCGGGAACGATCATAGGCCATGTATAGTGAAATGCGCGCCAAGTACGACTTACAATGAATTAAGGACCTAAAACAATTAATTCGACTACGCAAAGTACTCGGTATCGAAACACTACAGAGTACGTGTATCGCATCACCACCTCGCAACCGACCGCACGCCGAGCAGAACTCTAGTACTGCGGGTTGCCGCCGTGGCCCGTACACACAGTCACGTGACAGCCTCTGCCCAATCAACACCGCGACACAGTGAGAGAGAGACATGTTGGTAACGGTTTAAAAACCCTGTGCGACCAGTTGCTCCTAACCGAGTTAATGTTAAACAATAATTACTAGAGACTATATGCAACTGCATATTGCATATTAAGCCCATTTTCACCGGTTATTGCATATTTTACCTAAAACCTAGTGATGATGCATATTTTCGCTATATTTACAATATTTTTCGGTACTGTACTTATTTAATAAATAAAATCTTCCGTTGTAGCGGCTAAACCTACTACCAGCACAGCTCTTAGACTCCCTGAAGAACTACGACCCACGTCTGGGAATGTAAATAAACTGATTTCATCCAAAAAGCGTTTCTTAAGGCACGTTATCGTAATAACGTATATTTAAAAAAATCCAAATGTGCCTTTACCTCCGGAACCAGTGGTAACTCGATGGGCGACGTGGGTTGAAGCTGCACTATTTTACGATGAACATTTCGAGGCAATAATGACACACAGATTTACATTGATAATAGAAACTGCAAAATACCTCTCAGTGGCAGGCAACTGTCGCTTTCATGTTGGCGGATGTATCACTTGTTGGTGGCGCGTGTGATTTAGTTTCGAGATGTTGGCACCCTGACTGCAGGGCTTCGGAATAATTGGGTTCCTTTCGTATCGCGACGGGAAAGAAGGAAATTACTTCCGCCGGCAATTTTTATTTTCGAACTGGAATAAATTAAACGCGGTGGGATGTAATAATGTGAAGTTATATTAAGCGAACTCCCAGCAGAACACAGTCGGTGCAAACTTTTCCCATTCGTTCGCAACAGAACCGGAAAATTACTACCGACGCGACGCCCGACCTACAAGGTGCGCCGCCATCCAATATGGCGACAGGCCCCGGGTGTCGCATTGTAACTGCGCACTACTTTAGTTGTCGCTGACCTCAAAGCGATTATAACAGAGCAGTCACCGCAGGGATGAAAACAAATTAAACCTGGCAACCCGCCAATCCACAAAAGTTTCGACATTAGTTTTTAATCCAGGTTTTGTGGAAAAAAAATTGCTGAATCGCCATAAAACAATATTCTTTCCCTTTATTTCCGAACGACTGATGCCAAAATTCTTTCAAAATTTACAGTCATATGTAGCCTGTAAAAGATGACAGGGACGTGTACTGGTGGAAACAACAGTACTGTATGCGAAAATTTCAACACCCAGAAACAATTATCTGAATCACCCTAAAATAGGAGATGAATAGAAAAGTGGGGCCACAACAAGTGGTTAGGACTGTACAGAGACGGCGTGCACGTAGGCCTAGCAGCTCCGTTTAGTGTTACGCTAAGCTCAGCAGGTGCAGAGAACGGAGCAATGTGATCAGCGAGTTCCAACAGGAGAGACTAGGGTTCGCGCAGGGCTCGAGGGTATCATCGGCAGGAAGAGGGGCGAGCGGGTACCGTAACCGACACAACAGCTTCGTCCACAGTGCTGCCTCAACGTCGGAGCACTATAACGCGTGTGTGCACGTGTCCGCGCTTGTCGTCCCTGGAGCATGCATTGCGTCCGCTTCCACCCACCACAACTTCGTCTCGTTCACCGATTCAGACTGACTGCTCCGGGCCAGCCAACTGAATCGAGCTGGTTGAGCCAGAATAAAGCTTTTTGATGACTTCAAACTTCTACATGGGCCAACTCCCGAATTAAATTCCTTCACAGCAATGCTTCGCTACACTGCGATATCTCCCAGTCTATTGTGTATTGCGAGGTCGGTTGAATGAAGTACTGCTGCATAGAATCGCTCGGGCATTGCAGAGTACGGAGCCGGCCAACTTTTGTCGCACGAGGCCAGGTTGGTTCTCAAAGGGTCGGCGGCGCGGCGGTCTAATTCAATCCGCCGAGTCTCGAGGCCGTCTCATTAACCAGAGAACATCACACGCCGCAGCCCCGAGAAAAACCGGAGGGAAAACTGGAAAAGCGCCGGCGGCGGCTCGTTTGACGGCGATTGTGCGGGCCGCATTAGACGCCTGGCGGGTTCCTTGCAGAGACACACGCCACTCGGCGGGGTTAAATCGCGCGCACACCCTAACGAGGCGCCCTGAAAAGCCACCCGCGACTGCTATTAGCGGCCGACAACTCAGACGTTCCGCGTCAGACGCACTCGGCCGGTGCAATGCACTGGTGTACAGCCACTGGGCAGCCCGCTCTCTACCTGCACAACGCGTCAGCCCACAACTGCTCCCTCCACAGCCAGGGAGGGCGAAAGCCGCCATCGCACCAGTCAGCCTGACAGCTTCCTGTCTCTAGCAACACCTCGTGCCAGGCGCGCAATCTCGACGTGGTCTGCTTTCTGAATCTGAATCTCACATGCACTACTACAACAGAGTATGCATGTCCTGCGTGGCAAAAATCAAGTCATGCGAAGACAGTAGACGTTGCGCTCCACAGAACATGCCGGCTCATCACAGGTTGTCTCAGACCATCGCCTGTGGAGATACTAGCTGGCATCTCCGCTGGAGACATACGCCGGGAAGTTGTCACCAGCGTGGCAAAGCTTAAAGTGAACGTAGACGCCAGACACCGTCTCCATGGCTATACACCAGCGCCATCGAGACTAAAGTCCCGATCAAGCTTCCTGCGGACTTCAAAGGCACTAAATGGAGCACCAAGCAATTAAAGAATATTGGCTTGGAAGAAGAGAGTGCAACATGATATCGAATGGATCAACCCGAAAGAGGTTCTACCACCTGGGTCTGAATAACCATGGCCCATATGGAAGTCACCAAATAGGCTTCGAGTTTGAGTTGGTCGATCCAAAGATACTCTTGCCACCTGGGAGATCAACCAGATACCACAGTAGTACATCTGCTGTCCTGAACACAAATCGGAATGAATGTATCCAAATTTGGCCTCCAATCAGCTACTGACAAACGCATCGCATTTTGGAAAAAAACTGCCCGATATTTGATGCTGTGATCGATACGAGAAGAAGAACAATCCAATAACATTCAGCAAATTGAAAATAGTTTAACAGCAGACCTCAAAACCCTGAGCAACTGTTATAAGAATTGGCGTCTCGTACCCAGTTCCAGCAAGACGGAAACTAGTCTTCCGTCTTAACAGCCGGGCGGTGAATCTCTCGCTTGACGTTCTTCTTGATGGCACTTCCTTCAGACACGACCCCTTCCCCAAGTATTTGGGAGTCTTAATGGATCGCACCTTGTCGAACGATAAGCACCTGACCAACCTTGCACCAAAACTAAGAACTAGAGACAATATTCTGGCTCCTGCCATTCTGTTACATTGTGGATTCAGACCTTTGTTCTCGGCAGTATTCTTTTCCATTCCCACTCCCGAGCTTTCGACTGCCGTACCGGCTGTTTCGGTTCCTTCCCGCGTCCTCACGAGGTTCTTCTTTGAGGGGTGACTACTGGAGTTCGAGATTGTTCCTCTGCGCGGGTGTAAAGTAATCGGGAAAAGAAGACTGCACCTCCAGTAGCCCTTTAACTGTTAGTTTCTCCAAACACTCTTCTTTCATCAGAATGTTCTGTGCCGCAGCATACCTGTTATCGATAACTTGTATGAAACCGCCAACTTCATACTTCAATGTGGGCACCCGTGTTCTCTGGAGGATGATGTGTGAAAATGACAACGCTCCAGCTAGCACCAACAAAACCCCAATGCATATAGATGAAAGGTACAATCAAACAATCTTACTGTGAAGCATGGAGAAAATTCTATTAAACGACGAAAAACGGTAAGATACTCAGGGGCTATTCTGGATAAACTCAGGAATTTTAATGATCACGTTGATTATATATGCCAAAGAATGACTGCAGCAATGAATAAGATAATTCGCATCGGCAAAGGAGATTCCTAATCCCACTGGCAACTATGAGATTATATCATGGTGCCATTACCAGTGCTATTGCGAGCAAGCACAGAGATTCTGAGTCAAGTGGCTTCCAAGAAGATAGCCATTTAAATGAATGGCAACAGCAGTGGAACAATTCGCAAACAGGAAGGAGACTACTTGAGATACTTGGTGACATCAGACACGTATGAAGCATCCCGGGGGTTGATACATTTCCCCACCGGTAATGGACCGTATGAAACATATCTCTACAGGATCACCAGGGCAGAGATTTTTTTTTTTTTTTTTGAATACTTAGGTCAATATCCTTAGCTGCTATACTAATGTTGGCTTTTATTCTCCTTCTAGTGCAGCTAACAAATGAAAAAAACTTTGTTATGGCATATGCGTTTCGGTTTATTAGACCATCATCAGTGCCCTAGAACAAGTTATGTACAATTTTTGATGTGCAGCATAATGTTTATCTAAATGAAGGTATAAATTTTTTGTTATTAAATATTATTATAGCTTGTTTTACTTTTTTTCTATATTACATTAGTGTGTGGAATTGTTCCATATCAGTTTCTCCCCTTCAGGTTTCTCACTCACTGAACAATTTTCAATAAGAAACATTGACGGAGAATAAAACCCAACAAAAGGGCAGAGAATGATTTATACACGTGCGGATCCCCAGAAACACCGATCATAAACTATTCGAATGTGTATTAGCTGATGATCGACTCAAACAGTACAAACGTAACCTACGGGAGAAACTACCTCGGAAATACTGCAACACAACCTCCTCTGGGAGGAACTGGACAAGCTGACAGATGCTGTGCCGGCTGCAGCCAGGGAGCGGTATCGGCTTCAGCATAGTCAGCAACCTGTCAGGATACAGCAAACCATGTGAGTAATGGACGAGACATGTTATAATCAACTAAGTGCAACGCTGATGGTGGAAGTGTGGCTTCTGGAATTACTGAAACTGATTCTTCAACGGATACCAGCGTTAAACCTACTTGACTTCTGAAAACTCAAGTTGCTCTGTTTTTAGTATTATTAGGTAACAGTGTTTAGTTATTATTATCATCGTATTTACTTATTTTCCCATATACAACATGGCCCAGCACCTAGTATGTAATCTAGGCGCTTATTTCCATTATTTTACATATATATTATTTCTATAAGGTATTTTTTTGTCACAAGCCTGTATTTTCCTTCAAACTTAACCAAAATTAATGAATGTAGTGTCATTTTAAAGCTTATGGTCTACACTTCGATCACATCATATTTTAAGAAAGAAAGTTTTCGGAATTCAACCCTTAAAGGGCAAAAATATCAATATGTCTAAAAAGCTGTTTTCTGTGTTACGACTCATTTATCTACCTGGATACCTATCTGAAATCATTTAATGAAGAAACATTTTAAAGATTAACATCTCCGCTTTTGTGACGTCGTATACTAAGGCAAGAATTTTTCGGAATTCGACCATTAAAGGGCAAAAATGTCAATTTTTCTAAAATGCGTTTTTTGTGTCTCGAGCTATTTATCTCCCTGGATATCTAACCAAAATCGATAAATCAAATAAGATTATGAGGAGTAATGTCTCAGCTTTGGTGAAATCATATTTTAAAAAAGAAGTTTTTTGGAATTCAACCCTTAAATGGAAAAAGTATAAATGGTTCTACAACGCATTTTTGTGTCACGAGCTATTTATCTCCATTAATATCTAACCGAAATAAATAAATGTAGTATCATTCTAAAACTTAAGGTTTCAGCTGTGGTAACATCACATTTTAAGAAATGAATTTTTCTGAATTGAGCTCTTAAAGGCCATAAATATCACTATTTCTAAAATGCCTTTTTCTGTTTCGAGTCATTTATCTCCATTGATAATAAGTATTAATATTTCTACGACGCATTTTTGTGTCACGACCTATTTATTTCCCTTGATACCCAACCGAAATTAATAAATGAGGTATCGTTTTAAATATTGAATTATCCGCTTTGGCCGCATCATATTTTAAGAAAAAACTTTCTCCAAATTCAACCCTTAATGGGCAAAAATATAATTTCTAGAATTTTTTTTTTACCTCGCTTGATAATTAACCGATAAATGAGGTATCATTTTAAAGACCTCGGTGGGTGCTTTGGTCACACCATATTTTATAAAAGAAATTTTTTGGAAGTCGCCCCTTAAAAGGCAACAGTATCAATAACATTTCTAAGGCGTTTCTGTTATGGAAACACTTTCGTTTCGCTATACAATTCCAATGTACACATTTTATTCGCACAGCAACAAATATCACAGAGATGTTGATATGTTGTGTGCATTTTGTTCAGGTTGCTTGTATTCTGTTAAGGTTAGTGACAGTTTGTCGCAAATACAGAATGTTTTAAATTTTTTCTAACTGTTTCGTAATATGTTGTAAGTATTTTGATGCGTACCTATTACACTAAAAAAAATATTTGCTGCAAAAGTACGGTTCTACATTTCATTATTTTACAAGCATTCAACCTCGCTATTCATCGCATTTTATTCGCGAAATTTTCGCACGGGTCGTCTAGTATATTTAACTTATTCATTTTATAAACAATGAGGGCAATTAAATTTGACTCAGGCTCCAGTATCTCTATTTCTTCTACTACCGCCACTACTACACATTATTATCGTATACCAAATACCGCTGAATTGGCTTTCGGAGGCGTATTAAATGTAGTAACTGCACACTTTGCGTTACGATCGCCCCCGCACAATGGCGGCAGGGTAAACCTTGTTTATCACCAGCAGACGCTCCAAATGAATAAAAACAGCCGCATTACCTGCCAGATGAGAATTCGACGTCGAAACAAAAGATAAAAAGGAACCACTCGCGATTGAGTTCCGCCGCCGCCTCAGCATCTCCCGAGTCTTCCTCCTAACGTCGAGATCGATACACAATACTCGACTCCTCGACTGCTTATTTGAAAAAGATGCGACTTTACGATCGCAAGCGATCGTCTTCTTCTGATGAAACTCGCGATTAGAAATGCAGACAAAACATGTCGCAATGCAGTAGGCTAGCGACATTTTATTTCATGTAGTAATGAGAAGTTGTATCTATATATATCGGTGATATGTATGGAGCGTCAGGTCGATTAATCGATTCTTACGTTGTTGTACTAATCTCGCAGAACAATGGCTGTAGTAGTCGCGCGATAACTGTGGCAGTATGAGGTAGTGTTTCGCTGAGTGCTACGAGGTGTATTTTTTTAAGTAAGTTCCGTTTTGTCACACCGTGGCTGCAGCGCTACGGTCGGCGTTCCGCGCATGCGCACTGGGTACTTGCATCTCTTACCTACGAACTGACGCCATTACAGTCTAATTCTTCCTTGTTTACGTTGTTCACTGAGTGTTTAAGATGCCTCCGATAATCGTGAGTCCCGCCCGACTGTGAAGTACGGGCTGTTATAAGATTTCTTCGTGCCTAAAGTCCTAAAACCGATCGATATTCATCGTGAGATCTGTGCAGTTTGCGGACAAAACATTATGAGTGATGGAATGGTGAGAAAGTGGGTGAGAGCATTTAAAGATGGCCGCACAAATATGCATGATGAAAAACGGAGTGGGCGTCTTCGGTCGGTAATGAAAGTTTGTTAGCAGAAGGTTAGAGAAAACAGATGCTTTAAGATTTCCTCCTTGTGCGATGACTTTCCTAATGTTTCTCGTAGTGTTTTGTATGGCATTGTGACCGAGCACTTGAATTACCGAAAATTGTGCTCACGTTGGGTACCGAAAATGTTAACGGATGTGCACAAAACCAAACGTTTAGGCAGCGCATTCACTTTCCTTGAGCGGTACCACAACGATGGTGATGATTTCTTAAGCCAAATTGTTACGGGCGATGAGACATGGGTGGCCTACGTCACACCTGAATCAAAGCAACAGTCCATGGAATGGCGGCATTCAGATTCACCCAAAAAAGTGAAGTTCAAGTAAACGATTTCTGCCCGTAAAATCATGTGCACAGTTTTTTGGGACAGAAAAGGAGTATTTCTTGTGGAATTTCTGCCTCGTAATGAGACAATAAATGCAGCAGCTTATTGTGAGACATTGAACAATCTGCGCCGTTCAATCCAGAAAAAAAGACGTGGCAAGTTGAGCAAGGGCATCGTTTTGCTGCATGACAATGCCCGTCCACATGTGGCGAATCAGACCAAAGATCTCATCACATCTTTTCGATGGGAAATTCTAGATCATCCTCCGTACAGCCCTGATCTGGCGCCCAGTGACTACCATCTGTTCCTGCACTTGAAGAAGCACCTGGGCGGTCAGCGTCTTGAAGACGATAACGAAGTCAAAACAGTTGTGATGCAGTGGTTAACAAGTCAGGCGGCAGACTTCTATGAGGAGGGTTTTCAGAAACTGGTACTACGTATGACAAGTGCCTCAAAATTGAAGGAAATTATGTACAAAAGGTTAGTAAGGTACAGGCTTTCATGTAAAAATAAAATTATTGATATATATTTGCACGTCTTTTTTTAATTTCAGAACTGTATGTACTTAAAAAACATGCCTGGTACAAGACAAACCGGGTCCACGGATCCGCGACGGAAAAATAAACACTGGCTAACCAGAAACTATGGAACTGCCTCTTTACGTGCTAGAAGAACTTATGCTGTGATTTGGAGGAACTGTGACTGTTGTAACAAATTACAGTGCTATCAGCGGTCTGAACTTGTTTTAAGTTGAGCTTTTGTCTCTAAGAACTTGCGGAGTTCGGAATACTAAATCTATCACAAGTTATATGTATTAAATTATATAGATTTTCGGTTGGTGATAGGTATTATACTATAAACACTATGCTAAGTGTGTGGTAACAACCATCTGGCTACACGTGTGTTAATTGTTACCAAATTCCACTAATTTATTATCTAAAAAGTCGATTGAACTAATCGAGAATACACCGTGCATCCAACCGTGGCGACGGGGTTAATATTTCCTTGGGTGGGTCGAATAGAACGTAGTAATGAATGTTAATTTAAAATAAAGAGTAACTTTTTTGACACATCTATCGCATGAATGTCACAAGGCTAACAAAAATTTAAAAAATTCAAATACTTTTGGTGGAAAAAATCAACTATAACCTGGATTCAAGAGATTAAGAAACGAAATAATATCAGTAAACAGGGCGCTATCGAAAGAGAAAATTTTCGAAAGCAGATTTCGAATATGGAAGGATTGCAAGATAGAGAGGAGAAGAAAACGAGTGCAAAATGGTCTGAAGAGAGAACAGGAGAGAAACAACAGGAGAGGAATTGAAATTGACACGAGGTCCGTAGCTGGCCATAAGGAAAAGAAGAAGAACAAAGAGTAATCCTAATTGACTTATGCCTGGGACACTACCTGATTCAGTAGTGAAACCAGTTGTTTTACAAGGTCTAACGCATGCCTCCATAGTTTTCAGTAATAGGTTGTTATAAATTACAGTGTGTAGTTGTAATAGTTACTAATTTCATAGTTTGTGTTTATCTTTCAAAAAGTTTCGTTAAGAATAAAATATTATTATTGTATTATGAAACAACCGCTCGTAGAAGACTAGTGAACGAACTACCCGAATGCACAGATAAATAAAATGACAAGGTAGCCGAAGGACCTAGTAATGTGGCGCCGTGCCCTTCAGACGCAGCTCTGACGAGCCGGCTTCCCACGACCCGTGGTTTCGTAGGCCGCGACTTGCCAGGTGTCGTCTCACCTATCCGGGCGTTCGATGTTTACAGACTGGGTGACGGATACAGGCGGCTCCCTTCTCACGGCCCGCTGTTGATTTCTGGACCGTCCCGGACGGCAAATACACGCACCGTGAGAAGCCGACTTTAGTGACGATAGACGAATGAGGCAGCAGAAACGTGTAAGCCATGCCATTCTGACGTGGCCACAAGCCGAAGAAGCTTGCTTACAGCGTGTCCGCCTCGAAAGCGTGCGTAGGAATTTAAACGTCAAGACATCCGCAGGAGTGCTTTTGTGCCCCGGCGTGAGGTGGTGGCGTCTTTTTCCGCCGCTGACAGATCATTAGCGTCGCTGCCGGTGCGTGACGCCAGTCGTCTCGCCGCAGCCATTAAATCCGCGCGTCTCCCTCACGTGACCCGAGCCACCCCGTATCCTGACACCAGACTGCGCTGCAGTGTCCTGTTAAAGGCCGCCATATCTGTCACCTCGCACAGCTCCCCTCATACTTACTGCTCGCTTACTTCGTTTGCTGAACCTAATCGCACTGTTTACATAGTGACTCACCAGGGTCGCGCCAAACAAACTAGCCGAGAATCACGTTACCACGAGAAGTAGAACCCTATTTTTTTTTCTGTTTTAAGTCTTGACACGCTGCTAAAATTAAGTGCAAATCACGCGAAACAAAGGAATTTCCGAGTAATACCGACGCAGCGAAGTGTACAGTCAACTGCACCCTCCGTTTCTAGCGTCTGTAGTCTGAGTCACCGTTTATCAAACTATTTCAACCCGAGAATAACTAAATTGACAAAAATAATGATCACTAACTTATACGGACACATTTTTTTTTACCTATGTCATGTGGGAGTTACTGTATCGTAACATTATAACATAATAAATCTAAAAGCATTCTGTGACTCACTACGGAAACAGTTATAAAAATGGAAGTCAACTGATAAATTAATTACATATTGACCAGACTCTTAATATTTAGCAACCAGGTGAATAATTATGTCATTGTAAGCTGGATGCTACGCTATTCCAGCGACCTAAATTTACAAAATAATAATAAAAACATTAGACCTTATACTGTTGTTTGCTTTACACACACACACACACACACACACACACACACACACACACACACACACACACACTATATATATATATATATATATATATATATATATATATTTAACAACCCTACCACGTATCACATACGCCCATTTACTTAATGCTTAGGCGGATGACGCTCTTTGTGAATACACCGGAAATGACTATTCTAAGGACTATCCTTTCCTACTCTCGTCCTGGGAATGCCAGATTTTTGCCTGGTAACTGAAATATCCGCGCTTTTTATATCAAAAGTCTGTTTTCTAGTTTATACTCGCTTATAGCGTCATACAGTATGAATACGGATCTATTTTTTTTAAATATGGCTTTACGTTTCGTCGACGTCGAGGTCGTTAGAGGCAGCATGGGACTGGGGACAAGGAACAGGAAGGAATTCGGTCACGGCCTTTTGAAGGAAGCGTCCCGTAATTCGCCTGGAGTAATTTCGGAACACCATGGATGGCCGGACGAGCATTTAAACCCGGGTCTTCCGGAATGCGAGGCCTGAGCGTTACCGCTCACCCACCACGATCGAACCTAAACTTGTAATATTCTGCCTGCTGACTTCCTTAAAACGCAGGCAGAGAAGCACTCGTCTATGTTGTCTGTGACACGAGTGGCAAGTACAGCGCTCCGACAACTCTAAGCTTCACTAAAGCGAGACGTGTGGGCTGCACAATACAGAGACATCTCTCACAGCCAGACCCACCTTAACGGAGTGTAAAGTAGAGATGCCACGGATATTCGGCTACTATTCCGTATTCGGCCTATTCGGCCACTTTCATATTCGGTATTCGCCCGAATGTTGCGTACTATTCGGCCGAATACCGAATATCAAATCATGACAAAACAAAACTCACGTATTACCCAAAAATGTATTTACTTTAATTCCAAATTATTACATTTAATACTGGAAATCTACCAGCGGTAAGTTGTGATGTATGAAAACAATTGTTTCATCATTATTTTTTTTTATAGAAAACGGTTGCACTTTTCCTCATAAACTAAACCTGCTTCTGAAGATAGCCTCTCACTATATACCGCACTGCAAGGAGACGATAAGTAAATCCTAGCGAATTCTGTCAGTCTTGGATACTGTTCAGCGTTTGCTGACCACCTCTTGTAAGGGTCTGCCGTCCGATGTAGGCGAACAGTTTTCACATCAAAATCAATCTCTATGCCGGCCTCGGTAGCGTAGGGGCTAGAGTGCTAGCTCCACGTACCGAAGGCCGCCGGTTCGAATCCGGCCGCGGGCATGGATGTTAAGTGTTGTGTGTCTGTTTGAATGTCCTGTCCGTCCTGTGGCGTCCATACATTGGAAAAAAAAATACACATTGAGCTGGCTGTATGGCCTCCGTTGCCGAATGCCATTAAAAAAAAAAAAAATCAATCTCATTTGCTGCAAGACGAATTGCTACTCATTTTGACCACACTGGTATTACACAAGAAAAGTTGAAATAATAAAAAAAAAAATTACAAGCGGTAAATTAATTCGCCAAGAACTTGACTTGGCAAACCGCCAAATAGTACAAGATGTAAGCACTAGATGGAATTCCACATATTATTTTATGGAGAGATTATTAGAACAAAAGCGAGCTGTTTCTTTGTACATAACTGATCATGAGTGTTTAATCAATTTAACACCTTCTCAGTGGAACAATGTATCAAGCTCCTGAAGCCGTTCGAGGAGATTACGAGAATAACCAGCTCAGGTATTTCCTGCATCTCTGAAGTGATTTCACAAGTCATATCGTCACATTGTTGAAATACCTGGGGAAGGAAGAAACTGCATGTGGATCACCAAATTTATTGAGGATGAGAACTTCACTACAAGCTGAGGGAGGCAAAAGCTATGTGGGAGTACGTGGTGGGAGGGGGGGGGGGGGGTTCACAGGAGGCCAAAATAGTGCACGTGGTTTATGGATGCCCCCATGACACAGGTCGTATCCAGTCACCTGCGAAATATACACAGTATACATTTTTGCCGAAAATTCGGCTGCCGAATATTCGGTATTCAGTACTCGGCATTATCACTACCGGTATTCGTGGCATCTCTAGTTTAAAGCCTCGTCGATGCTTTATAACCACATGACTCTACATTCAATAATGGCGTCGTATCCTCGATTCCTTAACACGTCGATAGCTGCAGCTAACTGGCAGGATCGTGATGTCCCGGGACATATTTAAGAATGCAAGGTAAAATCAATATCGATAAGTATATTGATATTTATATCGATGCCAGGCAGATATCGATATTCGATATTATCAGCCAAATCGTATCGACAATATCGATATTTTTCGATATTTGTATATATCATTTTGCAAATTAGAAATAAGTGTATAAATCAAAATCAAGACATCAATATGAGGTACTTTATTGAAAAAAAAAAAAAAAAAATTCTGCAAATATTAAGCGTCAACAGATCGTGAAAACGTAGTCTGCTTAACCGTTTCCCGTGAAGTCTATTCCTAGTTTGAGTGACAGTTGTTCCTGCCTGTTAGGAATGGCGTTCAGATGGTACCGACGAGACTACTTTGAGCAAATGATTAATTGCAATTTTGAACATATCTTAATCCAACTAGTATACCAATCATGACTGATTGAATTTAATTTTCTAGGAAAAAATGTACCGTAATCTCCAAAAGGTCGGAGTTATTGAATACGTAACAATAAAAAATGGTTTACACTTTTCAACTCCTCCTTCACTATTTTCAATTTTTTTCATATTTTTCATCAATTTTTGTTTGGATAGTGCAACGAAAAGTGACTTTGCAAAATGGTGCAAAGTACTTCATTAAAACTTAAAACCTTTGTCTTCAACTGCATTAAAAGGTCTATTATCAGCACTGGTAAAATAAGCAATTGTATCGGTCAGGCGGTCATATTTTTCAGCCCCTTCAGAATATTGTAATACGTCCCAGGGAGAAACAAGAACTTACGATTGCAAAAGTAACGCAACATATCAAATAATAAAACGGTGAACGTAAATGAATGAGGAACGAATAACAAGCACAAAACGGAGTGGAACAACAGAGTAGCAAATCACGTTATCGAGCTAAATCAAAGTTCACCACAGTCAAGCATGATTTCTTTTTCTTTTTTTTTTTATTTTATTTTATTTTATTTTATTTTTTTTTGCGGGAAGAGGTTTGTAGTTTTCAATATTTCACTGCATCATATCGATATTATCGTATCGACCATTAAAAAATATCGATACTTACTTTTGGATCGATATTATCGGTTGACTCATAAATCGTTGCAACCCTAAACATAATACATCACACACAGTTTGGGCACGAGTGCCAGATTCATATGTCACAAAACGCCATTTACAGAGATTTAGTTAAAACACGTCTCGCAGTGTACGCTACTTCACATTCCGACCACCAGAGTGTCTGTTTAGTGCAAGACGAAGGCGTGAGAAGTTCTCCACATATCAGTTTACCACAACCCGATCAATTTTCTTGGTGGTTATATGCAACGGTTGTGGCACTGCACGCAGTTCATTGAAATACTATCAGTCTACGGTATTTAATTCATGCCGTGTGCGTTTCATTTATTTTACTATTTCAATGAACTCAAGGCTCATTTTAAAGACAGTTTCCCAGGCGTCTCGCATCACACTATACTCCCACTGTAACAGCCCTCATACCTGAACTTTAAGTATTGTATTTAACGAAGTATCTGTAGTGAGCTAAAGTTTGCTTGAATATGATCTGGTATGTTTGTCTTGCAATTTCTTGTAAATCAGTGCATATAGACTGTTTTATGAAAGGAAATTATTTATAGGCCGTTTAATATGTTTAAGAACCGAATTGTGCAAGAGAATTGCTTAAATGTGTGTAATTCCAAGTATAAATGCAAGTTATGATGTCTACAGGGCAATTTTCTACAGTTTAAAATGATTTCTGTAAATAATTTTGATTTCCATTTCTGACCATTTTGTGATGATGTTAAATGATTATGTATTATTTCTGATTGTTTTTAATATGTTTAATTGTTTGAGTAATTGTTAATGTTCCAGAAATATCTGGCGGACGCTTTTGAAGAATTCCAGAAATTTCGATAAAGCCTATATAAAGAAATCGGCAGAAGGACAGAGTTTAGTTTTATAGTTACTTTACAGAAGTTTTATACACATTATCTTTGCAACAGCCAAGAACTACGCCAGTAGTATCTCTGGAGTGTATCTTTGTATGTGAATAATATCGTTGACGTTTTTCTGGAAAATAAACAAGTTTTAAACTGAACCTTTTGGTGGACTATTTAATTAATTACTATGTTAATTAAAACCACCGAAGAACCTAACACCACGTTTCCCTCTCTTCCTTTCCTCACCACACATGTTTGCTAACAGCATACTCCCGTAACAACTAAAAACAAATAACTGAGTAACCTTTCCCTTTCAAGTTAATATAAACACAAGTAACAAACTTCATGCATTTAAAGTATCTTCCCCTTATAAACTGAAGCACACCCGTGCGCAATGTGACACCGTCTACTGCGAATACCAGCTCATTACCTTTGGGCTAGGTTCTGACTAAGGAAGCATCTGCCCTACCCAGCTCGCAATGTCCCGCTTCCAGAGTCGCCGTTATGTAATAATTAGTAGGAATATATTGCCACCCTGAAAAATAACTACAACCCTACTGCCTGAAAACACTCCGAGGATTTTATCAAGCTCAGAATCGACGATTTCCAGTACTTCCTGCCGCTACTTGACAATATTTAATCGTTTATACCTCAAATGTTACTCTCCCTCCAACATTACCTTTCGCAGTTGGCTTTATCATCTAGTTAGGGAGCGTCCATAAACTACGCAACTCCATTTTGATCTCCTGTGAAACCCCCCCCACCCCTCCTCCCCACGTAGCTTTTTTCCCCCTTTTCGTTCCAGAAGACATTTTGTACCGAATTCTCTTATCAGATTATCGTAAATTACTTACGGAGATGATTAGATGGCGGAAATAAATATTCACATGCTGTTGTGTGTTCTGTGTCTTATTTAAACTCTGACAAATAATATGAATGGAAAGCTACGTGGCCTGGTCCCCCCACGTAGCCTAGCGTAGCTTTCTATCCATCCTCTCCCCCCCATAGACCGAGTGACGTAGTTTATGGATGCTCCCTTACTAGTCATGTTCTTACGACAGTTTCTAGTCCACTTTATACGCCATTTCAAATCCCTAATTCTGCACTCAGACCCACTCTCAATCTTGATTCACTTTAACACTCCGTTAAAAAACTGCTATCCCAACTGCGACACTGTCATTGCGAGTTTCAATAAGTTCCGGCCGCTACTGTCTTTCCGTTAGCCTATTTCCCCGTCTAATCTCCAGGGCCCAATTTGCTTAATCACGTCACGCTTGCACCAACGTGGCAATGTTTCACGCACGAGCTGTTCATCATGCCCTCCATGCTGTGATTGGACAAAGTAATCGGCAAGTATTCGCTTGCTACGAAACCTTCCAACAGCTGCAGCATGTGCAGAGGTATCCTGGTTATTGTTTCTGCAGAGGGAGATGGCGGTCGTGACGTCTACGCGGGGGCGTCTCATTGGTATGCTAACAGCCCCAAATTAGCCGCGGCCAATTACATTTGCAAATCCAGCCTTATCGGGCTGGCCGGCTCAGCTGTCTAGCCACGGCACGGCTATCCGACACTGCAGAGGACAGCTCAGGTGTTCACATGGCCCAACACGCTCTCCTGCTGTCAAACACATCAAGTCCGAACCTGAGGAAATAAACTAGCAACCCTGTCACGGCAACTGCATTCCGTGACGGTCTCGTCTGTCGCTGGTGAACAGTATTTGTAGAATGTGAGCTGATCAATCGTGTAATCCAAATCGCAACATCGGGAAATACTTAAACTATCACTTTTGAAAGTCTGCTTTACTTTATACTGAAACTGAATGTACAGATGTAATCACGATAAAATAATTAAGAGCATGTATTCGTAATTTGCATTATTTCTATCATCGATAACGTCTGTGTCGATTTTTTTTTTTTTCTGCCATCGGTCTTTCGACTGGTTTGCTGCAATCCTCATTCCCTTCCTATCTTGTGCTAACGTCTTAATCTCTTCATACCCCTAACAAACCACGTGCTCAATTATTTGCTTCCTATATTCTAATCCCTGTCTCTCGAACATAGGCACCTACATTCTTTCCGTGTTCGAGGTGGGTGTCAATGTTTCTCAATAAAAATTGAGTTTTTAATCACAGACTGACTTAGATTTCGTGGATTTTACAACAATTTTATACGGCAGAATCCTAAAATTGACGTATGGCGTCGCTATTCGGTACATACGATGTCGTATTTATAGCGTGCAGTTACGTATGTTATGTCGTAGACACATACTGAAATCCATCAACTTTTAATAAAAAAAATTATTTGTTTTTAAAGAAACTCATATAGGATGGTTTTTGAAAGAAAACACTTTAATATTGTCATAAAACACATTGAGTAAAATTAAAAAAACGTAATGAAATACTAAAATTCAAATTCAAAAGATTTTTAATAAAGATTTATTACGGCAATTTAGTGTGATCCTTGCTTGCTACTTAGAGATTTTATATTAGGCTCCAATTTAGTATGCTTTAATCTCAAGTCTCCACGTTGTGTTATATCCAGTCAATTTTTTTTTTTTATCATTGAATCATTTACTGCACTAAATCCAGATTCGGCTAAATATGAAGATGGAAAAGGTAATAGAAGTTTTCTTGCACATTCTGTTGCATTTAGGTATTTGATTTTAGTTTCTTCACAAAGCCATGCCATTACACCTTTTATATTAAATAAACTTTTAACTGACTCGTCATTTTGCAATTCTGCAAATTCTTCTTGATACTGAACATCTGATATATCTGACAAATCCACTAATGTTGGCTGCATCATCCATATTGGGAAATCAATTTGTTTTAAAAAAGAAAATCTTTCTTTCAAATCATTGGATAGAATGTTCAAATGACTGACAATAATAAGTAAGGCTTCATCAGTAACTTCACATTTTTCAGCCAAAAGAACTGTTCAAAGTTTTTGTTGTTAAGGTTTTTTGATATAACTCTATATTTGTAATGAAACCAAATATCTTTGCCTTTGCATTATTTCCTTGTAGTTGCTTATTTTCAAAGATATCTGCTAAATAACTCACAAAAGCTTTACGATCGATTGTTAACAGATACTTCATTTCGGGTTTGTCTCTTAAAAAATTACTGAGACTATCAAATAGTTCCATAAATCTTTTTAAACAGTTTCCTTTGGACAGCCATCTTACTTGAGTATGAAGTAAAAGTCTCAAATAGTGTTCATTACCTATATCTAGCATTGTATTTAAATAACCCGAAGAGAAAGCGTTAAAGTCGTATCAAGTCAATTTCTAAATTGCGCCCCTAAAACAACTAAATTGTCCCCCCTGTGTGGCGTGGGCCCCACGTTGGGAAACACTGGTCTACAGTAGGGCGGATCCGGGATTTTGCTTTTTTTTGGGGGGGGGGGCCTTGAGTCGGCCTTAGGGTAGTCTTTATAGCCTTCTAGGGCACCAAATCCGTAGAGCTAAAAAAAAAGGTCTCGAAAATTACAGTGTCGGGGGTAGACCTAGATACTTTTGGGGGGGCTTCAGCCCCCTAGCCCCCCCCCTGGATCCGCCCCTGCTCCATGGGCCCACAACTTGTGGCACCTGTATCGTAATCCGTGGGCTGAACCGAGCTGCGGTGGATTTGACGGCAGACCTAACTGTCTGCTGCGTCTAACATGGACTCGTGGCGGGATCCGACCAGACGCGCCTCGTGCGGGAGCGTCCATAAACTACGTAACTCGGTCTAGAGGGGGGGGGGGGAGAGCCAGGCCACGTAGCTCTTCCTTAATATTATCTGTCACAATTAGAATAAGGGACATAACACACAACAGTACGTGATTATTTATTTCAGACAATTAATTATCTCCGTATGTAATTTACGATAGTCCGACAAGAGAAAACTGTGCAAAATGTCTTCTAGAATCAATAAGGAAGAAAACTACGTGCCAAGCAGGGGGTGGGGGGGGGGGGTAATGGATGGTTCACGGGAGCCTAAGTGGAGCTGTGTAGTTAATGGACGCACGTCGTGTTGTGGTCGGGGCTGCTCGCGACTGACGTAGTCTACTCCGCACTATGTCACGCCGTGAGGCGCTACTTTCTCCCGCAGTGCAGACAAATTCGCAAATGCTCCTCACGTGCTCGGGGTAACTGAATATAAATGAAGGCGACGGGCGATGCAGAATGCACGGCCTCCGCCAGACAGGAACAGAGAGAGAGAAAAAAAGGAAGAGCACCCGCGCCACCTCGGCGACGTCGGCTGTACCGGGAGGGTGGGGGAGGGGTGAGGGGTGAGACCTGGCACTGGGCAGGACAGCACGACGGCCAACCCCTGAGCTTGCGTCAGACCTGAAGTGCGGGTGATGGAATGGCGCTCACTCCACATCTCAAATAAGAGCTGACACTTCTAGACACCGGCTGCCCTGCACCAATCAAAACCCTGACCAGTGATGCCAACACGACTTCAACTTGTCTATCGGAGCCAGACTTGTTTTGATCTGTTTTAAGGCGCGTTCCCACGATCCCTTGTAAACGGAGGCGAGACGGGACGCCACGGGAACAGGGCCGCCTCTGCTAGCGGAGACGAGACGCAGCTACCCACTCTGAGTCGGTAACCATCACAGGCGTGTGTAGTGGTGCGCTGTTGCCATCGGTTTGCAGCAGCGGTGCGCGCCCCTTCTGTTGCTGTAAAGTGCTCTGTGCCAAACGACACTAGGCAACGTGGTGCGGAGTTGGCGGCAAGGTTAAAGCTAGGACTAGCCTGCGGCCCGCGGTCGTCGCTACACTTCGGCTAATGTAGTCCCGTCCCGTCCCGTCTCGCCTCGCCTACAAGGGATCGTGGGAATGCGCCTTTAGGCATAGCATAACAGTAAATACCCGTTTCCTCGCGTCACATCATTGCGCTGCTTACAGAGTCCGGGGTTCAAGTCCTGCTGGTTGCACGCTACGGATCTAACAGAGATCCGCATGCACCAGTGCGGAACTTCCGCATGAAATCCTAAAACCACTTCCGCACCCGTATTTTTTAATGCAGATGTATAAGGCTTGTTTTGTTTACATTGCAATATATATTATTATTTTCTTTTTATAAGAGATTCGGTCTGTCGTTGCTTAGCTAACAACAACGTCGTTTTCTTCTTACGATCTTGCAATAATAGTAACAATGAACCGAACGATGTTATTACCTAAGCGACGAATTTACAGGTTTGAGCTTGGATGTAAAGTAAAGCGGCCTATTCACTGTCCAAGTTATAGGACATCCGTGTAGAGCTACCGTAGGACGCGCTTACCTAATCACGCTGCTAGAAGAGGTCCAACACAATGTTCCAAGCAGTCCTTTCCACTCGTACTTTCTCGCGGCACACCAAGTGTCCTTATCGCACACTCGCAGGATGTTTCCTCAAATAATGATCCAACACCATAGCTTGTTGGATGGCAAGGACCCCCTTGTATGGGAGTCCAGCAACATCCAACACGTCCTATCTGTAGTCCTGCAATCGCTTTCACGGACTATCCAGGATCCTTTATAGCAAAATCGAATCATCGTAGGTCCTACAAGTTGGACTGTGGTTGGCCCGCTAGAGCGGTGAAAAGGCGCTTGGCGGGCGTTGTGCTTGACGCTTGAATTAATCGAGTCGCGAAATCACAAAAGTTCATATTACAAAGATTATTTTTTTTTTTGACGAGAGCCTAGTTATGTACATTAATTCGGTTTTAAAATCATCCCACGTTTTTTGCTGTTCAAAGATGAGTAAAAAAAAAGTCTGTATGGAGTATTATGTGGAAACAGACTTTCATTATGAAAAATGTAGAATTTGGAATTTTAAATATACCTATCTTGATTTTAACTTTATTTTTGATAAAATTTTACAATCGAAATAATTAAAAATTTATTTTTACACCTGCGCATCCGTTTCCCCTTTACAAGCCTATTGGAGACGTCATGGTGAACGAGTCCTGACCAGCCCACTGTGCGCCAGAGTCCTGGGTTGAACCTCTCCGCAGTGCGTATGCAGTGACGTCATACCACACTGCTGACGGTGACTCAGCCGTGGGATGGGGACGTTAAGCCCGGCGGTACACTTGATGACGCTCGGAAGTGTATCCACAACACAAGAAACACACCACACACAGCGACAGTGTGTGGCACATGCTACCGCCACAATTCCACAGTTAATAGTTTTATAGTTATTTTTTTAATTATTAAAGCTACTGTTTGTATGGTCAGTTTATTATGTAAATGAAAATGTAATATTACATATGATGTATTACTGCTCACGAATTCCACAGACTGGTAAATTTTATCTCATTGGATATTTTTAAGTTAAATCTGTAAAAATAAATACTACAGTTTTGGTCCGCTAGCGCGGCCAGAGTGTTTAACTGGAGCTCTGTCAGAGTGACGACGTATATCGCTGACGATATACGATGTGTGTGAGGAAAGTAATGACATTGGTAACACTGCAAGCGATCTGGCAGCGCTATGCTGTGCTGTGCTAGACCGGTTTGTTCATCCCTTCCACATGCTCAGTCCGAATTTCAACTCCGTTGAGACAACACATTATTTTTGACAGCGCCATTAGTGAAGTTATGTTTTTGTCGTGTGCTACGAAAATGGAGCATCAGAATTTACAGCAACGTTGAGCAATCAAGTTTTGTGCCAAACTTGGGGAATCCTTGATCTTTTAAAAGTTGAAACAGGCCTATGAGGGGCATTGCTTATCAAGAGAACAAGTTTTCCGCTGGCGCAAATCATTTTGGAAGGCCGAGAACACGTTGAAGACCAACCTGGCTCAGGGAGACCTTCAACCTAAAATACTGACGGAAACGTTGAGCGTGTGAGGGCTCTTGCGAGATCAGACCATCTTTTAAAAAGCTATGAACCAAGTGTTTTACAAAGGTGTCCTTGAAAGGCTCAGGAATGGAGTGATTCCTGTGAGGCCAGACATTGCAGACAAGTGGATGCTTCATCATGACAATTCCCCGTGCCACACGGCTTTTTGCATACGTGAATTTTTTTTACCTCAAAATGCATTCCCGTTGTTTCTCAACCCCCCCCCTCTCCTATTCACCTGGTTTAAGTCCTTGTGACTATTTCCTTCTCCCGAAATTGAAACATGTCTTAAAAGGACGTCATTTTGGAACTCTGGAGAACGTTCAAAAGACTGTGGCCGATCAGTTAACAGCCTTCCAGCGCTGTTACCAAGAGTGGAACAACGACTCCGCCGATGTATAGCTGCGCAAGGGAACTACTTTGAAGAGGATGAGATTTTTTTTTTTTTTTTTTTTTTTTGTAAGTAACAAATCAGTCTCATTACTTTTCTCACACGATGCAAGCTGCGGCATGAGTTGTTTTGCTGGGTATTTTTTGATATTAAAGCTAATCATAGTGAATGTCCACCAGTGCATTATTCATTGGTTGAAAGTATCCAGCTGACCTCGTGCTAGAATTGACGGTTAAATGTATCTTAACCTCCATACTACATGCGTGGTCGAGAGACGGTGTTTAAGGGCCAAAACCGTCCAAAGACTCGCAGTACGAAGTAACCAGTAATTGAATAGTTTATATTAGGAGATTTTCTGCTGAAGCAGTTAATTGATAGCCGGAGAAAGGTTACATGTGCCTCAACCTTCCAGTGTTAATTGATGTTTAATAGGAGGTTACGAGTGAGGTAGTCTTTGCACCCGACTAGTGTTACGAGTGCTTTCAAGGCGTTGTGTAAGGACGTGCAGGGAATGTTTGCCTGGCCATATCAGTCCGCGTGGGAGGACACAGCCTCATTGCACTTAGCGACTCAAATCTGACGAGTTCACTCGTACACGAGGCGCAACATTCACGGACAGCTTGATCAATAAATTTTATAAATAAAGCTCCGTACGGAAACAACTGTATTGGAAAATATTTTTTCTATCCCGAAAACGCGTTTCCGCCTTGTGAATTTATGATGTGTTAATGTTTACGATTCCACTTTCTATCTACAATACGTATTATTGTATACGAACACTGTACTTACTGTTGTTGATAATCACGTGGCGACCTGGAACAGCACATTAAAAATTTATACATACTGCCAGTTACAGTAGCTCAAGTCTGTACGATAGTAGCAACTGTGGGAATTACAGGCAGAGTGTGTAACTGCAGCACACAATCCTGTTCAAGGTCGCCATGTGAGCATTAAAAGACGCACGAACACTATATGTATGCAATGATTTGTATTGCGTATATAAAAATATAAAACTGGAATAGTAATGGCAAAAGAAGCTTTCAATAGAAAGAAAAATTTATTATGCGGAAGTTTGGATAAAAAGCTGAGGAAAAAACTAGCTAAATGTTTAGTATGGAGTTTAGGACTATATGGGGCGGAAACATGGACGCTATGCAAAGATCTAAAGAGGTTGGAAGCTTTCGAAATGTGGACATGTAGGAGGATGCAGAAAATAAGTTGGAAAGAAAAAGTAAGGAATGATGAAATGCTGGAACGAGTAGGAGAGAAAAACAATAAGGAACAGACAAAGGAACTGAATTGGTCATGTGTCGAGGAATGACTGCCTGCTTAAAACTGCCCTGGAGGGAATTGTAAACGGAGGGAAAAGAACAGGTCGGCGAATAAATAAAATGATTGATGACATCACGGTGAATGGTAAATATATAGAGACTAAGAGAATGGCGGAACAGAGGGAGACTTGGAAGGCCGTCACTGTGTATGGACCAACTGAATAACAGGTAACACTTGATGATGATGATGATGATGTTGGTGATATAAAAAATCAGAGTTGTCGACCCGCCAGTGTGGCTCATTGCGCTGCTCAGGGCATCGGGGAGGTACAACGTGACAGGGTACGAGTCCCGACTGCGGTTTTTTCTCAGTCATGAAGGCGAATTCCGGGGCGGTCTCCAATATCCGCCTCAAACTACACACTTAAAAAACAAAAACACGCTGGTCACAGGCTGTTACGTGTTTTGCAGGCAGATGGCAATACTTCACTTCCTCAATTAGGAATTAGTGCGGCCTGGCAGCAGGTAAAAAATGCTCCGCGTCAACCATAAAACCATAGCTACAAATTTCATCATGCTAACGATGAGTAAAACTCGGCGAAGGCAAACGACCCCAAAATGTTGGGAAAAAGTTGTCAAGAAGATAAAAACTATAATTGTAGACATTAACACAAAGTACATTTACAGTTACTGACGATGCTTAAAGCCACAAGGCCGAAACGCGTCGGGAAATAAACAGTTGTGAGTAGTGAGCGGTGTTTTACCTTGTGAGCGAGCGAGCACCCGGCGAGTGTGCGTCGTACTGAGGCGGGGCGGCAGATCGCTTATCACTGGTGATAACAGCCACACGCTGATAGTGGCACACTGCACAGTCCATACCAACACCTCTGACTGCTTCTCAAGGAACACACAAGTTCCCTGTCGGCTCTTTCGTCAACTTGTAAATTATTAACATTCACTTTCCGACATTTCGAACAACTCGCATGATTCGAAACAGCCTCTGAAGAATAGATACACTCTTTATCTGTTTAGCAACTCGTCAGGCATGCTATCACACGGCTCTGGAGGTTCAGTACGAGATAACTATACAAAGACCTACGCTGGTCTCACGATCAATTAATGTTCTGCTCCGTGTGCACTTAACGTCACAACATACGGTCGTCACTAGTTATGCCCCACACACTGTGAAGACACTATATAGCAGAATCTGTAGGGTAGTTTCACTGGATCTGTCGCGACTGCTGTTGATTCGCCATCTGTCGACGAAACCGCAAAGCGGAACGGAAAATATCATCTGAGAAGCAGTAAAAAATACCGCGTGTAACTGAACGTGAGAGGTGTAATCAGAAGGGTTCGGAACTTAATGACCAAAAAAACAAAACAGAAATATGCAGGCAAATATGATCTTAAAAAAGGGTAAGTATAACCTAAAAATGATTAAATGTGACCAAACATTTAAATTTACTATACACCAAAAATGCTCAATTACACATCATTTATTTTATCTATTAGTGTCGCTTTCACGTAGACAGCATAATTTGCTTCCGTGCACTCACTGCAACATTGGAAAATTAAACTTTAAATCGTTTTGTTGAAGTCACTTTAATTTCATATAATTTACAGATTAGAACTCTTTCATCTTTACTAAAATACTCTCTAAATTCCCTTGCGTATCTTCGCACTTTCAGAAAATTTTATTTTCGGCATGGCGGTAGGTCAACTCAATGATAAAGTGCAGATTTAATGATGACTGAGGATATTTCATTGAGATATCGATTGACGTGGATCGACACAGGCATGCTGCTGTTGCATTGTCGAGAACATTACGTTTAGAGAGTGACAATAACATATAACTTTAATTCTTGACTGGTGAACTCTCACCTCAATGAAAATTAGCTAGCCCCTACCTGCTTAGCAGAATTACAGTTCTGTGAATAATTATCTTAATTTATTTTCATTTGTACGTATTGAAGTCCCGGTTTCGCACATTGCAGCGTCTTAGGTCACTTATTAAGCCTACTGGCGCACACGATAGTAATCACCAGAACAGTAGGTGCAAAGGTCGTTTCGTAGCCGTGTCTGTTACTTCTGGAGTCGGGTTTTCGTCTGTTCCAACACAATGCACATGCAATATCACCAGCTCCCGGATTCTCAATCTCTGTTACGTATTTTAAAGAGGAGTTTCGGGGGAAAAAAAATAGTTGGCAGTGATGGGGACTCCCGATAGATAATTCCGTGGTCGTCGTAATGACATGGTGAGAGGGTTTCTATTGGCTGCGCTTTCCGCCCCCGTCCTTAGCCACCTTAGGCGTAACCCGATAGTGCCACAGGTACAGGGGACCTACAGTTTAACGTGGAATCAGAACCACGGAACGTCCCTGCGTAGCTCATATAATCAAATACAACTCCTAACAATTCCTCCTCACCATGAGATATGAACCCTCGACCGGGAGAGAGGAATGTTCGGATGTAAGCGCCTTTTTCTTGCAATATACGTGTGCTAAGCAGTATCAAACCGGATTAAAAACAGTCAGTGTTGTATGAACTACGTTGACTAGAAAATTGAGGTGATGGGGATGGGAGGAGAGGTTTTTAGGTTTTAAGTTTTTGTAAATGAAACGTAAACACTGTTTTTCTATTTGTTTTTAGGTATACATGTGCACAGTTCCATCAAAATCTGATGAAAAACGCTTTATTTGTATAAAGATTTTGCGAAAAGCTTCCATCGCGCATATGATACCCGCAACAGGTGACGTGTTGGTGACGTGACGTCCCGTGCAGACATGGCGTAACGCGCCCGTAGAGGTTCCATGCTCGGATGGTCGCACATTACTTTCCAGATGAACAAGAAGAACCGCGTGGGCATCGCAACGCAGGTGTCTGGTTGGAGCGTTCCTCTCGCTGTCAGTGAAGAAACAGCGACAACGACTCACTGGACAAAGAGGTTGAGCTCATCTGCGTAAAAACTACCTTCATACGTAGCCAACATCGATAAATGAGGTCTCATTTTAAAGATCAAGTTCTCCGTTTTGGTAAATCATCAACACAAGGAAGTTTTTCGAAACTAAACCAGTAAATAGAAAAAAATTATGAGTAATCAAAGTCACTGGTAACAGGCAGTGTATGACCAACCTGCTGGGCTGCGCTGTGCTGGCTTCGATAACGACTGATCCCAGTACCAGTAGATAGTAACACCACACGTCACAGAGGTATCGGAAAAAGAGCGCGTTTTCTAGAGTAAGGAGTTGTGTTTCTCTCACGTAGCGATTTCAGTTGACAACAATCAGCAGCTTGTTCTACCATCCTGCTATTCGGCGCATAGCGCATATCTCGGGCCACACAGTACCAACTTAAATTTTCAACAAAATGAAACCACCTACGTTTTCACTTTTAATAGCGCTAACCTGAAATTTTATGTACAATGTAAATACGTAAAGACGTAACAGCGTCAAAACAATTATTGAAAAATGGTAATAACCAGAATCACTTCAACGAATCGAAAACTACAATTTTATTTAACGGTTTTTCAGCAGCAAACCTTTACCGTATATTTTAAACTAAATAGAAGTATTAAATATAATAATTTTAAATTTTAACTTTAAATTCTTTCAACGTTTTCGGTAAATTATTCATCATTTTCTTGATAACTTATTCAAACCCCGACACCATTACCCAAAAAAGAGAATCTTCCTACACCCTTGTGCCTGAAATCGAGTGCCAGCTTGTGTCATGGTCATCTTTTCCCTTCCATGAACTACTTTTCATACCTACTGCAATATCTTTCCATGCCTCATCGCCAGTATATGCCCTGTACACTCCCATGACCCTCTTCACCCTCCTCCTGTCATCGAATGAGTCCCATTCCAGCTCTTTTATCTATCACTGATTCCATTCTGCGATAATTTGCACAAACAAACCTAGCAGCCCTTTTTTGCACCCTCTCCAACTCCTGTATTTGACACTCAAAATATGGGTCCCATACTACACTACCATATTCAAGCAATGGTCTGACCAAAGTTTTGTAGCGCATTTCCTTTACTTCCCTCGTACACCCCCTCATCACACTCTGCAACAAGTGCAGGATTTTGAAACCATTTGCTACTACCTGACCAATGGGTCCTGCCAACCTAAGCTTGTTGTAAAATGTAATGCCAAGATATTTACATTTCAAGTCTTCAGCAAGCAATTCTTTCCCCACCTTATAATCGTAATGAACCTTTGGTTTTTTATTTGTGTATCTATTAACCTGACTCTTCTTTGCACGATTTCTTTTAAGATGAAATACTACGGAAAGCAATCTTAATTCTGGCGGTTCCTTGCCTCACAACTTCTCTGTCCACTGCTAGTGCGCCAATGAAGGCTTGGCGCATGACGTCAGCGAGTAATACATATGAGAGAGAGGTGTGTGTGTGTGTGTGTGTGTGTGTGTGTGTGTGTGTGTGTGTGTGTGTGTGTGTGTGTGTGTGTGTGTGTGTGTGTGTTTCACTCTGCAGGCATCGCATCACTACACAGTGCAGACCACTCGTGTTTGTGTGTGGTAGTAACACTGAGTCTCCCATCATGCTCTATGGTGGTTAGATGTCTCTAGCTATGGGGTGTTGGAGATACGGTGGTTACAAGTGGTCGACCCCGGGCATTTTCCTATTTCTAGCAAAGACGCCTGTGTCCCTTATATTACACTTTGCAGCCAGAACAACTAAGCGCTGATCAATGGTGTTTGTGTGTGGTATTCTACTCGAGTCTCCCATCGTGCACCATGGTGTCTCCATGTCGGTAGCTATCAATCAAAATTCTTAGAAACGCGAACTAAGTCGTGACCACCAGCCAGTGATATAATACCGATTTGGAACGGGTCAAAGGACAAACTGGGCCTGTGTTTTGTCCCTTAGCGTTGAAATTTAAACGCCTATTCAGTTTGAAGTGAGTTGTGTATAAAGACAGACCCCGCCCTCGTCGTACGGGATCCGTCTAAACATTTTAAATTATGAACAACAGCTGAAGACTCACTGAAACGGGGAAATTGATCTATCCGTCAGATATTACTGAAAAATTAATAAAATATTTTGCCGATCACATCGCGGTATTCTTCACTGTATGTCTGAGAAGAACAATGATAGTGGCGAGCCCCAAGTCGACGCTATTTTTACGAACGTTAGCGAATGACGAACAGACGCTCGACCCCTCTGCCGGATAGAGCAGCGAACTATGCGTAAGCGACGTGCGATTAACGTTTCGGTATAAATCCGTGGCGCGCTTTAATCGGACGGGTGATTACGTATAATTGGCTCGATCCATAGCGCAATTTTCTCGTAATAGAGAACAGAATTAGCTGGTGCAATTCGGAACGTTCCGAACAGTACACGAAGACTCTAGCTGCCAAGCGCATCAGATCGCAAGAAGTTCGAGATAATAACCAATAACAAGATCACTCCCAACACTGGCAGCCTGCTTCCAAGGCAACAGGTATGCCATACAGAATAACTAGACTACAACGTGACCATACAGCACAAGTCACATAACAAGCGAGAAAATTATTGCAACCTGCGCTAGACTATAAGCTCAGAATGAAGAAGTCTCCCAGGAGAGGTAAATCACCTCCAACAGCACACGATACGTAAAATATGGTTACCTAACGATATCTCCACAACTCTGACAAGTACACTATATACAAACTAAAGAGGTGAATTAATAATTACAATACGAGAGACAAAATTCCTCACAAAAACGGCAGCCATAATGCGATTACAGAGCAAAAGCAGGTAAACAATATACAATACACTCCAAAATTACTAAAAAAAAATTTCTCCAATTCGCGAAATTTCTGGTATGTAAACAATGAAATTGGAGCGAGTGTGGTGGGTGACGCCGGGTATTGAGGAGTGCTCGGTTCGAATCCCCGTCTGGTCATCCAGTTATACAGAAATCACTGCACGTGAATACCGGGATGCTTCCCTGGGAAGACCACGGCCGAATTTATTTTCATTCATTGCTTCCCCCACCTTCTCCCCTCTCGAATCATTCCTACCTGGACGAGCCGTAAAGTCCAAAGCAAAACAAGAGAAGTTGCCATATTTCGACCGCGTAGCTTTTCTTCTGGAACCTTGTCCCAGCTAATCTTGCCACGGAGGGGTCAACATTACCAGCGAGGCGCCATAACAAGACGAACAATCACAGGCGTGTCCAACATGTACTCCACATCAACCTCTTTAGACACCTACTTTTCCAATAGGTGATTTTTTTAAAGTGTTAAATTCTTTTGTACTTTCATGGGTCACCTGCTTTTAGTGCGTACGAAGTTTAATTTTGAATTCTTCCAGCGTTTCAGATGAACTGATCAGTTTCACTTCTTCGGTGCATTGAAGTCGTGCAGAGGCAGCAATGAACATTTGTTGTCCGAAACTGTCCGCTTCAGTTTTTCCTCATTCTATTTTGTCATCGTACTAATATTTGCCTATAGTGACAGTATATATCTTATATCTTTAAATGAGCAATTCTTGCATGTATATATATATATATATTTCGAATCTCGGAAACGACTGACGATTTGGATGAAATTTGATATTTAGACAACGTTTTGACTTTTAAGATTGCCTAAATAGTTGTCTTCCCTACAAAAAAAAACAGAGTTTACAAAATACAAACAATTTTTTTACTCGGTATCTCGAAAAGGCCACTAGCGCCATCTCGTAGACAATGCTGGTACCAGAAAGCCTCCAAATAGCTTCGCTTTGATTTCAAAGAATATTTAAACGAACAGTTCTTGTATACTGGCTGACCCGTGGAAATATTAGCACTGCAAGTTTAATTATAAAACATTGAAAAAGGAAGATAATTAAAAATTTATCATTGGTTTTGTCAGAGGTCATACTTAACAGAAATTTCTTTAAAAATATCATCGTTTACTTATTGACTGTAGAAAGTGGTTGTTAGTTTTGTCATTAAATACTACCACGCGAGGTATTAGCTTAGTTTTATCGGAGTGAATGAATTTAGCACTGATTATGTTCTATCATTACTGTGACGTCACAATCTGATTATGAATTCTTATAGAACTCGACGAAACTTTTAGAAAATAAAGAATAAATGTTCTTGAAATATCGCTTGGTTTTCGAGATATAGCATGTCAAAAATCAGTTAGAGGTATAGTTCCTGGTGCTTTTGGCGACGTTTCTTCTGGTCCAGGCCGTATTTCAACCTAACAACAACCATTAGGAACAAAATAAAAACACAAAGTACACTTCCACCGTATAGACATAGTGGTTTTCGTGGATTTTTTTCTGGTCCAGGCCGGATCTAATCCTAACCTCTTCACTTGAGATATCAGAAAAATAAATTCTTTATTTTCGATTTGTTTCGACGAGTTTCACACGAATTCATCATCAAACTTGGCTATGGCGAAATTTATATTCTGGTCCAGGTCGCATTTCAACCAACCATGTCAATTGTGAGATACGATATCTCGAGAACTAGGCGAGATATACATATAATATTTTTTATTTTCAATTTTTCTCGTCTAATCACATAAGAATCCATCACCATGGGTTATCGCAGAATCCCCTGAATTAACACAAATCTCGCACCATTAATTAATCTCGGACTGGTATTAAGATTTCTATTTAACATAATACGAGAGCATTTTTCTTTGAAAGCAGTTCATGAGGCGGTCTCGCAAATGGATCTAGCGATTTGGATGAAATTTCATATGTAGATAACGTTTGGCTTTTCAAGTTTTTAACACGATTTAAAATTAAAAAAAAGGAGCAAGTTTTGTATTTGGTTTCTGGAAAACTTATCTAACCTCATTACGTAGAAGGTTCAGGTACCAGTAAACCTACTGATGTTAGTTAAGCTTCTCTTTGGTTAACTGTGCACCTCAAAACGCCTAGGAAGCCTTCAAGCCTTTTACTTTAATCAAACTTTACTCGAAATCTTGGATATTGATCAGAAATCGAAAGATGCCAAGCGTAGATCGGTCACGCAGGTACTTTAAATATAACAAAGATATAGGTAACACAGTTTAATTACTATCAAAAAGTAAAAACAGGCAGTGAGGCCTTTGCAGAGGTTTTCGAGCTAGGTATCATATTCTACACCACTGCTGCTGGAGGAGAAACTCAAAGGCACTGCGTGGCCCGAGCGCCGGCAGCGTTGATCTGACGAGGAGGGTGAAGAGGCTCACGGGTGTGTGTTGGTGTTGAGGCATGGAGAGATAATAGTGTAAGAATTAAAAGTAGTGCATGGAAGGGAAAACGATCACCATGACCACAAGCTGGCACTCGCTTTCACGCACAAGGGTGTAGGAAGATTCTCTTTTTTAAGTAAGAGTGTCAGGGATTGGAATAATTTACCAAAACCACTGAAGGAATTTAAGTTGAAATTTGTGGAGGACAAATGTAGGTGGGTGCAAGAAAGGAGAAAGATTGCTGTGTACGGAAATTGTCACCGGCGCGTGCGCTCCATTGCAGTTTAAATATAAAAGTTTCAAGGCCGCGTTGATTTCTGCGTGGTTGGTACCCCTGTTATGGTTTACGTGTCAGCTGGAATCTCGTCTGCGTCTGGGGAAGGCAGAGATAATTCTTGAGGCGGCGCAGACAGTTTTCGTTTCGCGCGCAGTGTTGTGGTCCAGGCCACGAGAGGCTTGCCCACGCAGCAGAGTTTTTAATTAACAATTGGCCATTATTAAAAAAGAGTTGTCGCTGCAGGGGCAGGGCGGTCGCTTTGATGTCCCGCACTCGTGACACCGCGTTCTGGCGAACGAGTTCGCCTTTCCACGGAAACGAACGAACTCTGCCATCAGCAAACACACCAGTGCTGCCAGCCACTTGGCTTTCAATATCCGTAGATGGCCGCTAAAATTTCCGTAGATTGGTACAAATCTCCAGAGACTCGCTAACTGAAAGACTGAAACAATAATTACTGAAGAGAGAGTCAAAATTAAGAATACCTTTTATTTCCAGGTCTTCAAAATTCGAAATACAAAATAATATTTTACACTGAAAGTAACAAACGTCTTATAGACCCTCAATTTCAATACTGCAGCTGCTGTGCCCACTCTTTTTTTTTTGACCATACATTTTCTTTGTTGACATTAATTTTAGCATATGTTCTGTATTTTAACAAAATCCGAAAATCCTAACTTTTTATAAAAATTCGTAGATCTTCGGATAAATCCGTAGAATTTGCAGCACTGAAATACACTGCGCTCTACCACTCGACAATATTCTGTTGTTCAGCAAAATAGTTTTCAGGTGAAATCATCATTAAAAAAACTGGAGTTTGTATTAGTTGGCACACGCCAAAGAAGTGAAACATCTTTGTATTATTATTAGTGTGTGTGTCTATTGCAACAGGTATTAGTCTGTATTTCGAGTTTGTATATATGCGAACATCACAGACAAAATTGTCTGAGAACCGTTCTAACAATCAATTTCGCCTTAGCTTCTAAGCCGTTCAAAAATGATTGGTTGACTGTTGATTTCTGGCTCAAATAATTTTCAAAATCTTATGTAACACATACTACGAGTTGCTGATGACATTGTCTTGTTAGCAGAACAGGCTGACGATATCGAGAAGTACTGAATGGCATGAACAAAATACTGAACGAAGATTATTACATATAAAAATGGGAAGATCAAGTAAGTGGGGAAGTAAAGTTACAACTGATCGGCGAAGAATGAATGATAGGGAATGTGTAGGGAAATTGTCACCGGAGCCTGTGCTCCATTTCAATTAAATTAAATGATGCTAGAAGCAGAATAGTAGTAGCGAAAAGAGCCTTCATCAAGAAGAGAAATCTTCTAGTTTCAAATATTAATCTAGGACTCAGAAAGAACATTTTATATGTGGAGGACAGCACTTTATGGCAGTGGACTTCATGAATACCAGAAGGAAAGGAAATTAGGTAGACGTATAAAGTTCGAATCGAACGAGTTTTGGAAATGATGGGAGAGGAAAGAAGTTTGTGGAAGAAGCTTACAGAAAGAAGAGACAGGCTGGTAGGTCATATTTTGAAACATCCTGGATTGGTTAACTTACTAGTGGAGGGAACAGTCGAAGGTAAGAACTGTAGAGGAAGACAGAGATTAAAATATATGAAGCAGATAATTGAGGACGTGGGTTGTAACGGGTATGTAGAAATGAAGAGGTTAGCACAGGATTGGAAGGGATGGAGGATTGCATCAAACCAGTCGAAAGACTGACGACAGAAAAAAAAGAAAAAAAAAACACAGTTCCATCTGTGGTCAGACGAATGCTAATATTTCTGCATAAAATGAAAGCTTTCATTTCAAGCACATTAAAACATTGACTGTAAACGTCAGTCCATATTTCTTTTGTTAGTTACCCGATTTTCATTGAGTAAGTGATTTAAGCCTTAATGTTTAGCTGCGCAGGCCGGGAACGTTGGAGCGCGTGAGCAGTTAAAGCGTAACGGTAAGAAATATCTCTGTACGACGCGGAAAGACGTTCAACTTATGAGCAAGGTCTCTTCGTACGCCAGTGTTTAGACCTAATGGAACTGCACAGCCTCCTAATTAAATGTTTCTGGTTGAAGCAACAGAAGTGGCAGTGACTGTACTCTGTCCATCCCAGCTACTGTTAACAATTTTAAGAACAGATAGGTCAACCGCTACGGTTGTTTGCTGTTTGTCTTATGTTTCTTAAAGAAGGCAAATAATTAGGTGTGTACACTCGCGAAATGAAGAGAATATATTTTTCTGATTGCATGGAGGTCATTTGAGACATCCAATTAAGTTTTAATAGAGTGAGAAATGAAGTCAAAATAGTTCGTGGTGTCGTAATGACCTGGTGACAGGGTTTCTATTGGCTGCGCATTTCAACCCTGTCGTAGCCGGCAGAACCGGAGGATACGGAGGACCTACAGTTAAACGTGGAATCCGAACCACGGAAGCGTTCTGGTATATACTTCACATTACACAGCAAGCTGTGCCTTGGAAAATCTTCGCCGAGACAGAGATTCGAACGGGGGATGTTTCGATCTCCAGTCAAACACCTTACTGCTGGTAAGTAGGCTACGTGTTGCATAAAGTTACAGCCGGGATAGTTTTTGCTGGCGTACGTAAAGCAGTGGGTGAACCATTTTAACAGACTGTCACTGATTTTTTCAACGATGGCGGCATGTAACGGCTGTGCGTCATGTGTTATTTCGGCATTTTTAGTTAAATTCCTGGCAACTTTTCCGCAATGCATGATCGCAAAACGTGAAGAGGACATGTTGAAGCGGCTGGTGTAAATTTCAACAGGTTAGTACCATTTTCTGGAAGGTTCCGAAAGTGCTGCAGTTCCCGGGCTTTCTTCAGGCACAGAACCCTTCCCTTTTAAAGATCGCGATAAACAATAGGCACTGTAGAGAGCTTGAACCCAGGACTTTGGCGCACACCCTGCCACGACTGGAACCAGCCAACCCCACTTCATCACGACGCCACAGCCAACAGCTGAGACAACGGGGCGAAATCTGAACACCGAACAAAACAAACGGCGCAATTGAGAATGACGTTTTATAAGCTGCATAAATTGCAGGCTGTAGAACAACCTATTAATACTTCTATCGACTTTTTTTTTTAGCTCACATTTTTACAGCCTAGTATCTAGAAACTAAAATAGGCCTTAATTTAACACAACAGTTTTACATTTGATATTTCGACAGATGAATAATTTCAATTTTTGTTATGTATGGCTTTGACAATATCTGTACAGTCTTTTCTTGTTGGCACGATACGTACGATTGTTTCGCTGTTAGCATATTTATAACTTTCTAAACTTGCTGCATTTTGTCATAATTGATTTTTTACAGTTTTCTACTTTTGTATAGTGTCTGCAGTTTCCTGTCCACTTTATGGTTAGAATTTTTAATATTTCACTATGTCACTTCGTACGTCTACCACTACTACTATTACTAAACTATTACTGCTATCTACTACTCTACCATCTAAGAAAGCATTTTCCAGCATTGGTATCGGTGCGGTAATCCGAATTCCAAATCTCCCGGAATAGCGCACGTTCTCAGTCTCTCTGGCAGCCAAAGTGACCGAGAAGGCCGCCCATCGGGAGACTGGCCACCTCCAACACTGGTTGTGAGAACTAATTTTCAATGATATATATGTAATTGCAGAAGTAAGGAGTCTTTAATATCCGGCTAGTAGGTTGTTCGTTATCACAGGTGAACTAGATTAGCGACTGACTATCTCAGTATTATGACATCATTAGTCAGCGTAGATCAATCGCTGATCGATGGCAGGTGTAAGAAAGTTCATTATAAGCTTCGCGAAACAGTTTTCCAAATTGTACAAATAAATCAACCACCGAAAACGAATTGTTGTGGGTCACTGAAAATACTTTTGAAAACCGCCTATAATTATATATACCCACTGCCTTCCCTATTTCTTAAAATTTTATGTTCTAGTTATGAGACGGTAGCGTTTACACTTTATTTTTTGCTGACGGCTTTACGCCTGGTCAACGTCGAAGTCATTAGAGGCGGGAAAGGACTGGGGTCAAGGAACGGGAAGGAATTTGGCCATGGCCTTTTGTAGAAACATCCCCGTATTAGCCTGGAATGATTTGCCGAAATCATGTAAATCCCAAATCTGGATGTGTGGACGGGGATTCGAACCCGCGTCCTCCCGAATGCGAGGCCAGAACGTTAACCGTTCACCCACATTGTTTGGTTTCACCCATATGAACAGGTATCAGAAGAGTAATACGCACTAAATATAAATAACCGTCTATTACTGACAGTCAGCAGTGTTTGGTAAACACTGCGACGGGCAATCCGGGAAGTTCCGGGCCTTGATGCGATCGCACACTGCCAGTAAGGAAAGTGGGGGCAACCCACGAATACACAAAGCCAATAACACTTCACAATATTCAAATCAAGAACTGCTACATTTTTAAAACATGCCGTTTAATAGATCGCCTTCTCATCACTTGAGTAGTGCGACTCTTTATAAGGCAATAAACGTTTAAGTTCAAGTAGCTTCGAAAAACCGAGCCTAAAGCGATAAAACTTCATTATGATACTAACTGGGCCAAACTGCACTCATCTCTCTTCAAAGTTTGAAGAAGTGCATCTTTCTGGAGAGTTACAAATTGGCCATAAAGCATAACAAAAAAACTTCACAGGCTGTTGTGCAAAATACGGCCAGCAGAAAAATAGTTTTTCGGGATGAAAGTATTTTTAATATATTGCTTACTCATTAATATCAAGAAAAAATGTGTACGCTAAGCCGAGAAAACAGGTAAGAGAGAAGTAATACAATGCAAATGGTGGGTTCACGCGTTTTATCAGCCGTCATTATGGTGAATGCGGTACACGTGTTGATTTTCAAGGAGCCGTATTAGTACTAATATTCCCTGGTGCTCAGTGGATTTTGATTGCAGAAGGTGGCTGCCGTGCCGAGTTCTGACTACTTACGTCACAGGCGGGTCGAGACGTCTATTGACGTATGTTTCGGCGCTCGTTACACCTTTGCTGCCTATTTTACAGCTTTCCAGTAGACTTTTCCTTGAAGAGTTAAAGCCAAGGAAACAGATAGTCATAATTTCAGTTGGCGGTTTTTTTTTTTCTACTGGTCGTACTTTGCACAGTAACCATTTCGCAACTTCCACCTATAAAACTGCGAGAACCATTATCGATATCTGAATCGATCTAGTGAAGACACGATTAAATCGTTCCTGTTATTGGTGTCCTGGAAACTAAAATACGGTGTTGATGGAGACGCTTTACACTAGTTTCTGGAGTAAGATTTCCGTAAAACACTCCAGGCTGGATTGGTATAGGGAAATCGTGGAAAACCCAAATCTCGATTGCCGGACGAGGATTCGAACCCGCCTCCTTCCGAATGCGAGGCCAAGTTTCAAAAGCGGCCTCAGGAGCAATAATTCGTAAACAGGGTGCGATTGCTACTCTTTATCGAAACAGAGTCATACAAGACGGCGTTTAAAAGGTCCAATCAGCTGACTAGGGCTGTTCTATATACAGCAACGAGCAGTAGCTTCAAAAAATCTGAGTAAAAAATAGTAAAACTTCAGCAACACACTAAATGAACAATTTTACTCATCTCTCTTCCAAATCTGGATAACTATCATTTAAAAGTCTCAAATTCGCCAGAAACGATCACAAAAAAATTCACAACTTCGACCTACCGAACTGCAAGGGGTCAACTGCAGATCGCGGTTCCGCTACAACATTCAGTAATGTCGTCGTAATACTGTTCTAGTCAGTCGCAAGATGTATTTTCAAGCAGTAATTCCGTTGTAAGACAGCCTGGACCATTATTTTCAAGCAGGAATTAGGATTTAATACAGCCTGGACTAGCATGAAACTGTTAAATGTACTTCGGAAAGAATTTCTAGTGGAGTCTTGCGTTTGACGACTGCAAGTATTATGATGCCAATCCCAGTAATCCCGCTCCAAGAACCACTGTCGATATCTGAAACGATCTAGTGACGACACACTTTTAAGCCTCGCAGATGTATGGTTTCTGTTATCGGCGTCCATAAAACTGAATATACATTATTAGTGGGGAGGGGGGGGGGGAGGCGACATTTTCCAACTGCCCAAAACTGGTACTGACCTGTTGATATTTGATTTACACGCTTCTTTATAATGCCCTATTCATCTATTGGACTCTCCTTTTTCGGAAAAGTCGCCACGAATAAAATTAAAAATGCCGAACTGTGAGAATGGCGTGCAGGTATTAGATGCCGCCGGCGCTGCAAAAGCAATGACAATCTCTTGAAATATTGGTTTAATCCTTTGCTGTAATATTTTCTTGCCGTCTTAGCTTCACTCCGTTGTAAAACGTCGCACGAAATTAACAGATAAAAAATATTTATCCGAGATGCAGTACAACAAGGCTCGCCATCTTACAATCGATTGCTTCCGTTATAAACAAATGCGCCGTTTCCGAGATGGATGCCGCAGAACGAATTTCCCGTAAATTTTTCACTCTTGGTCCAAGACTCATTTCAACCTAACCACGATCACTATGACATAACAAACCTGTTTAGGTTGTTATGATCCCTGCAGCGATAATTTTTGCTTCAGTGCTGCTAACATTTCGCTGTTGCGGAGTGTCTCATATTTCGCCATTTCTAATTTAATTCGCGGCGATTTTTCGAAAAAGGAGAGTGCAAAATGCGTATTGGACATTATAACGAAGCAGTTAAAACAAATTTCGACAGCTCAGTACCAGTTTCTGGCAGGTGGAGAATGTCCCCTCCCACCCCTCATCTCTCTTCAAAATTTGAAAAACGGCATCTTTTGACACGTCCCAAATTCACCAGAAACTATCACAAAAATCACAGCTTCCACCTATGAAGCTACAAGAACCAGTATCGACGTAGCGACGACATAGTTTCGAGCCTATGGTTTGTGTTGTGTTTGTGTTGTACCTGGTGGTGAAGAGCGGCCGTCCCAGGTAGTCCTCCGCGAAGCAGTCCATGGCGCCGACTGACCTCTGCTCGTCAACATCCGCCGGCAGGTGGCGACCGCACTTGTAAACACTGTCGACAGTCGTGTTACCAATCACACTCCTCAGGTGCTCTGTACCTGCTGATTCTTACAAGCTTCAAATCAGTGCAATGGCAGAAACTGTTTCGCGAGATGGCCACTCAGCTCGTGGTGGCAGCACCATCTCGCTTTGGACTCACCGAGTTATCTGGTACTATCGCGTAAGGCTTAATGTTTAATCAAGTTGAGCGATGCTGGGATTTTCTGCTAGTATCTGCTTGACAGCTTGTTTTTCGAACTTTCATTTAGTGTCTTCATAGCTTCACGGTGCGCGTAGCACTTGTTGCAGAGCATCTTATTGGCTACGGGTTCGAATCCCCGTCCACGCATCCAGATTTGGTTTTTCCATCGTTTCCTAAAATCACTCACAAAAGGCCATGGCCCAATTCCTTCCTGTTCCTTGTCCCCCATCCTTTCGCGCCTCTAATGACCTCAACATCGACGAGGCGTAAAGCCATAATGAAAAAAATCTCAATATGGTATTGACACCATAATCAATATCTCAGTCAATACTGTCCCACATACTATAGTCAACGTCATAAACACTATTGTCCATATCATACATACTATAGTCAATACTCCCACAGACACTACATACTATATAGCACACACTATGATGAATATGGTACAAACTATACTCCATATCGTGCGTTCTATTCATGGAAGGTTAATGTTGGGCGTTATGAAGAATCGGCTAAAACAGCGGATCTTGGGATGAGTTATCTGAATGGCTTATCGCCTGGCTTTCATTATCAGTAAAGAGAATCCACGTGATCTAGCGTATCGATATGCCGCCTGTGTCGTGGCGGGACCTACAGTTTAATTCGCAGTCCCACCCCAGGACTGTTCCAGCGTATCCCATCCAACCAGGCAAATCTCTTAAAACTGAGTTTTCAAAGCCATAGCCTCAACCATTGATCAACTAAACAAAACGAACTCAGAAGTAAAGCTTCGTTATATGTGCGGAAACAGTCGAATTTACAGCTAGAATTTAATTCGTTGCTAAAAGTAAAGAAAAAAACAGGAAAAAATAAAGAGAATTCTGCCACCATTGGTAGTCACAAGGCGTGCATTGCTCTTTCTGCTCTGCACCGAGCGGGGCGGTGTAACGGTTAGCATTCTCGCCTCGCATTCGGGAGGACGGCGGTTCGAATCCCCGTCCGGGCATGCAGATTTGGGTTTTCCATGGTTTCCCAAATAATGCCGGGATGCTTCCTTCAAAAGGCCATGGCCGAATTCCTTCCCATTTCTTGCCCCCATCCTTGCCTCCCATCCTTTCCCGTCTCTAAAGACATCAATGTTAAAAAGAGACGTAAAGCAGTTACAAAAAAAAAAAAAAAAAAAAAAAAAAATCTGCTCTGCACATATCATTAATAGATCACTAATAGTTGTTTTATGGTAGACCGAATGCGACTCAATATTATTCTTATTATTATTACCCCGCGATTCAGTAAAAGTTTGTGGCGGAGGGTGCATTGCATCAATCCTAATGTGTAACAATATGTTCATAGGAAGGGATATACGGGACATGACAGGAGGCGCCCATGGACTGTTTTGAGGAACCTGGAGCGATCTGGGAAACCCAAATCAGGATGGTAGGAGGGGTTTATAGATACCTACTCCTATCGGAATCTAAGTTCTCTCGCTCGATAACTCCTTCCTATTCCACTCCCTAATCGCTTTTGGGGGAAAAAAAGAAAAAAAAATTGAAATCAATCAATTCTGGCCTTGATTTATCATATTTTCTCGGTCATTCCTAGATATGAATGTAGCTGGTAGTAACGTGTGTTTCCCGTCATCCTGAAAAAGGTCAGTAGTGAATTATTTCAATCAGCTTCTATCGAGAGCAACGCCTTCGGTGTTCCAGGTTTTCCCAACCTAACTCCTCAAACATCCCACTTACGGTTTGTCTACAGCTATATACCAGTTACATACCTATAAGGAATCGGGCGGCTCTTCTTTGCACCTTCTGGAATGCAACCATTAGCTCCTTGCTTGGTGGTATCTTCAAAAGACTAAGGCCGGTTTCCTTCCCCACTCCTCTAACGATTTAGACGAAACGTAGAAATAAATAGAAAAATAAAAAAGATGGCTGCCGCTCGCGCGTCACAGCCGTTATTTTGGGAATCATTGCTGGAGACAGCTCTACGAGGGTTTCTACTCGCCTTTTAAAGGCTCGGTCACACGGATCGATTTTCATCGCTGCTACTCGAATAGCAGCGATTAATCGCTTCGTGTGACAATGTAATCGCAGCTCCTGACTCGACTGGCAGCTATCGAACATAGCGGCGATTCGATTCGAACATGATCGCTAGTAGCGCGCGACTATGGCGGTCACGTGATCCAGTCGCCGCTACGCAGCGCTGCAGTCGCCTCGTCTGACAGCTCAATCGCTAGCTGTCAGAAGTAGCGTTGTTCCATTTTTATTTATTTATTTATTTTTTGTCGTCATGGAAAACCGGGAAGAAAATGTGAGCAAATGGCTGATTTTTTTACTTTCTTTTATGCTTCTCAGAAATATGAATGATTGTTGGACAGGAATAACAATTAATAAATTGACAAGAATGCGCGAAAAAAAAAATCGTCTGTTTAGGTTATGTATTGAATTGAATGAAACTGCATTGATAATTCCATCTGACGATCATCTCAGAAAAAAATAACAACATTAAGGATGGGTACAGAAAGTAATTTAGACATGAATAAATACTCCACAGACTTCAGGCTATCACCACTTGTCGTGTAAGACAAGTTAATGTCTAGTTTGGTCTTATATGGAATCGCACGTTTTATCAGTATAGATTTTTCATAAGTTTTGGAGCAACTACTTCAAGTAATTTATCAAACTTTCCATCAGTTAGGTTCGTGGATCCTAGCATGGGCGTATACAGTGAGGAGCCCTACAAGAAAAATCAAATTACCTTAAGAACGCTTCGGCGAATGAAAAACTGGCTAAGGAGCACTATGGGAGAGGAAAGATTCACTGGATTATACCTGATAAGTGTGCATCGAAATTTCGTGAAAGAACACCGCGAGATTTCGTCAAGTTACTGAAAATTTTCTGATAATCCGAGACGATTAATGTTTACATCAAAATTATAACTGAATTACGTTCTTAACTAACTACGTAGTAGGTCCTTAGATTAAGTGGTTGGATTACTATATTAATCAATAATAAGAACAGTTTCCTCAATAGGTTTGAGTTTTATTTTGTAAGAAATCGTCATGTTTGAGTCCCGCCCCCCCCCCCCACTTCCTGGAAACCAATACGAGTTGCCCCCTCCCCCCATTTCTGATCCTGGATGCGCCCTTGGATCCAATTTTATCAGAAGAAACGCAGAGGCATCCATTTTTCTCTTCGTCTAATCCAGTCGGGGACCCATTTTCTTTTTCTTTTTTTAATTTAATTTAACAAATTTTTACTCAACTCAGCGTTAGCGGAACGAATCAATCGTTTCAGACCTGTACAAAGAGATTTGTACGACATCGTAACCAAGAAATAACGTTGATACAGTACTTCGCTGGCCACAACCTAATCGCACGAACCAGTAACTCCAGTAATTAAACTAAGTAAAAAGGAAACGGCTTTAGGGAATATAAATCAAAAGGAAATGGAAAATGACTCATCACTCGCCAAAGTTGAAGGGAGCGACAGGTAAAGAACATATATCAAGAACACAAGAACACACAGTATTTCAGTTTTACAGCTTATTCATGGTGTAGGAAATGAGTCGTGTGGTTTGGTAGGTTCCTACAAGAATCGCTCCGTGTGGTCGAGTCTCAGCTGAGATTAGCCTCTCGTGAAGTCAGCCACGGGACTCTATGAAAATCAACACCGAGATCAGAAGCGTGGACATTTGGAACTCCAGACAGACGCCTTAACACTGAACCACCAATCAGAAACTAAAGAGAATACACACTGTAGAGCAGGGGTGCCAACCCAAATGATGTTGCGGGCCACTTTCTAAATGCGTCATAACTCGAGTGAAAAATTGTAACATAATGAGTTATTATTATTGTGTTTACTATTATTCTTACATTAAAACATGGATAATATAGCTAATAAACACACATTGTAAAGAAATATGCAAAAAATAAAAATGAAATATAAAAAATATATAAATGTAAATGAAACAAAAACATGAAATCATTAAAAAAATTATTTTACTATTGCTAAATTTGTTTCTTCACTCTTTCACTTATCTTTTGCAAATGGATCTCAATTTTGGTATTTGCACATTATAATTGATATTGCAGGTTAGCGTCCGTTATAACGGATCGTGTTTTGTGTTTGGTCAATTTCATTTTCGGAAAAAAATCGATTCGCAGGTGAAAGTTAAAGCGAAAGCACAAACAACTCGCGAGCCGGAAAAACGTCCACGGCTGGTTGGCAACCCCTGCTGTAGAGTGCAGACTTGACTGACAAGAGGAGCTAGTAACTTTTATTCAGTCTGCAGGCACTATGCTTGGCTCTCTACTTATGATAATTGTTTCTGTGGCAGTCTTTGCACCTGCTGTATGGCGACTGTTGGCAGACTGCTCCTGGCCTGTTGTCGCTGTTTAACTGTTTAGCTGCTTCGTGTTTGTTGATTCCTCATAGCATGTTTTCCCACACAGCCGCAGGCAGTCTGCCAGCATGGAGCAGAGCGTTGAGGAAACGCTAAACTGTTTTAGTTCAGGATCTTAATGCCGCTGGGGTTTGCCAGGGCAGTTGGCAGTGACACCCACGAACCAACTGTAAATAGCGCGACGCGACCATTAGCCGAGCTCGCAAATCAAACCAGGCGCTCGCCACGCCCCGTCGACGACGAGGTCGTTAGAGCCGAGAGAGTAAAAAGCCCAAAGTATTTACAGGCTAAGGCAGCATTAGCCTTTCATTACTAGATGGAATGGATCACGGTCAATATTCGAGGATGGATCGAGGCACACTGACTCTGATCAGGACCTCCTCAACTGAGCTGTCCATTCAGGGTCGAGGGAGGGGGGGAGGTGTAGTGCGATGTAGGTTCAGCGAATACCCGAGCGAGCTGTGTCTACTTCGCAGCCTCTTGGAGTTGTAAACCTTTATTCTAACATCTCACCGAGCGTGGTGGTGTAACGGGTAGCGTTCTCGTCTCGCATTCGGGAGGACGGCGGTTCGAATCCCCGTCCGGGCATCCAGATTTGGGTTTTCCATGGTTTCCCAAATCACTCCAGGCAAATGCCGGGATGCTTCCTTCAAAAGGCCATGGCCGAATTCCTTCCCATTCCTTGCCCCCATCCTTTCCCGTCTCTGAAGAGATCGCTGTTGAGATACATAAAGCAATTAAAAAAAATCTAACATGTCTTAGGGAGCGTCTATAAACCACGTCCACCATGTAGCCCGACGTGGCTCTTGCTTCTACCCCCCAACCACCCTTGCAAGTAGGTTTCTTTCCCAATTAATTCCACAATACATTTTGTACAGTTTTTGTCTTGTCAGACAATCGTAAATTACATTCGGAGATAATTAAATGACGGAAATAAATACTCACACGCTGTTGTGTATTCTGTATCTTATTTTAACTGTGACAAATAATACGAATAAGAAGCACGTAGCCTGTCGTAGCTTTGCAGCCTACCCCTCCCCTCCCTGGACGGAGCCACGTAGTTTATGGATGCTCCTATACATAGAGAGTTTCCTCTGAGATGTCATTGTTAGTAGTGAAAAGTAGGCGGACACCTTATTCATATTAACATTGTGACGAGGGTGGAGGGGGGTATTGGTAATTTTTCTTTTGACGGAAGGGGGAGGTTATACGTGCCGTGGGAAGGGAGCCGCCTGTATCCGTCGCCCAGTCGGTAAACATCGAACGCCCGGGTAGCTGAACCGACACTAGGCAACGTGGTGGGGAGGGATATGCTGTCGCGCGGCCTGCGAAACCAGGTGTCAGTTTTACGCTGACTACTGCTTCTCCGACGCTCCTTGTCCCTGTCCTTTCTTCCAACACGCATTCTCCTTTACAGAATTCGTTCGACTCCCTTTGAGTGCCACTGACTACGAGAAAGTTACCGATGCTGCAGTATGAATGTAATTGGTGACTTAATGAGTGGGCAGTAGCAGGGCCGGCGTTAGGATTCTCGGGCCCCAGGTAAATGTTCTCGGCCCCCACCCCACCACCCCACCTCGATTTTTATTTTTTTTACTCTACACTTTGATTTTTTGGATAAAGTCAGAAAATTTTAATCCAAAAAATCAAATAACACCTTTTTTATAAAGTTTTTTTTGTGTTTTATTTCAGTTTAGGTAGACACCATGGCCGAAGGGCCCCCTTCGGGGGCTCGGGCCCCGGGTACTTTTGCCCCGCTTACCCCTCCCTTACGCCGGCCTTGGGCAGTAGTGGGTCGGAGATAAGAGATTCATTGCGGGCGACGGCTGCCCGGGGCATAAACGTCGAGGGTGGAGAGGGGAGCGATCCGTATTCATGGCGGCGCGGGCGGGCCGGAGCATTGGTATTCACCTGCCGCCGCAAAACACGAATTGCCGCCGGGAGTGGGCCGTGTGATTTCCCTCAGGAAGCGACGGCCGGCTTAACACTTAGCCGCGGGCGGGCGGCGCCCCGAAAAGTTCTCGGCTCCAGCACCAGTGTGACCTGCGATGACCGTGTTAAATGTGAGATTCAGCACTGTCCCACAGCAATATCAATTAACACGACGAATCAGAGGACACGATGGACAGGGAATCACAACAAATCTACCATACAATTCCGTAAGCTCACTCATCCACTCACCTCGATAGCTATTGGCTGGAGAACGGTGTCACGTGTCAGCCTTCGCTCGCAAATCAACAGCGACCAGAGATACCATTAGAAGAAATTCGTGGTTATGTCCACAATTTAATAGCCAAGCAACTGCTACCAAATTAATTACAACAATACATTCATTACGTTTGCGTTTGGTAGCATTTCATACTTAAAAAAAAAAAAACATGTTGCTAATGAAAGCAACTTAGAGAAATTAAATTACTCATGGTCTCTGTTGTAACCAAGAATAACAATTGTCATTCCAGCTTGGGATAAATTTTAAATTTAATTAAAACTTTCACTGATGATGTTGATTCACCAAAGTTTATGCATTATAGTTTATTTGCTTTTTAGGTATTTCACTGATAACTTTCGTTAATGGTCTTTCTTCATGTTCGCAGTACGTAAGATATTAGGTTATATTAAGTGGACATCAGACCAAATATGTTACCGAATCGACTATTCTGGCAATTAATTTCTTCGGAATTTCTCAACTGTTTAAGAATATGGGATGTGTATTAAGTTCTCTGGTCGTTACTGACACTATGACCAAAGATTACATAATGAATGGTCAGTCTCAATAATAATAATAAAAAACAATGTAATTCTTTCGAAGCAAACATGAAATTTTTAAATTTTGCAGAGTGAACTTTAAGGGTGAAATACAAGTCTAGTTTGTATTTAAGCAAGTTCGAGTCTACGACCTTTGAAATAATTAAATGATAGTCCTACTGTACCTGTCCGTGTTTAACTCCTACGTTTAATAATACTCCTGTTTTCTTCAAGGTCAAGAGATTTTATTCGCCCTAACGGTGAAACAAAGGTCAAGGTCATATTTTGGCCGATCACGTCAACCTGTTATAAAAAACTGGAAGTATTCCAAACCCGTGACGATACGCAAAAAAACGGTCATGGGCTTACGCTAGTCATCAATAAATCGTAACAAGTACCACGGCGTTGCTCTTCCCAGGTCTTCAGACTACATCAGATCAACAAATCCGAAGACATCAGACACCCAACAGACTATCAGTGTCAGAGACGAGAATCTCGTTGTTGGATTCAACGTCGTGTCACTGGACGCTGACAAAAACAAGAGCTACCATGCAACAGACCCTGATCGATACCGCGTACAGAGGCAATGACAGCGGTCGCATTACGAGATGGGCTTCTTGTTGTACTCTCCAATAGTCCAGCGGACGAAATGTACAGTGTCTGGAGCAAACAACTCAGTAAGAAAGCGAAGTTCACCCGCAGGGCGTGGGACAACGAATGCTCAAAAGCCAACGCGTCTGAGGGAGAAGCTTTTGTCGTATTGTAAAGAAACACAGTCTCTTAGTTTTTAAAGACTTTTAATTAATGTTTCTTTTTTTCCGTTTTATTTTATTTCAATGGGAAGTGTTTATCGATAGTCGTATTTTCGAATCACTATTTGGTTTCTGATTTATCTAAAGCTGATTATAGATGTATGTTGTTGAAAAGTGCTTTATATCGTGTTATTATTTCTTATTGTGTGAAAGAAATCCACGCGTCGTTATTACCAGATGAGCAAAGTACATGACAATCTCTGGACGATAAACAGTACAAGAGGAGAATCTTTGCCAAAGAGAAGAGAAGAGATGAAAGCGGTATGCACGGCAGACGTACGTTTATAAAAACTGTGAATTATATCTGTGCGCGAAGAAGCATTAAAATTAAAGGAATTTAAAAAATAAAAACTAAGTGGAGTTTTTATTTGTTTATTTTTTAATGAAGAATAATAAAGAAATGTTAATCTTTAATACTAACAGGAAAGGTTAGTAAAGAGCAAAAATATTATACGTGGCGTTCCGTCATAGACGAGATGCCATATGGAAATAAATCAAAAATATTATAGTATCAACCAACTAAAGACGTCAGCAAGAAAACGTCGACATTCATCAACGCCAATTACACAGTACACTAGAGCACCGTCCTCTAACCTGAGGCTCTGCACGCTGCAACTAACAGATATCTCATTGACAAGTTGGAAGTGAAAGAAACGTTTCTTTAATGGCTTTATGCTTCGTCGACGTCGAGGTCATTAGAGGCGGGAAAGGATTTGGAAGAAGGAACGGGAAGGAATTCGTCCATGACCTTTTAAAGCAATCATCCCGGAATTCGCCTGGAGTAATTTGGGGAAACTACGGAAAACCCCAAACTGGATGCCCGGACGGGGATTCGAACCCGCTTCTTCCCGAATGCGACGCCGGAGCGTTACCGCACTCTCGGTTCGCTGTTTCTACTTCTTGTTGTGTACTGACTAAACCGTCATTTTTGTACACTTTTTAAATGGAACTTTTCTTCATCAATAACAAATATTTGTTGAATTTGATTCAGATGACCAATGAAAAACGTCTGATGACTTTTCGGAAGATGGGTTGTGGGAAAGGCAGCTTATCTTTCACCGATGACACAGGAGGGAAAACTGTATTTGAATGTAGCAACGCTCACTCAAAGTTATACTGGCGCTTGTTGTTTCATAGCGGAAGGGAAATCGCAGACGACATCCGAAGTAGGGAAAGTTGGGCAGAGAGTTAATTCAAACAACTTGCCAGCATGTGGCGCGAAGACTCGGTTCCACAAACGCTGTGCCTTGAACTGCTAAAAAAAGGGGCAATGCATGAAGGTTCAAGAGAAGGCTGACAGCATAGGCTATAACGAATTGCATACACATTTTGTGTATTAAATTACATTCATCCTTTTTTTTTTAAATCAACGAGCAGGGATTGAAATACATTACCAACAGAGATGATGAATAATTTACCAAAGACGCTGAAATAATTTAAACTTGAAACTTGTGGAGGACAAACGTACGTGGGTGAAGGAAAGGGGGAAAATGGGTGAGTAAGGAAATTGTCACCAGAGCGCGCGCTCCATCGCAATTAATTTAAATTCAAGTGTGTGTGTGTGTGTATGTTACTTAGCTAAGACGCTCGTAGAGAGAGGCAGCGAGCAGTTATGGACTGATGTTCGTGGTAACGAGTTGTGCGGTGTTTTTGTTGTTGCTGTCTAATGGAATAAAATAACTGCTTCTAAATACTATCTGAAATTTATTAATAACAAAATCTCCTTCATTTGATATAATGACTGTATTAAATATATAGGGTGTACTGAAATGGAAGGAGCAACTCAAACCGTTCTGTTTGTTGGTACCTGTGTGCATGTGCGCGCAATGTTTCCTCCGTCATCCGTTAGAAAGCGCTAGTAGCAAAAATAGCGACTAGTGAACAGAAAGCTTTTTGCGTTCTGCAGTTTGCAAAGACGGAATCTGTAGTTCCTGTGCAACGTGCGTTCCGAATTAAGTTCAGATGTGACCCTCCAAGCGATAATAACATCCGTAGATGGTATCATAAGATTGAAAATACCGGCTGCCTTTGCAAAGGAAAGAGTTCTGGACGAGTGTGTTGAGCGATTGAGAGAGTCTTTCACGAGTAGCCCGAAGAAATCCGTTCGCAAGGCCAGTCGTGAATTAGCAATTCCGGTGGTGACTGTTTGGAAAGTCTTACGGAAACGATTACAACTACGTCTTACGGGCTCTAAAGCCTACATACAATGGTTTACGGGCCAAATTTGCACATGAAATGTTGTTGCACGACGATGAAGATTTTCTGGATCATGTTGTTTTCAGTGATGAATCGATATTTCACCTTAGTGGACATGTCAACACTAATAATGTGCGCATTTGGGGCTCAGAAAATCCTCACGAGGTGGTGCAATTGCAACGAGGCTTCCATAAACTGAATGTTTTTGTGCAATATTTCGGCGGAAAATTTGTGGGCCTTTTTTCTTTGGAGAAGCAACTGTAACTGGTACTTCCTACCTTGATGCTCTACAACTATGGCTATTTCCCCAATTAGTAGAAGACGAACCAAATAACTTCATTTGGCATGAAGATGGCGCACCGCCTCACTGGAATAACGACGCACGCGATTGGTTGAACGTCACTGTACCCGATCGCTGGATTGGCCGCAAAGGGCCCAAAGACAGAGCTTGTTTCGCATGGCCTCCACGCTCTCCCGATCTGACGCCGTGTGATTACAGCTGTGCGGGCTCATAAAGGATCGTGTGTATGTGTCTCCACTACCAGCTGACGTACCCGACAGGATTTAGGCAGCTGTTGCAACAATTACACCACACACACTAACCAACGTTTGGGAAGGAATGGGCTATCGACCTGATGTGTGCCGTGTGACGAGAGGCGCTCATATTGAACACTTGTAAGCTTGTAGGTATAACTGTTTCTCTTTCATTTCATGCATTAATTACATATAATTTTGCGTTTTATGTAATAAATACTACAAAGCGTTAAAACCCCGATATTCATTTAGGTACACCCTGTATATACATTTTGAAGAGAAGTGTTCGTGACGGCGTGAGCCATTATTTATCCGTCCGTAACACGTTGTTGAGTTTTCGAGTGTTAGTCGTGAAGTGCAAAGCATCAAGATTGTTGGCTCTGTTAGTCAACCATTGCAAGGGAAAGCTCACATACGTGAACGTACAGAAACCAACCAAACGAAAAACACGTGTTCGTTAATTTCCTTTGGTTTCAGGTTGTTTTTTTCGATGAACTGTTGTTTTCGGTAGGCAAAGAGTTTCTAACACACTGCGATCAAAACCGATGGTACGAGGCATGTTTTTTTTAAGTAAGTACCGTTTTGAAATTAAAAAAATACGTGAAAATATATATCAATAATTTTATTTTTACATGAAAGCCTGTACCTTACTCTACTTTTCTACATAATTCCCTTCAATACTGAGGCACTTGTCATAACGTAGTACCAGTTTTTGAAAACCCTCCTCATAGAAGTCTGCCGCCTGACTTGGTAACCACTGCATCACAACTGTTTTGACTTCGTTATTGTCTTCAAGACGCTGACTGCCCAGGTGTTTCTTCAAGTGCAGGAAGAGATGGTAGTCACTGGGCGCCAGATCAGGGCTGTACAGAGGATGATCTAAAGTTTCCCATCGAAAAGATGTGATGAGATCTTTTGTCTGATTAGCCACATGTGGACGGGCATGAATATCGATCGGTTTTCGGCCTTTATCACAAAGAAATTTTATAACAGCCCGTACTTCGCAGTCGGCGGGAATGACGATTATCGGAGGCATCTTAAACACTCAGTGAACAACGTAAACAAGGAAGAATTAGACTGTAATGGCGTCAGTGCGTAGGCAAGTGATGCAGGTACCCATTGCGCATGCGCGCAACGCCGACCGTAGCGCTGCAGCCACGGTGTGACAAAACGGTACTTACTTAAAAAATACGCCTCGTAGAAGGACCAAAATAGAAAAGTCTTTCAAACTGAGACCTTGCTCACCGTTGTGTACCGTGACCTTGTCTTCATGGTCAATGCCACAAACGCAATTCACAAATGCATTTTAAAAAACGCAGATACACTCTACTCGCCTCGTAACAGCACAGATGCAAATGTTATTCAAAATATTTCCGCAATATTTATGAAAAACCACAATAACACGATCAGCCTACAGAGTGAGCACTTATCGAGAAGTTTGTTGAAATATGGTATCAGCAATTGTAAGCGTTCAACTAGTAAAAGAAATGTATGCAAAAAAGTGTAACATTAGTTCAATCTTTTCCTGAGCAATAAAATTCGCACAGCTCTGTAGTTTGAAGTAAATACAGCAAAATGAAAATTCTATAAAATATTTCACATTAGCTACACAACAAGAAACTGAGTGCAGTAATTTTCACGAGTATGTCACGAAAACCTTTTGTTTACGGGAACACTGTAAGAGAAGAAAGTTAGGAGCTAAACGATTTCGCTTACAGAAGGCGTTTCATAGAACCATATTTTTTTCACTCACATAAGTTCTGTTAAGTTTCTTTCTATTTCTTAAATCGCAAACGTTCAGTAAATAGTTATTAGCTTGATTCTAAATATATATAACAAAAACACAACTTCACTGTTTGCGGTGTCAAAAATTATGTGTTCGCTGAACGGAGTTGAAACTCGGACTGATCATGTGGAAGGGATGAGCAAACCGGTCTAGCACAGACCGGTAACACAGCGTTGCCAGATCACTCACAGTGTTACCAATGTCATTACTTTTCTCACACACCTCGTATTATTACATAATGTAATTAATCAATCGTTTTATTTCAGGCAATTATCCAACTACAAAATAAATAAAAAATACTAAGTATTGCGCATTCGGACGAATAGGATAAATGTGGCAGAATAGGGCGAATACCGAATAGTTGCCGAATATTCGCTTGCATGCCTATTAATAATACATGTTGTGCGAAATGTATGCATGTTGAAGGAACTAATGGCCATACTGTGCAATGTGTTTGTACTACACGTGACAAGCTGCACTTCCCGGAATTGTCAATTGAAAATCGATCTGTGAAGCGAAAAGTAATGAAACTGTTTTTGTCTGTCTCGTGCCCTGGCTGGTAGTTGCCCTGTTTAGAGCCAAATTGTCAGTGTCGATTGTGTGCGCGCCTCAAACAGAGAGTTTGCGCTTCCTTTAATTACTTCGTCACTAATTACCGACAACCCCGCCGCGGCTTCCGGTCGAAATCGATCAGGAGGGGAGGGGAGGAGAGGGGAGGCAGTTCAGCGTCTGCTCTAATAAGACAACTCTCGCGGCAAACTGTTTACAAACTGTTCAGACCGTATTACCAGCTACAGCACTGCAAACCGTGATTTCTCCAACACCCAGACATGCTACGAATATAATATTGCGTCTAATAAAATTAAAACGACATTAAAAAAATCCGTGCTTAGCAGTAGACAGTAGCAGCGAACCTAATTCACTTGTTAATGCTGATACGTTTAATACTTTGAATAACAATATTTCTATGACAATCAAACATTTATTTTGGTTATCTTCTGTAGTAATATTATAAATTGGAAAGTAACTGTTTTGTTTTTTTTTTTCAGTTTTCACAACTAAACGGTTAAACCAATCTTGATGAAATTTCACGAGGAAATACTTGTGTGTCGTTAGGAAGGACATAGGAATACTTTTTCGCTGAAATATAACATATTTCGTGATGAAATTTTTAAAACTAACCGCACGGCGACAGACAGACGGATAGCGTGTGTAGTGTGTATCGGTGACTCAGGCTTTGCTTCTCCTCGCAGTTTGTGTGCGATTGGTTGATAAAGTTCCCGTACAGACACGACATGGCACGTTGGCGAGACTGGAGAGCAGCGTGTAGTGGCACACCTGGTGGCGGTGCATCCCGTGCAGCGCGGCAGTACATCACGCTATCGGGAGATTGCATCACCGCCGGCGCGCCGTTGCAATCCTCGTTCTTTCCTGGGAAATTGGTCGGTGCGCGCACACATAAATTATGGCCAAGTTGGCAGCGCCGAGATTTACGGGAAATGTGCTGTCTGCCACGGGCACGGAGACTATAAGACAACACGGGATACCCGTCACACGACCTACCAACATTTGAAATGCGTTCATCAGGATTTTCGTAAATGTTTTATCATCTTATTCAGTAATCTGTTACGATCCCCAACTCCCCTACCTCCGAAAGAAAATTTTCCAATTTCCTTAAGACTGAAATCGAACTCCAACTTGTGGTCATGGTCTTAATATCCCTTAGAAGCGGCATTCTTAATTCTTTCAGCAAAACTTTTCACCAATATACGGTTTGCACCATCCTCATGTCTTCCAATGAATTCCATTCCATATACTGCTTGTGTAATGCCGTAATTTCCACAGACGAACCTCTGAACCCGTTCCAACTCCTGGATTTTCCAATTCGATCCGATCCAACACTACTTCCAGCTCTTGTTCCAGTCATTGATCGGTACACGAAACGCTTTTTTTTTTTGTTATGGCTTTACGCAACGTCGGCGTCTAACAGGATGAGGGTAAAGAACGAGAAGACATTGGACCATGGCCTTGTAGAGGAACTACCCCGGCATTCTTTGGATTGGTTGAGGAAAATCATGGAAAACCAAAATCTGCATGGCCGAAGACGGGGAATTTGAACCTCCGTGCTGCTTAAAGCGAGACCAGAGCGTTACCACTCACCCACCACGCTCGGTCCAGAATGCTTCTTCGAGTCGCAAGTGATATCTGGGGAAACACAACAAACAAGCGCCACGTAAAAACACTTTCCAAGGAAAATATATTTACTGTCTCAGTGATGAGTCTATATACTCTCATTATCACGACGGCTCATGTGAGACTACTTGGTTTTGTTTCTGCGTTGTGTAACGAAATTACAACGCCTCCCATAGCAGCTCCAGCATTTTTATTTTCCTTCTGGTGACTGTAGTCTGCCGTCTGCATTTTGCTGTACAAAAGTGTCGCCAAATGAAATATATTTGAAAAGGAGTAACTGCAATTTATATTACTAGTAAAAGATTTTGTTTTTGCTGTCGTCAGTCTTTCGACTGGTTTAATGCAATCCTCCATCCATTCCTATCCTGTGTTAACCTCTTCATTTCTACATACCCCTTACAACCCACGTCCTCAATTATCTGCTTCATATATTCTAATCTCTGTCTTCCTCTACGGTTCTTGCCTTCGACTGTTTCCTGCACTAACAAATTAACCAATCCAGCATATCTCAAAATATGACGTACCAGCCTGTCTCTTCTTCCTGTAAGCTTCTTCCACAAACTTCTTTCCTCACCCATCATTTCCAAAACTCGTTCATTTCTTACTTTGTCTGTCCACTTAATTTTCAGCGTTCTTCTTTAGCCCCACATTTCAAATGCTTCAATTTTCCTTCTTTACGGTATTCCAAAAGTCCATGTTTCGCTACCATAAAGTGCTGTGCTCCACACAAAGAGTTTTTAAAAGTTCTTTCTAATTCCTAGATCAATATTTCAAACTAAAAAATTTCTCTTTTTCATGAAGGCTCTTTTTGTGCTAGTGCTATTCTGCTTTTAACATCATTCCTGCTTCGGTCATCGGTTGTAATTTTGCTTCATAAGACGGTAAACATTGGAATCTTTCTCTCTCTATTCGCGTATCAGCAAAAACTACTAAACTGTTTTCAGCGAAACTTCACGTCCTATGTCCGTTGGTTGATAGGGATTTTTATCTTGATTAGTATCTCCCTGACGATACGAACGCCAAAATAGTAAATTTTGAAATATTTGTAGTTCTGTGCACGAATCAAGAGAAAAAAAAAAAACCCACTAGATGCTTTCCTAGTGAGAACTGCATAAAGTGGTAGCTTATACTATGAGGTAAGCAAGCTGAGAAGTAATAAAAAGTGTCCGCAAAGTTAGCAGTTCCACAGCGGAACCTAATCATTTACTACTCCCTGGCGCCAGACATATCGCAATCGAAATGTTCACGAGGATTTAATATAAATAAGTGCGACGCTAGCTTTGACCTGAGTCATTTCAATGACCGTAAATTAATGGTGAAAATTCACAACGCATATAGATTGTTTGCATTACACTCTCAAACTCTCCTTAATTGGTTTATTCGCACCAGACGTTAGTGAATTGATGATGGTTACTTATTACAAAAGAAAAGAAACAAGCAGAGACTTTATCTGCTCTCCATGTGGGCGACGTCACGGTCATACGAGATGTGTAGCACTGCGAAGCGATCTGGCAACGCTGTCTCTACCAGTCTGTGCTAGACCGGTCTTGTTCATCCCTTCCACATGCTCATTCCCGAGTTTCAACTCCGTTCAGCCAACACATTATTCTTGACAGCGCCATAAGAGAAGTTGTGTGTTACGAAAATGGAAGCATCGGAATTTTTAGCACCGTTGTGCATTCATGTTTTGTGTTAAACCTGGGGAATCCGCGAGTGTGACCTTGGAAAGTTGAAACAGGCCTATGGGGAACATTGTTTATCAAGAGCACAAGTTTTCCGCTGGCGCAAATTATTTTTGGAAGACCGAGAACACGTTGAAGATATCAACCTCACTTAGGGAGACCTTCAACTTCAAAAACTGACGAAAACGTTGACCGTATGAGGGTTATTGCAAGATCAGACAGTATTTAAAAAAAAATGTTAACCAAGTGTTTTACAAAGGTGTCCTTGAAAGGCTCAGGAATGGAGTGATTCGTGTGATACCAGACATTGCAGGCAAGTGGATGCTTCATCATGACAATGCCCCGTGTCACACGGCTTTTTGCATCCGTAGATTTCTTTACCTCAAAACGCATTCCTGTTGTTCCTGAACCCCCTACTCACCTGATTTAAGTCCTTGTGACTTTTTCCTTTTCCTGCAGTTGGAACATGTCTTAGTATGACGTCATTTTAAAACTCGGAGAACATTCTAAAGACTGTGACCAACCAGTCAACATCAACAGCCCTACCAGTTGAAGCCTTCCAGCGCTGCTACCAAGAGTGGAAACAACGATTCCACCAATGTACAGCTGCCCAAGGGACCTACTTTGAAGAGGATAATATTGTTGTTTATGGAGAAAAAAAAAACACTTTGGGTGCACCCATAAATTACGTGAGGTATTTTTCCGTATTTCCGGACCCCCCCCCCTCTCTGGTGAGATATGGTCCGTAAGCCCTCCTCCCCCCCCTAGAAATCGTCCTCACAACTTTTTGAGACCTCATGTGAGATATCCGTAGACACTCCCCCTCCCCCCCTATTTCACGTCACGTAATTTATGGATGCCCCCTTTGGTTACTAATACATCAGTGTCACTTGTTTTCTCACTCCGCTGGTAGTGTGTTACAGTGGAGAGTGCGGCCTCTGGTTACGTGTAGTATCGCAGACACTGCTGCTATCTTATCTCTGTGTCCCTTGTTTTCTCACTCCGCTGGTAGTAGTGGAGAGTGCGGCCTCTGGTTACGTGTAGTGTCGCAGACAATGCTGCTATCTTATCTCTGTGTCACTTGTTTTCTCACTCCGCTGGTAGTGTGTTACAGTGGAGAGTGCGGCCTCTGGTTACGTGTAGTGTCGCAGACAATGCTGCTATCTTATCTCTGTGTCACTTGTTTTCTCACTCCGCTGGTAGTGTGTTACAGTGGAGAGTGCGGCCTCTGGTTACGTGTAGTGTCGCAGACAATGCTGCTATCTTATCTCTGTGTCACTTGTTTTCTCACTCCGCTGGTAGTGTGTTACAGTGGAGAGTGCGGCCTCTGGTTACGTGTAGTGTCGCAGACAATGCTGCTATCTTATCTCTGTGTCACTTGTTTTCTCACTCCGCTGGTAGTAGTGGAGAGTGCGGCCTCTGGTTACGTGTAGTGTCGCAGACAATGCTGCTATCTTATCTCTGTGTCACTTGTTTTCTCACTCCGCTGGTAGTAGTGGAGAGTGCGGCCTCTGGTTACGTGTAGTGTCGCAGACAATGCTGCTATCTTATCTCTGTGTCACTTGTTTTCTCACTCCGCTGGTAGTAGTGGAGAGTGCGGCCTCTGGTTACGTGTAGTGTCGCAGACAATGCTGCTATCTTATCTCTGTGTCACTTGTTTTCTCACTCAGCTGGTAGTAGTGGAGAGTGCGGCCTCTGGTTACGTGTAGTGTCGCAGACAATGCTGCTATCTTATCTCTGTGTCACTTGTTTTCTCACTCCGCTGGTAGTAGTGGAGAGTGCGGCCTCTGGTTACGTGTAGTGTCGCAGACAATGCTGCTATCTTATCTCTGTGTCTCTGGAAATTTCAGCCGCCTCATTAGCGCTCCTCGGCAAACAACAGGAGACACAAAAATGGCGGCCGGGCAGCTAAAAGGCGCGTAATGGATCTGATTGAGTCGTTAGCGAGCACTAATTAACGCACAATACACGCCGCGCCTGCAAATTAATCTTCTTCCGCCAGCTTTGAAGTCAGCGTGGGAGGAAAAATGCGCTACCTGTTGAACAGTCGCAAAAATACAAAGTCGAGACGTGAGCAAAAGTTGACTTTGAATCTCCTGACTGTCGCAAATAATCTCGTTTCGACATTGCTAATGGAAGCAGTTTTACTGCTAGCTCGGTGCACATATTCTTGTTCAGTTGCCCAACAAACGACAACTATCTATCCAAGATGGCGTCAAAACAGGTGGAAGTGAAAATGCGAGTGCCTCAGGGTAGCGTATTAGGACCATTGCTATTCGTTATTCTAATGAATGATTGTAGTAATACTGTACTATCAAAAGTTAGGCTATTTTCAGCTGACGTAATGCTGTATAATACAATCAAAACGATAGAAGACCTGTAAACAGCAGCAGGGTGATCTGGACAGGATATCCAGCTAGATACGTCAACATGGGATGAAGACAAATGCAAAGAAGTCACCTTATTACATTCACAGATAAAAAGTAAAGGTTCTTTGTGGTTGTGGTATGGGGAAGGAATTAATTTTATTTTTACTTATGGCTTTACACTTCGTCGATATCGAGGTTACTAGAGGTGGTATGGGACTGGGGACAAGAAACGGGAAGGAATTTGGCCATGGCCTTTTGAAAGAAGCATCCCGGCATTCGCCTGGAGTGATTTCGGGAAACCATGCAAAACCCAAATCTGGATGCCCCGACGGGGATTCGCACCGGCGTCCTCCCGAATGCGAGGCCAGAGCGTTAACCACTCACCCACCACGATCGGTAATTACTTGTTTAAGTCTTGATATGTACATATACATTTGATAATATTCTCAACTGGGCAGGACATATTGGGCAGATGGTAAAAAAAGGTTCCAAAATTATGTATCGAAGATGACGTTGAGGAGATGTAGCAGAAAGTAAAGGAATTGGTTTACAAAATTTTGGTCAGACCATTGGTTGAATATGGTGGTGTACTATGGGACCCACATTTTGAGTATCAAATACAGGAGTTGGATGGCGTGCAAAATGGAGCAGCGAGATTTGTTCGCGAAAATTATCGCAGGAGGGAGTCAGTAACTGATATGATAAAGGAGCTGGGTTGGGAGTCGTTGGAGGAATGGAGGAGGGTGAAGAGAGTACAGGGCATATGTTGGTGATGAGGCTTGCAGGGACATTGGTCAATTACGAGTGTTGAATTGAAGGGAAAAGATGACCATGGCAACAAGAGGACACTCGATTTCAGACGAAAAAGAGTGGGAAAATTCTCTTTTGAAATTAAGGGAAGTGGTGAATAATTTTAGATTAACGCTGAAAGAATTTAAAATTAAAATTCGTAACGGACAAAAGTTGATGGTGGACCAGGGGGAGTTTATAAGAAGGAGAAAGGGGTGCGTTCCATAGCAACTGAACTAAATAAATTCTCGAGTGTATGTCACGTGATCAGGTATGGTCACCTTGGGTCCTTGGCGTTATTTCGCGTTTAATTGCCTCTGCTGTGCTCATTCCTGTTTGTCTTGGCGTGTCATGCGCTGTTATGAGTATTCTAGTACACTATTCTACTACACAGCATGATCCATTCCCGCGAGCCATGCAGTATTAGGGAGCTCTAACTTCAGTTGAGACTGGCGGCGTTTCCTAAAATCCAAATGTGACAGTCACATCACCAGAGACTCGGATGTTCCAGTTGAAACTTTATTCTTCGCCATATTATCATCTCTAATTAATATACCCTCTAGTTACTGAGATCAATTACGGTCTTAATAGCTGTTATGTCTGAATAATTACTGCTAAATATCAGACACGGTGACGAGGATCCTGCAATATGAACGAACCGTCACCTGTAGTGTAAGCGAAATATAATTTAAAAACCGTTTAGAAGTAGTCGATTGGCGTAAATAGTAATTTAAACAAACACATTCAATACTCTGGAGATCTTAAAGTGAGAACCGAATGTAAAACACTAGCTCCCCGATGTAATACAGAAACATTTTGGTGGAAATTTATTCGTGTGTCTGCCACGTTTGATGCTCGCTTGTCCATTACACATTTGATACTGCGAAATATTGCAACAACCGAAAAATACAAGGGCTTGGAGAACCCACCCGGGGTCGGCAGGACAGCGTGGTGGGTGAGCGGTTAACGGTCTGGCCTCGCATTCGGGAGGACGCCGGTTCGAATCCCCGTCCGGGCATCTTGGGTCTTCCATGGTTTCTCCGAATAACTTCTGGCGAATGCCGGGATGCTTCCTTCAAAAGGCCTTGGCAGAATTCCTTCCAGTTCCTTGTCCCAGTCCCATCCCGCCTCTAACGACCTCGACGTCGACGAGGCATAAAACAATAAAAAACTTAAAAATAAATTAAAAAAGCCGGTAGGGCTTTAAGCTGTACGCTCTGGCCACCTCATCCCACGGATCAACTTATTATTTACTGATCCGCGTTCTAAGCCTCGTGAACATCCGACTTGCAGCACGTAGAGTTTGAGATTTGTGCTGTTAATTCACAGACAAAATATGAAACAAATTTTCTATAATGCCAGCAACTTGGTTCACGTGGGGCGTTACAGTAAAGAGCTCCCTCTTAAACCAATTACGTCACAATTAAAACAAAGCCAGGGGGGCAAAGGAACTAATACGGTACATGAATCGCGTGCAACAACAAGTGTTTACTGATTGGTGGAAACTTTTATCTTTAATCTCTCAACCTTCCAACTTCACGTCGAAATGAAACTCTCGCTATTTTACCTGACGAATGCTAAGGACAGGTTAACAACGTTTTGCCGGCCATCAAAAACTTACTGCAAGTATCTGAAAAATCGACCAGTCAGAACCGCACTCAACAATATCTCCCAGTTATAACCTCCCATTGCATATTAATTAACTGCTTCAGCAGTGAGCCGCCTGATATAAACTTCACAATCACTAGCGACTCCGTAATACGAGTCTTTGGACTCATACACCGTCCCTCGACGAAGCCCATAGAATGGAGATTACAATACAATAAACCGTCAAACCTAACATGAGTCAGGTGAATACTTCTAATTAATGATTAATACACTGGTGAAATTACCCTACGATTAGCTTTTAATGTCAAGCAGTATCATTAAACATGCACTCCAAAAGCATGAATGACTAATCATTCAGAATAAAACAATGCCGCAGCATTCGTGATATAGATGGTGCTCGCTTAGTATGTCGTCAACGATATACGTCCTCTCTCTCACAGAGACAGACTCTCTCTTTGGCCAGTGTACCGGACCAGAAATTTTACTATTAATTTTTTACAGATCTAACTTAAAAATAACTCATCACAATAAATATCACCAGTCTGTGGAATGCGTGACCAATTACATTACACATATCATTACATTTCATTAATATAATACATTGATCACAGCTTTAATAAGAAATAATAATTATAAAACTACAACAAAATCTTCGCGGGTGTCCAGCCGGATGGTGGTGTAAAAACACGACGTTTCGCCTGCTGCCTCTGCTGTCTTCATCAGGTAGTTATTCTCAGCTGACTGTCTCTGCCTCTGCAGTCGAGGCAGAGACAGTCAGCTGAGAACAACTACAGATACCTGATGAAGACAGCAGAGGCAGCAGGCGAAACGTCGTGTTTTTACACCACCATCCAGCTGGACACCCGCGAAGATTTTGTTGCATCGATACGCCGGGAAAGTCTCCACTCAAACATTATAAATCTATTTACTGTACAGTTGTGGTGTTAGCATATATGTTACACAGTGGAATACAGAAGTTAGACTATAGCGCCACGTATAACTGGAAACGTTACAATCCACCTCGATAACACACAGCGTGAACATTACCTGAATATGCTCCAATTTGTAACAATATCAAATGACACAACTCAAATGTAATGTAATGAAGCGGCTTGTCATAATTTTATTTTCTTAGGTAAAATTCCAACAAAAGATAATTAACGACTTTGCTTCATGGTTCCTTGTAACACAAAAATTATCGTTCGAGTGAACGCTACAATCATATTTACGTTAAAAAAAAAAAAGTAAAGTAGAAGAGAGCTTCTAGAATGCAGAGTCCTGTAAGGCATGGCGGTCAGCATAACCTAAGTGTAACTATAGTAATTAAAACTAAGTGCCACTTACAGGAATGACTCATATATATATAAAAGAAACCTTTCGCGCCACTTCAATAGCATTTCGTGTGAATACGGCCTGAATTGGCCCAATGGTTTGTCCGTCACGATGAACGCCTAGGGTTTTATATATATTTACTAGCGGAGTTCCCGGCGTTGCCCTGTATAGTTGGCGTACATTTACCCGCACCCTGTTTTTATTCCCGCAATGAAAAACATTTGTACAAAGATTCATATAATTCGCGCCAACTTTTTTGGGAATTAAAACAAGCCTAGATTAACCCGCCCCTACCAAGAAACGGGTGGGTTCAAGTTCATTTGCACGTGCACTATTTTCAATCGTCCGAAAAGATTCATCTGCATCAAGCTTCATTAATTTGGATAAGAAATTGCATTACTACATTACTGAACAACGCTATATTATGTTAGAAACTCACATTTGATTGAATTGCGAAGTGAATGGCTATACTTTTTGCTGGAAACTCCAGATACTTTAAAACCGCAGATTCAGCGTTTTATATATATGTCAAAAGTGAATCCAGAATAATATTACCGTAAATAAATGATTTTATCCAAGCTGAAGACTAATGCTCATGGTTAGAGAGATTGTACTGCCAGAGATCATGTTTAAAGAAAATCTCTGTGGCGTTTAAAAATAGAATACCCCGAATTAAAGGAAAGAATAGGCTACCTCAATTTTTATTTAGTGTGCAAAATAGTTATTATTGCAGAGTTATCTAATTGCTTTCATTAAAGGCTATGGTCAGAGACATTGTAGTTGTGTGTTTAGTGTGAAGTATGCAACATCTAATCCTTCCATCTTTGGGAGTTGTCATCATACGTTCGCAATTTCATTCAATGCTCCTGCGCTATTAAACGTTGAAACATAAAGGCTTGCCAAACAACTGAATTGAGATCCTAAGCTTTAAAACAGTGAAAACCCCATCGAAATCTACTCAGTAGTTTCCGAGTTTTTATAAGACAAATTTATCCGGTTCTCGTTTTATAGATGTGGTATATAGATAGATTTTACACTTAGGTCGTGGGTTTAATGAGTTGCAATTATTTAGTTTCTCGAACCCACCATACGTTCTCCACTTTATGTCGCAGTATCGACTGTTACTGCCACGTGAGGGGAACTATTTCAAGAGTCGATGCAACCTTCACTACAGATTTCTGAATTTGGAGTGCGTGGTTGAACCGATTATTTCCAAGTGTTAAATCAACAGTGCTCAACTAATCATGCAGAACTATGTTCAAAATTGTGTAACTTATCGGAAATAAAGATTTAACAGGGCAGTAATTATATGGTGATTTCGTAAATGTGGTAGGGGTAACGAAACCTGCAACCCCTTCCAAGTCAATCCCAGTGCAAGGTAGTCGTTAGTAGCAACAACTGAAATCTCCTAGACAAGAGAGGCAAACGCACGGCAATAAAACCTCCAACAAAGATAATTACTGTACTTCATATTAGACCTACATCATGTCGCAGTCTGAGACCAAAATAAAATAGAAAAATATATCGCAAACATCATGTCGGTACCAAAGTAGAAAATATTTTAAAATAATAATAATAATAGAATCCTTGAGAATCGCTTCACGTGTCTCAGTATGGCGTCTCCATAAATCAGGTTTCCAGACTTAATAATCACTGACATTTAATAGCAAATTAAATAAAAAAGGATATGTAACCATATATCTTTCAGTTTCCTTATCGACATCACAAATACCGTCTGACTTACACATTCAAACTAACAGAAGCGTCAAACAATGCACGACAAGTTAAACTGCCTCGTGGAAAGGTTAAAAACATTTCTGAGGGCTACTACACAAGTCGTGCTGAAACGCTGATAAATCGATATATTACGAGGTACACAATGAATGTAGATAACACCATTCACATAATAATGCTAAATTATTGAACGTTTTAAAAAATTACAATAGTTATGTTTCCTGCAATAATTAATTTAAATTAATCGGTATCAAGATTTTTTCTTATAAATCTATTTAGCATAGCTAAAGTTGCAATTACTATCAGAAACATAATGTGCAAAATATGGGGCTCTTTAGTTCTGCAAAATCATGCAGCATCTACGAGGAACAGCGAGCGAGGTATGCTGAGCTCCTTGTAACAACCTGGCTCTGAACCAAGAAACTTCTAATCGAGCAACAACAACTCGTATACACCGTTTCTGTAACAGATAGTACAGAACCAGACTAGTAATAAAACGTGGTGGCTGGTCTATTTATAGTGTTTCTTTATTTTGTTTTTTAATAAACTGCTGTTTCTAAACAGTGGATCGATAAAGTCTGTGTTTGACGACTCTTCGGATTTATAACGTTACCTCAGGGCTCGATGTTGGCACCGGCTCTGTATTACTTATCGCTCGCTGGCAGTCTCTCCACAGTGAGTTAAGAAGTTGGCTGCGCTATAAATATTCACCCGTCCAGCCGCTTTAATGGATAAACTCGTTAATGGACGGATGGATTTAGCGAGTTGGCCTTTGCGCTATGAGATATTTCCATTAAGCGCGCCCCTTTGAGGCCCCGCGTTTCCGGCAGCGACTGTACGGCGTACAAATCTTATCAGTTATCCAGATAAGCCAGAACAAACCCTTCAGTTTAGTCGGTTATCAACGTGGCCGTCTATAATTTAGCTCCCTCCCGCGAGAGGGCAGGGTGCGTGCTTCCGGAATACAAATCTCGGACTGCCCCCCCCTCCACTTCCCCCTGCCCCCACCACACTGCGGGCGGAACAGTCGGCAGCCACTACTGTACGTCCTGCCCAGCCGCGCTCTCAATACAAAACACGTGACCCTCGCTGAGAGTCGAACCGCGGGCTCCTAATGCTGTCGGTCGTTTGTAAACATATATATATTATTTATATAATGTTTTTTTTTTTCACAAGTCATTATCGCCCTTCATACCTAACCGAAATCGATAAATGAGATATCATTTTACAGATTAAGGTGTCCGCTTTAATCATATCATATTATAAGAAAGTAATTTTTTCCAAATTAGACCCTTAAAGGCAAAAAAATTTAATATTTCTGAAATGCAGTTTTTTTTGTGTCATGAGCCATTTATCTCCCTGGATACCTAACTGAAATCCTTGAACGAAGAATAATTTTAAATACTAAGATCTCCGCTTTGGCGACATTGTAAATTAAGCAGGAAGTTTTCGGAATTGGACCCTTAAGGGGCAAAAGTATCAATAATTCTACCACGCGTTTTTATGTCACGAGCAATATATTTCCCTTGATATCTAAACGATATAGGTAAACGAGGTATCATTTTAAATACTAAGATCTCCGTCGTCGTCACATCATATTTTAAGAAAGAATTTTTTCGGAATTCGACCCTTAAAAGACAAAATTATCATTATTTCCATAACATTTTTTTTGTCACAACCTAATTGTCTCCCTTTATATCTAATCGAAAGCGATAAATGATATACTATTTTAGAGATTAACGTCTCCGCTTTGGTCAAATCATATTTTAAGAAAGAAATTTTTCGGAATTCGACCCTTAAATGGCAAAAGTATCAATATTTCTATATCGCGTTTTTTAGTCACGAGCCATTGATATCTAACCGATATGGATAAATGATGTATCATATTAAAGATTAAGGTCTCTGTTTTGGTCACATCATATCTTAAAATCAATTTTTTTTTTGTTGGAATTTGACCTTTAAAGGTGAAAAGTAATAACCGTGAAAGTCGCGCGTATGAGATAGTTCAAAGCCAAGCCGCTAGATAGCAGCAGCACATATCACAGAGATATTAATAAACTGCTTCACTGACGTCGTCTTTTGTTACATAGCTTTTAAACGGAACAAATAAACAATTGAAACAAATGAGCCGGTTCTTCGTTCATCCTATTACAAAACCCCAACATTACTATTAACTGTATTCGCGAACACACGGGTCTTCTAGTCAAATTTATTATGAGTATGTTATGAATTTCAAGCGTGTTCGGTAAAATATTATTAATACGTTGAAGTTTAAACTAGAAGTGTAAATGTCTGTTTCTTAAACTCAGAAACTATATATTAAATGTCTCTGGTATTTGCCGTTTTAATTCTAAACATAGTAGGCGATATTAGGTACAAATTTAGAGTCACTAAGTAATACCCATCTTCAGACTGACCTGGTAACAAAAACGCCTAAAATTTGCCAGTTGACAAGGAGTAATATCTTTATTTTTCAGCGAAATAAATTAAAAAAATATCGTAGTTTTCAATTAGACCAACCGACACTCGTTTTCGTTAATTTCTATGTAACTCCACAGAGTATAAATTTACAATATTGTTTGAATAGGTGTAAGATGAGACGTATGCTATTTGAAGCGTTCAAGGCCCTTGAGCAACAGCAATAGGGCTGTGCTTCCCTTTAGCTGTGCGTGACGGCACTGGAGGTGTTCTGGACAGCAGGATTACACGCACAGGTGAATAGGCAGTACGAATTGTATCGCTGGAAGCAAAACAACAACTTGGAAGGTAGTTTGTGTCACCTGCAGAGGTCATCCGTGAGCAGCAGAAATGGTACAGTCTCTAGGAAACCACTGCAGACATCTTCGATAAAATTTCACCTTCATGTAGTACCACAAACGTTGAATACTCTTTCTAAAAACGAAAGCGTGCAAGACTGTATCCAGTATGAAGATGCAGTCGACAAAAATAAGATAGTGGGGGACATATACCAGTAACAAAGTGCTAGAGGGGTGAGCAAAACAGACGTTCACTGTACTCAGTACGGAATCTAATCTAGCACACAGTGTACAAGGCATCACCAGCCAAAACGTTATGACTACCAACCTACTATCGATAATAAACCCGTCCAGGCGATAGCAGCGACACCTGACGAGGAATGACTGCTAGTCAGACACACGCACGGTGCATGTAGTATCAGTGAGCGTGCTACCCGTGTTTAGAAAGGGCACGAGCATTTCGGAAACTGCATCACTTGTCGAATGATGAGGGGATGCACGAGAGAAGTAAAGGAATTGGGTTACAAAACTTTGTTCAGACCATTGCTCGAATAAGGTAGTGTAGTATGCGACCCACATTTTGAGTATCAAATACAAGAGTTGGAGAAGGTGCAAAGAAGGGCTGCTAGATTTGTTTCTGGAAATTATCGCAGAATGCAATCAGTGACAGATATGATAAAGGAGCTGGAATGGGATTCATTGCAAGACAGGAGGAGGATGAGAAGGGTCATGGTAATGTACAGGGTATATACTGGCGATGAGGCATGGAAAGATATTGCAATAGGTATGAAAAATAGTGCATGGAAGGGAAAAGATGACCATGACCACAAGCTGGCACTCGATTTCAGGCACAAGGGTGTGGGAAGATTTTCCTTTTTAGGTAAGGGTGTCAGGGATTGGAATGAGTTACCAAGAGAAATGATGAATAATTTACCGAAAACGTTAAAAGAATTTAAAGTTAAAATTTGTAGAGGGCCAATGTAGGTGGGTGCAGGATAGGGGGAAGATGGGTGTGTAGGGAAATTGCGACCAGAGCCTGTGCTCCATTGCAATTAAATTAAATTAAACCGATCAACTCACAGCTAAGACGTCGCCAGCGAAAACATGATTCCTGGTAATAATACGCCGACATTTCGACTGCGAGAAGTACATTAGCCTTAAACGGATACTAAGCCGTGTGCTCAGCATGCTAAGCTAACATGCCGTATTCTAATGCCGGGACTGTACAATACACCGACGGAAAGTAGTTACTGGTTGGTGGAGGTATTTGGTGCAGCCCATTTAGCGCTGGCTGCGGCAATTAGAATTCCGCCGCCTCGCTGCGCGAACCAACAAGTTAATGGCGGATCAACAGCATCGACGCCTGGCCTCAACTCGCCTCGCCGGCAATTTGCCGAGACGCCGCCGACGTCTTCATGAGGTGTCACCGCAGCCAGCGGTCGAAACGTTTTTATTATTGCTACTCCGCGATTCACTGAAAGTGTGTGGCGGAGGGTGCATTACACCAATCCTAATGTGTAACCATTAGTGCATAGGAAGGGATATACGGGATATGGCAGGAGGCGCCCATGGGCTATTTTCAGGAGCCATCCCGGCATTCGTCTGGAGCGATCTGGGAAAACCATGCAAAGCCCAGATCAGGATGGCGGGAGGGGTTTATAGATACCTACTCCTATCGGAATCCAAGTTCTCTCGCTCGGTAACTCCTTTCTATTCCACTCCCTAATCGCTCGAGGAAAAAAAGAGCATAGAAATGAATCTGTTCTGCCCCTTATTTCCCTTATTTTCTCGTTCATTCCTAGATATAAGCGTAACTGGCAGTAATATTTGTTTGCTGTCATTCCGAAACAGGTCAGTAGTGAATGTTTCAGTTAGCTTCTGCCGAGAGCAACGCCTTCGGTGCTCCAGGTCTTCCCAACCTAACTCCTTCAACATCGCACTTACGCTTTCCCTCCAACTATCTATACCTGTCACGAATCGGGCGGTTCTTCTTTCGACCTTCTCCAATGCAACCATGAAGCCCTTTTTATAGGGACCCCATACAGAGCAACAATATTCCAAGTGAGGACGCACTAGTGGCTTATATGAAATCAATTTAACTTCCAGTGTACACTGTTTTAAATTACGCCCTAGGAATCGGAGCATATGATTTGCTTTCGCAATTACCTTCTCAATATGTTCATTCCACAACAAACGTTGCGTTTGAACATCACATTGTATCATTACGCCGTGGAAGCGTCCAGTCACAAACAGAACTCAAAGCTAGGCAACTGTTCAGTTTTACCTTGAACAGCCATTCCTTTCTGCCAGTACCACACTAAGCACAGCTTTTACCAGTACTGCGCGTTTGTTTAACCCAAAGCAAAACTTCGTCAGAACGTTATTAGAGGTAAAGAAGTTTTACAAATGAATTTCTCGACATTATACATATGTGTGAATGTTGTAATCTTCGGCGTTTCCTACGGTATTGCGAGTATTTGTCAGCTGTGATCTAGACTACTATAAATATGAAAGCGACTTACTAGTGTCTGAGGGTTTGAAGCGTTATCACGCAAAAACTATAGTAGCAATTCGAATCAGGTTTTCAAATTTTGATATTTTATGCTGTAGCTTAAAATCTGCGTAGTGTTTTATGACTCTACCGGACCAGCGAACGGAGCCACAGATTATAATCGTCTCGAGATGGGACAGATTATGCGCCACAGATCACTCTGTAATCTAGACGGGCACTCTCGCATTTATAATACTAGCACGCGAGATTCGTCACACTTTTACAAAATATATTTATATTCTAAAATGGCCTAAGTAGTGAAAAAATACATTATTTGTGCAACCATATTTTCAAAATTTATTTCATTTATATTTATACATTTTTTTAATAAATCATTTTTAGTCTTATATATTTCTTTAAAATTTGCGTTTAGTATCATTAGTATACTAACTAGTGTAAGTCCGTGATTGTTTTTTGCGTATCGTCGCGGGTCCAGTTTTTACGATGAAAGATTATGACAGGTTGATCTGATCTGGCCAAAGATAAGCTTGCCCTGTGTTTCTCCCTTAGGATGAATAAAATCTCTTGAGCTTGAAGAACTCGGAAGCATTAATAGAGGTAGGTATTAAACACGAACAGGAACGATAGCGCTATCGTGTAACTGTTTCAAAGGTCATATAATCGAACTTGCTTACATACGAACTTGACTTGTATTTTACCCTTAAAGCTCACTCTACAAAATTAAAAAAAAAAAACATCGTGTTTGCTTCGAAAGCATCACGTTGTTTATTATTGAGACTGGGCAAACACTCATAATGTAAACATTGGTCACAGTATCTGTGGCGGCCAGAGAACTTAATACACATTCCATATTATTAAACAGTTGAGCAACTCCGAAGAATTAAGTTGCCAGAATAGTCGATTCGGTGACACATTTGGTCTGATGTCCACTTAAAATAACCTAATAACTCACATACAGCGATCATGAATAAAGACCAATAATGAAAGTGGTCAGTAAAATGCCTAAAAAGCAAATAAACCGTAATGCATAAATTTTGGTCAAGCAACAACATTACTGAAAGTTGTAATTAAACCGAAATTTATCCCAAGCCGAAATCACAATTGGCATTCGTGGTTGCAGCAGAAAATATGAGTAATTTAATTTTTTTAAGTTGCTTTAATTAGTAACATGTTACTGAAAAGCAGATCCACTTTTTTTCAGCCGCAAAATTGGTAAAAAATTTTTTAACTATGAAACGCTATGAGAAGCAAACTTAATGAATGTATTATTCCAATTAATATGGTAGCAGTTGTTTAGCTATTAAATTGTAGACATAACCACGAATTCTTTCTAATGGTATCTATGGTCGCTGTTAATTTGCGAGCGAAGGCTGACACGTGACACCGTTCTCCAGCCAATAGCTATCGAGGTGAGTGGATGAGTGAGCTTAGGGAATTATGAAGTAGATTATCAGTGTGAGAATAATATTAAATACAATAATAATAACTCATTATGTTGCAACTTTTCACTCCAAAAAATATCTGCAGTGGGTCTAAATCTAATTTGGGGATATATAATTTTACATGCGGCCCGCGAAGTTATGATGCATTTCCAAAGTGGCCAGCAAGATCATTTGGGTTGGCCTGTAATACCAAGATAAAAGATGAATAATTTACCAACAGCACTGAAAGAATTTAAACAAAAAATTAGAAGAGGGCAATAGTAGGCGGGAATAAGAAAGGAGGCAGACGGGTGTGTAGGGAGATTGCGCTCTATAGCAATTTAATCAATTATATGATATATACAGTATATGCTTAGTGTCCCTTCGATTGTTTAACGCTTCTGCCAACAACAGTCACAGCCCACGCAAAGTTTTGAGTCTTGTGAATTGTGTTTGCTGGTCGTAACCACTGAACTGGTGGCTTAGGTCAGTGGTCCCGGCGGGGGCGGAGCCGCCCCCGGGGGCGTTCAGTTCAAAGGGGGCGGCTCTAGCCCAAGGAAAATTTAGGGGGCGGTTTAGAAACAACCACAGCACGCCTGCTTTCGAGTTTCAAGGGCTGCAGCAAAGACGTTGTTGATGTAGCTACAAGAGGATTTAACTGAGAAAAAAAGGAGATTGCCAGTAGTGGAGTGCGGCGAGTTAAGATACCTGATGACAAATACGGCACCAAATGTTAAAAAACTAGTGTCATTGCACCAAGTTCAGTCCTCTTAATTAATAATGTTTCTTCACAGTAAAAACTTACTAACCAAACTGAAACAACACACCAATATTCTTAATACCATATTTCTCCGATACAACAAACACTCACGGATACCACGTCTAAAGTGAAATTTATGGGACAAACATCAGAACCATTCAAAATTTGCACGGGTGTCACGCAAGGAGTTGGATTATCACAGATTTTATTCAACATAGTATTGCACAAAGTTATAAAACAATGGGAAACGCAGGTCAAAGGAATACAGGTAGGAAGAACACGACATAACAAAACAGTCATCAGATGCCTGGCATTTGCGGATGACCTGGCAATTCTCAGCAACAATAGGCAGGAAGCACAAGATGCATTGGAACAGCTACAACAAATTGCCGCCAAAACAGGGCTACAAATTTCGTATGAAAAAACGCAGTACATGGAGAAACAAAACAACAATGTACAAACAATATACACAAAATTTGGAAACTTAAAAAAAAAGAGTCGAAAAATTCAAATATCTAGGGGAATACATACAACAAGTAGGAGGATCTAACAAGCTATCAAATTGGGAAAGATCAGAAAAGCTTCAGAAGGCTTATAGACTCACATGGTCATATTATAACAAAAGAAATATGTCAAGACAGGCCAAACTCAGACATTACAAAACAGTGGTACTGCCAGAAGCATTATATGCATCAGAAACAATCACGATTGGGGCTTCAGGCATAACAGAAGCGGAAAAAGTTGAACGCAAAATCCTTAGGAAAATTTGTGGAGCAATATATAAAGACGGTATATGGATGAAAAGACCAACGAAAGAACTATACGAACATACAGATAGATTGACAGACATGATCAGAAGACGTAGATTACAATTCTATGGACATTTACAGCGAATGAACAGCACTAGACTCACAAAGAGGATCTTTCACGTGGTTATTTATTTATCGTATCATTATTTACGAGGTACACAATAGGAAATGTACATATCACAAGCTTGTAAAATTTAATATCTAATGTATTAATCCAGTCAACTGCACTGATCGACGCATCATGGATTTCCGCCATTGTTCCCTTGTAGGCCCGAAGAGGACAGTCAGAAACAATGTGATTGATTGTCTGTAAGGTGGCTCCACAGTCACAATTTGCAGAATCTACCCAGCCCCATTTGTATAATAAGTAGGCGCATCTGCCTTGTCCTGATGTTTGATGTGGTAAATGGATCACTCAGGAAAACCAATTGGTTCCAGGAAATAGAAGAGGACTTGAATCATGCAGGGATCAGCAAGGAAATGACACGGGAATTCAGGAACAAAATTATGAACACAAAATTTAAAATACAGAAGAAAACAGGAACAAAATGGACTGAACAAAGGAAACAGGAACACAGTGAGCGTATGAAGAGGTTTTGGGAAGAGAAGAGGGAGAAACCGAAGAATCATGAATAGTTTGAGTTTAAACACTGTCCCCAAGGGCAATAATGATTAATAATAATAATAATTATTCCTGTAAGGTGTTTTTTGTTGTTGTCACAACCCATTATCTCCCTTCATACTTAACCGAAATCTATGAATGAGGTATCATTTTAAAGATTAAGGTAACAGCTTCGGTCACATCATATTTTAAGAAAGTAATATTTCCTTATTCGACCCTTCAAGGGAAAAAAATGTCAATATTTCTAAAATGCTATTTTTTGTACCACGAACCATTTATTTCCCTGTACTCCTAAACGAAATGGATAAATGTATACCATTTCAAAGATTAAGATCTTCGCATTGGTGATATCATATATTAAGAAATTAATTATTCGCAATTCGATCCTTACAGGGCAAAAGTTCAATATTTCTACAAGGCGTTTTTGTGTCACGTGACATTTATCTCCCTTGATACCTAACCGACACAGGTACGTACATGAAGAATCATTAAGAACTCCGCTGTTATCACAACGCAGTTTAAGAAAGGTTTTTTTCATAACTTTTTTTCTTTTCTTTTTTTTTTGTTACGAGCTATTTATCTCCCTTGCTACCTAACCTAAATCGAGAAATGAGATATTATTTTAAAGATTAAGGTCTGGGCTGAGGCAATATCATAAATTAAGAACGAAATTTTTCGTTATTTGACACCTGAAGGACAAAAGTAATACCTGTGAAAGTCGCGCGTATGAGACAGTTCACAGCAGCAGCACATATCTCAGAGATATTAATAAACTGCTTCACTGGCGTCGACTTTTGTTACGGACCTATCACGCTAAACAAATAAACAATTGAAACAAATGAGGTGGCTCATCTTTCTTGCTATTAAAGATCACCAGCCTTTCTATTCATCATATTCGCGAAATTTTCGCACGGGTAATGTAGTATTTTATTAAAGTGATTTAGACTTTTTTTTTCTATATATGATATTCTACGGGGCGCCACATTATTTACTACGGAAAGGAGAGATGGTGTGTTTTTTTTTCTGAAATAAGGCGGCATCTTTTTCGTGAAGGAGGCGGTAGAGGTTGGCAATCTATGGCTTAGATCAATCTTTGCGTCAAGTGCAGAACTTTGAAGGAAATTTCGATCCTTATGAGCTCTGCTTTTTTATAACCCTCCGATGATCGTAAAGGAAGGTTGCAATGTAAAGTTTTTAGTGCTCTTCACCGCTGCAAACTGAGCGATAATAAACGTCTGTGAAAACTTAGACACACTTTTACAATAACAAGCGGTGTGTAGCGGGGGAGACTTGAGTGGATCACGTGAAAACACATCAAGATAATAAAACTGTAGAAGTCTGTACATGGCAGATAAATTTTTAAGAAAAGGGTTCGGGTTATCCCAATCTCTAAAACGCCAATCTTGGTCACGATGTGACACTCTGACGTCACGCTTCCCGCCTCCGTTGCACAACAAACAACGACCGGAGATGCTCGGGATTATGGACATTATTTAATAGCAGTTCTATTTAGCTGAGCATCCACGAGTAAATGAGCGTCCAGAACACTAAAGGGGGCATCCATAAACTACGTGAGGTCAAATGGGGGGGGGACGCCGGCGAAATCTCACCAGATCTCACCAAGGGGGAGGGGGGGGTAACGGAAATCTCACGTGAGATTTTTTAAAATTGGGCAGGACTGTAGAGCTAAAAAAAAAAAAATGTCTGCAATTGACGCGAAAGTCCATTTTAGGGGGGTATTTGGCTGAAAAGTGTGGGTGAGACCTTAAAAAAAAGTCACGGGACCGGATCTCACCACAGGGGGGGGGGGGGTTTCGGGCCAGATCTCACCAAAAACTCACCAGAGGGGGGGGGGGGTCCTAAAATCCGGAAAAACACCTCACGTAATTTATCGATGTCCCCAAAAGAAAAGTACCTGTTTCGTAAAAACTGTCATAGTAATTTCTAGTTGCTTTTTCTTAATTAAAATTGGTTCGATGTAGATTTTCCTTCTACTCTCTGTACAGCGATGCCGTTATGAGAGTAAACTAAGGGCCGTCCATTAATGACGTGAGGTGTTTTCTGGTCGGAACCCCCCCCCCCCCCCCACCTCTAAAATGTCGTGAGATTTTGACGGAGACACCCCCCCCCCCCTTTTAATCGACCTCGCAACTTTTTGAGACTTTTTTTTAGGTCTCATGCTTCCAAGGGCAGCTATTACCCCCTCCTCCCTGAAAGGTTGGTTTTTTGACCAAATACCCCCTTAAAGCCGACTTTTTTTTAGTTCTACGATTCGACAAGAATTTAAAAACCTGACGTGAGATTTCCGTTGACTCCCCCCTCCCCTCCTCTCCCTTGGTGAGGTTTCGTAAGGTTTCGCCGGACCCCCCCCCCCCCCACCCTATTTCACGTCACGTCATTAATGATCACCTCCTAAGAAATATCTACACTACATAATTTTCAAGATTATAAGCGATATTTGATGAAAATTATACTTAGTGTAGAAACTAATTGCTAAAATACTGCGTTCAACACCTCATTTTTGACGGACATTCAACATATTTATATCCGATGTCGATATAAATATGTACTCGAAGAAATGATTTGCCGAAACACTGAAATGAATAGCAACATTATAAACTGACACAATTTTTACAGAATAACTCACAATGAATTTAGTTTTATAAATAATTTAAGCTGCTTTGATAAGCGCCGAGGTAGTAAAGTTATTATTTCACGCGGGTGGAAGTAGTTCCGTATTTATCGTGCTGATTGAGACCTGGACCAGCAATGAAACCAATATCACGCGATGTAGGTTTCAGGATTGCTAATTTATTTTTAATCTCTTCGCTTCCCTGATTCTGACTTCATTAATTCAGTGTAAGTTCCACCTGTGTCGCTGTGTACACAACATCTGAAAAATGAACAAATTACAAACTAAGGTTATGAGCATTACATAACAACAATTCTAGTCACTCGCAATCACTTGCCAGTAGACTTGCGCATTATAGTTCGCGAAGAAGAGCGCTCAGTTTAGTTCGCAGCTCCCTCGCGAACTAGTTCGCTGTTTTAGTTCGTTACTTCGCGTCTCGAATTCAGAGAAACAGATCGTTCGCTCGCCTTGCTACCGCTACTGCACGCGCTATTTTGTTTGTTATGTCAGTTTTATTAGGACATAATCATTTTTGTCGTTTCTAATTGGAATTTAATATGACCTTCTTAACAAAAGTTATTGCTTAGTAATAGCCCTTTCAAATGACATTAGCATGATCAGTTGCCGCCCATAAACCAAAGTGCTCATTGTCCTTTGCACAAATGGGTAAACTGAATAACTGTGCTGTTTTTACTATTTACTTTACATGCATTCGTAGAATATTAATTTTTTAAATGGATTTATTTATTAGTTCATGGAAGAAACATTACTTATAAAAGGCGCTAATGACCTCGCCATCGACGCGCCCTTAAACTCCAACTACAGCACAACATTACTTATAAAATATTATAAATGCGTTTATTTTGATGAATTAAAATACCCGTTTATAAGTAATCGGCTTTTTTTAAATTTAAATATAGTTTTGGAAATCATGAACAAAATATAATTCTACTATTGCCTACAAGTTAAGTACTATATGACAGAAACAATATTACCTATATTATTAAGAAAAGTAACAGTAATACTTCCAATGTGATACCTAACAATTAGACATATAAAAATGACAGTGACCCTTGAATGAGAAAGTGGTAACAATAACGAAAGTGCGTAAATTTCCAGTAAATTGGAAGTCACTGAGCTATTTTTGTATTACTGTTGGGGAGGATAATCCAACACACATTCACAATATTTTGGAGACGAATGAAACTGATTAAGACACAAAAGCTAAAAATATTTTTTAATTTCGCAAGTCATTTCTTAACATAACTTTCACAAATCTGTTAACCAACAGACTGAGATAAGTATTATATTATGTCAGCTTTAAATCAGCGCTAGAAAAATGTAAAAGATACTGTTTCTTTGGTTAAGAAAATAAGAAAATGCCTTTAGAAGCCAAATTCTCCACAGAAAGTGATAATATTAAAAATAATGCTCTAGTATTTGTTGATAAAAGTATGGAGTATCTCAGTAAATAGTTAGATTTTAATGAAAGCAATTGGCTATAGAAAATCCAAAAATTAAATTTAAAACACGAGGTTTCATTTGATGGCTGTGAGACAATATTAGAGGTTCTAAATTTATGAGAAAAAATGTGTATCAAAGTAAACGAACTTTACTCTGAAATAACAATATTACACGAAATCTAGGTAAAAGTAAGAGCAGTATTTCATTAGTAAAAATGAGCTTTTGATCGACATTAATTTAACAACTGAAAGCGATAAAGCACATTTACAATTTTACTGTAGACAGAAAATTGTTAAAGATGCAAGAAGTGCAAAAAAATATAGCTTGAAAAATAAAATAGTAAAAAAAAAAACATATCCTTTGTCCTTTTCTACTTTTTCGTAAAATATTATATTTTTGAAGTATACTATATTTTTATAGGTTATTCTAAAAAAAACATGCTACCATCAACCGAAAACATGTTGATAATCCTAGCGGCGAATGGTGATAGTTCGCGACCGGGAATGCTCAGTTTAGATCGCGAAACACTGTGTTTGGTTCGCGAACAAGGTCGCTCCGCTCTGGAATTCCAGAAAGACAGCTCGTTCGCTCGCTTTGCTAGCGCTCTCTTCTTTGTTATAATAGTTGTGGTTACTGATAGTTGTCTTTTAAGTGTTAATGGGATCAAAGTGTTTTGTTTTCACATTTCATGTTAAATTTCCGTTTTTGACTTCAGGAATAATTATTAATGTTTAACAGTTACATTTTTTATTTTTATATCTGTCTCTTCAGTGAGATGTGTCCACAGCAAACTGTGTTACCTTTTAGATAATAAACTAAAACAAAAATTGGTCTTCGGGAAAGGATCGAACGAAGTAAGGAGCGAGAGATCCGGGAACTAGTTCGCGTAGGTCGCTCATGGGAGCGCTCTTCCGAACTAGTTCGCTCGCGAACTACACAAGACTACTTGCCAGGGCATTCCTTTGCGGCAGTCACTAGTAAGCTACGGAGGAGGGATGAACCTTTTTCTTAACCTGTCTGTGTGTCTGCAAGCTGTGTTGACGCCAACAATGGTGGTCGGGTGCGCGGCGCGTGTTGCATTGTGACGTGACGCGGAGAAACCAGCAGAGTGGTCGGATTTTGGCGGGTTTCCAACAATGTTCACGACATGGCAGAATAATACGTTTCTTTTATTTCCATGTGACGTATGAAATCTGAGAAATTACGATAAAACTGTAAGCAACTTAGTGTTGATTTAATGACAGCTACCGAGCATGTTGCGTGAGCGGTTAACGCTCTGGCCTCGCATTCCGGAGGACGGCGGTTCGAATCCCCATCCGGGCATCCAGATTTGGGGTTTCCACGGTTTCCCGAAATCACTACAGGCAAATGCTGGGTTGCTTTCTTGAAAAGGTCATGGCCGAATTCCTTCCCGTTCCTTGTCCCCACTCATTTCCTACCTCTAATGACCTCAACGTAGACGAAGCATTAGACATCTTAGTTGTGGGAGTCGAAATGTTTGCTGGTATTTCAGGAAGGATGTCAGTTTGTTGTAGAGATGCACAGGGACCGTGTACATTAACACTCCATGCGAACCAAACTATCTAGTAACGGAATAAACGCGGGCAAACTCGGCTTCAGATGTGTTTTATGACTCTAGTCGAGTACTGATACGATAAAGCCCTCTCCTCCCGTCATGCCTGTGGAATTAAATATGGCTGCCATTTTGTCAAAGAGTTTGCACGCGAAGCTCTAGCCAGAGCATAGAGGACGAAGCCTTTGAACGAACATCGAAAGCGCACTCGTTATAAATAGTCACATTGAATCCAGAGCTAGATTGGATGTGTTGCCGTGTATCAAACACAAATAGAGAGAAATTATTTTGCTGAGTGGTTCTCACTCACCAGGCAGTAGAGTGCCGCAAACACGCTCTCCTCACTTACCTGAAAACAGAAAACAAAAACAGCTTTAGCAATGAATTCTGTGTGCGGTTATGTAATTTAAACAATTGTTAATATCTTCCTAATATCAAAACGTTTTCTAAAAAAACTGTGGAATTAACGGAGCATCTTGGAAAGTCGACTGCTGTGTGTTAAGCGGAAGATGTTTACAACATCGATATCGTGTCAGGCAATCCGAGGAACCATAACAAACGCCAAATCCACTCGCCAATATACTGTGCGGTGCTGTTGTGCGCATTACGTTCGATGCTTTTGGAACGGTTAATAGTTCAACAACACACATAGAGGTAGAAAGGTGGCCAAAATGGATCCACATAGTTGTGTCGTAATCATTATCGGCAGTCAGCAAACGATATCAAATGAACACTGTGGCACGATTAACTCTGCATACCTTTTTCTTAACTTCTCGATTCCCCTCATCGCATCGATACACTTAGTTTAAAGCTGGGATCTTCGGTTGTTAATAGTTGTGACCCTGACGAAACACGGCGTAGTAGTTTGAGGACAGGCGGCCGAGTTGTTTATGAACAGCTTCGGCGTGGTGACGTAGTGGGCCGTGAATTATAGAGCGCAGCACTCCCAGGGGGCAGCAGCCACTACCCTCCACACACGACACGAGCTCTGTCCTCATCGATACTATCGTCGATATCCACGGGACCACCGTCAATTAACAGAGCTCAAAATAGCAACGGGGAGGATAGGAAAAATCTCACTCAATCTAATTTAAAGGGACGCGTCGCGTCACTACAAATATCACGTCAACTACCTATATTTCACAGACATCAGTATTAATGCGCAGGTATTTACTAGCATCAAGGAAAATACATGAACGTATCTAATGAATTATTTAAAAATTACACGGTAATTAGCGCGTGAGGGGGGGGGGGTTTCAAAATTAATAATAAACAGCTCTCATAATTACTAGACGTCCCACCATGGTCTTCTTGTGTGTATACATATATATATATATGTCTGGTGACTGAGGTGAAGGAATACGAAGTTCATCTAGAAAATAAATTACAGTGTAAGTGTACCCAATGTCGGCCACAAAGCCACCGTGCAATAGAGAAATGTGATTCGGCTGCAACCAGCGTTGACGCCCCCACACAGTGTGATTCGTCAACTAACTTCAATTCTTTGATGGAACCAGCATCAAGACATGCGTAGTGCAGAATGAAGTTTATTGATCGTGGTGGCGTCATCATTTTTACAATGCACCATAATGACCGAAGTTGAAATGAATATAGCTTCTGCAAGAAGTACTGTGCATACATACTCCACACATGTGGGCGGAAGGGATACAATACGTATAGCCACTACAGTCCTAGAAGGACACACATGACTGTAACGTTGGTTCCCACTCGCGGCTATTAAACAGGGCGCCGCCGCTGGACTATAAAGATAGCAGTTCGGTATTTTTAGGACCCGATTTACGTACCGTGGGAGGTCACTTGGTTTGAGATACAACCAAAATGTTATAAGGTCAGACTTCACAGAGTTGACACACATTGAAGGAACAACTACCGAATGAGGACAGAAAAACGTAAAGCTAGAAAAGAGTTTGTTTACTCTGATTAAAAACAACATTAAATCTAAAGTAAAGGTTTCTGAATGTAGTGTTGACGTCAAAACGAAGCCATGAGACTTGGTTTTTAATCACGAAACGTTCAATTAGTTTCGACAAATACAAACTGAAGCGAAGTATGATTACATTGTTTCTGAAAATGAATTCTGAAATTTTTGCGTATAATCACTGCCGTCATTCTGACCGTACACGATGTTTTTCATATCCGTGAACGTATGAAAAAATTCTCTTGTTGATGACGTATGCTTGATAGATTCTGGCGCAAAGATGCATCGTCCAAAGAAATCTCTCCCGAACAGAAATGAAGCAGCATCGTCTCACGGACGGTTTGATTTCACAATGAACAGTTCCCTAGCAACGTCTACTGCCATCCATGGACGATAAATCAGTCTTAACCTGTTAGTTCTCTACCACGAGATCTAATCTGCTCACGATAACTTAACGTCATGATAAAGTTGATGACAACTGTATTGCAACATAAGTGTAGCATCGGAATTTTCCGGACACCTTTTTCTTCATGTATCAACTTCCCGAACTGAAACATGCCTCAGCTTACTGCTAGGAATATGGGCTGCTCAGTGTTTAAAACTCCGTGAAAATGCACCCAGTAGTTTTTGCGTTAAACTCAGCGAAATAAACAGAGAAATATACTCGCACAGACGAAACTTTCAAATACAATCGACTTCTTATTTTTCAAAAAATTATCAGTGGGTTTACTGTTTTATATATATATATATATATGTATAGATTTGTACTAACAATCTGTGAGCTTTCTAATCGCTCCATTGTCAGTAAGTAATTGAATATTGCCCTATTGTCTTCACAATGCGTGTTCTCATTGTTTAATGTCGGTGTTGCAGAGAGGCGATCACCTATGTACACAGTGTATTAATTGATTGCTGATCCCTGAACTTACAACTTGGAAAGAAACATTTTACTGGGGTGCCTTAAAACACAGACAAGCCTGAATAGAGTAGAACATAAATGAGTTTTCGAGACTACTTTCCAAAGAAACCCTCTAATTTTATCGAGTGGGTGTTACATACATTGTGTGAGTTCAAGGTTTTTCTAAAAACGCAAACTTCGCGATAGTAAGCGAGATATCGCAGGGAAGGTGATAGGTCAGTAATAATAGTTTCATTTAACAAGCAACTGAAATAGAAGAAATCAGTTTGGCGGAAGTGAAACAGTACAACTCGTTGGTTCAGTATTGAGCAGCCGTGCGATGGCAGCCACGATTCACGCTGCTCAGGCAAACCAATGCAAGCACTGTCAGCGGTACGGCCACGCAAGCAGACACGACAGTCAAAAAACAGATTATTCATAATAAATACACGGCGAAAGTGACGCCCTACCAAGTGTACTCTGTCCTATTAAAACTGTTATTGCAAACAAACAGTATTAAAACGCGTTGGCACTAACTCATTATCAATAGTTTGCTCTACGAATCGCAAACAGACCGTCCTTCGAATGCAGCAACTACAAGCGGCAACATTGCTTTTCGTTCGGCTAAATTCCGTCTTATTCTCGCTATCTTTACACAGAACTCTTTGCTGAGGGATATACCTGTTCGACTCCAGCTGAGGGCAGCGACTTGTGTAGCTAATGGCTGCACTTATCGGCTGTCAATGTTTCTGTATGTGTGCAGACAGCAGTTTCGAACATTCCGCCACAGTACGAGCGCATTACTAACCGCAGAAGGATAAACCATGAAGTGATTAAATTTGAATCATTTCATTAAAGTTACAAAAGTTTACAAGAAAGAACAGCACTATGTTTGTAGCTGCGAGGCAGCGACAGGAATTTGTGCAGCAGGTAGAGAGTGAGAACAAGAGTCCGGGGTGGGTCATTGTCCCGCGCCAGCTAAGTGTCTGACACAGCAGAGGATCCTTCTGCCTATCGCCTGGACGCCAACGTGGGTCGGCATATTTAGCCAACTAACACTTTTGTAAAGTGAATCGAACAACGGAAAGTTTTGTGTGGCTGTGAAAAACAGCGTTTGGGGCGGTTGATTTTTCTGCTAGCGGACGGCGAGCTGGAAGGCATCTGGAGGCAGAGGGGCAGTCGGATCGCGGCGAGTGCGGGCACGCGACTACCAGTGAGGTACTGTGCCCGCGTACTGGTACAGCGGGGGGCTCAGTGGAGGGACTCGCCAACCACGACACCCAGTGCGGACACTGGGAAAGTGTGTGTCAGTGTTGGGAGGCAAAGTTACCACCTTGTGTACGTGGATGGCTAATGGAGGAACATGTGCTGCTAAGTGAGCAGATACAAAATCAGGGTAAATATCCTATTAAAAAAACAGCGACTGAAAACTGCATTGCACTTCCATCTCGAGTGAACCGAACACGCTCTGGGAGGTCGCCCTGTAAAAATAAAGAGATTGTCAATGTTCGAATGTTTGATATTAGCTAGACAAGGGAGCGTGCACAAACCACGTAGCTCCATTTTGGTCTCCTGTGAACCCCCCTCCCCCCCCCCCCCCCCCCCACGTAGCCCGACGTGGCTTTTGTCTCTACCCCCCCCCCCCCTCACGTAGCACGTAGCTGTTTTCCATATTCCAAAAGACATTTTGTACTGTTTTCTCTAGTCAGACTATCGTAAATTACATCTGCAGATAATTGAATGACGGAAATAAATATTTACATGCTGTTGTGTGTTCTGTATCTCATTTTAACTGTGACAAATAATATGAAAGAAAAGCTACGTGGCCTGGCTCGGAACCCCCCCTCCTCCCCACGTAGTTTATGCACAATCCCCAATCTTCAATGTAATGTTCCTTTCATTATTATTTCTTAAAACTGTCATTCTTAAAAAAATAGATGATAAATTGTGAAACAGGAAACTTTTGATGTTTGTAAATACAAAGAAATCCCTTCAACGGATTAATTACAAAATCTTAAATAATTCAACTTTCAAAATTAATAATAATCAATCTTCTAAACTTAATTTTTTTTTTTTTTTTTTTTTTTTTAAGCGTAATTGATCTAGGAATTACAAAAAACTTTTTAAAACTCTATGTGTGGAACACAGCACTTTACGGCAGCGAAACATTATGAATACGGGAAAGAAGGAAAATTGAAGCATTTGAAATGTGGTGCTACAGAAGAATGCTGAAAATTAAGTGGATAGACAAAGTAAGAAATGAACGAGTTTTGGAAATGATGGGTGAGAAAAGAAGTTTGTGTAAGAGTCTTACAGAAAGATGAGACAGGCTGGTAGGTCATATTTTGAGACATGCTGGATTGGTTAATTTGCTGGTGGAAGGAACAGTCGAAGGCAAGAACTGTAGAGGAAGACAGAGGTTATAATATATGAAGCAGATAATTGAGGACAAAGGTTGTGAGTGATATGTTGAGATGAAGAGGTTAGCACAAGATAGGAAGGGATGGAGGATTGCATCGAGCCAGTCGAAAGACTGATGACTACGGGGAAAAAAAGTATTGAACATGACAACCATGTGGCTACCGATCTGACGTAATGTCACCGGATGCAACCAAACAAGTAGCTAATGAGCACGTGGACTAGTAGTCGGAGGCGGTGCGTCTTGAGACGCGTCATTTGGCGTCGGGTCGATGGGATCGGGCTGTTAGTCGCCGCGCGCTCGATACCACTCCAATTACCAACACAAAGTCCGGCCAAACACCGCTCACTGGCCAGCCTCTCGCTCGCCAATACATCCAACTTCTCAGAAACTTCGTCGGCGAACTATCCGACAACGGCGGCAGACTCCCAACCAGGCTCACCAACCAGCAGAGACACACGTTCGACGTGCAATATCGGGAACTAACCACTCGCGACTGCTACTTCTGGCAGTTCATTTAATAATCTTTCTGCAGCAGAACAAACTTCGAGCGAAGTTAAATCAATCATCACAATATAAAGTTATAGTCTACGCTCACAAATATTCATTTTGTATGTAGATGAAACAACAAACGAAGCGAGAAAAGAATTGGAGTGTGTCACAAGTGTTCAAGCAGAAAAAAATCAGACTGCTGCGATTTGCTGATGACATTGTCCTGCTAACAGAACAAACTGGGGATCCTTAGAAATTACTGAATGGCATCAAAAATACTGGGGGTGGAACTGGAATTAAATATTAACCAAAGCAATGGTAAGAGTTAGGATATGTGGGAGAAAGTGCAGTAATAAGAGCAGGTTAAGTAACAGTAGAAAAAGTGAGGTGATTAAGCCACGTCGGAAGTAAAATCACAACTTACTGTCCAAGAAGAACAGAGCAGAGTTGATGATAACAGCCCAGCACAACCGAAAGTAACATAGGGGCGATGGTAACGATCAGCGACAGGACAAAAAGTAAATGAATTTATGGACGAAAGTGTTGGTGAGGAAGGAAGTTGATGGGTAACTTTTTTTCGGTGGAGATAACAACTGTAGACGATAACAAACATTTATATTTTTATCTTATGGCCATAGCACATAATCAATAATACAACATAAACAATTGTTTCACACTAATAAAATGCAACATTAAATCATTGTTAAAATTCAAAATCGACATAGTGCAGCCAATGTAAAGCTTCAATTGAAATATCTACGAAGTCCTTCAGGCTCGAAGTGTGGCAATAAAGATCGCGTGACAGCTCGGTGAATCCCCCATTCCCCATGTGTACAGGGCTGAAGGAGATCTGCCGTGGCCAGACCTGACTCTGTTAAGAGCTGCCCAGGTCTTGCGAGGAAGGTCGAGTCCCTTTAGTGCCTGTTAATTGGGAGTGACATTATGGTGGGGCTGAGCTATCGAGTCCAATTTCCATGCTTCACTGCCGTAATCTGTGCTGCAATTTTTTTTTTCTTTTTCTTGGACTTCTTGATTTAGGTCTCTCTGAAATTGGAATTCCATGTCGTCGTGGATGGGGAGATCCAAATTATGACAGATCTTATTATATTGGACAATTAGGTGATTGCCTAGTCTTATCGTAGGCGGTTCGATGTAACAGAAAATGGGCAGCCAGTACAGTGGAGTGGACTTGATACATCCACTAATTATCCGCATTGTCTGGTTCAGAACTATGCCGATCTTTTTGGTGTGGGTGCTATTCATGCAGACAGATGAGCAGTACTCAGCTGCAGAATACACAAGGCTCAGTGCTGAGGTGTGAAGTGTGGAGGCGACAGTTGGTTCACTTGGTTTTATATTTTACAATTGTCTGCGATATGAAGTCGGAACTTCCTTATTCACAATCAACGCCTAGCGGAGAATATCGAAAGCCTTCAAAAAATGGAGATATGGAATACTAAGACCCCACCAGTGGTAGTCAATCGCACAGGGCTGCCCAAAACCGGATCTGACCACCGGGAAGATGGTTATAGCCAGCGTCTAATAAGAGAATAAACCTTTCACCAAATAAACAAAAAAAAACTAATACAACAAGAACTTAGACTCACTAATACCAATGTCGGTAGTGTCTCATGCAGACGCTTAAGAAGATACCATTAAGCTTAAAAAGAATTGTATCAATTGATAGAACAATTCGGGTTTAGATATACCTGAAAGATTTTAACTGCGACTAGATACGTTCGATTAAAAATTGTAATAAAAACTGTAAGTAGCATAATTATAACTATAATTAGCATAAGTAAGATTGTAAATAGCATAATCAAAGCTGTTAATAGTTAATCATAATGAATCATGTTACGAGTAATGGCTGTATGTTTACATAACCGAATGTCAATAAAATAAAAAATATCAGAAGCCAGGGCTCTTCTACGTGAGTCGAACGACTGTTGATGATGGTGAAGTGGCCTGGTAACACTACCACGTGACTGGTAGCTGCACCCAGCGCGGGAGCAGAGTACCGGTAACCACGCTGTGCGAAGTAACTCAGCTTCACACAGACACTAACTTAAGGGACAACTCTGTCTCAATTTCTCAGCTCGCTGACGTCAGATCAAAGTGAAACATACTCGACAGGCTGTAAACTGTTTGAAATCCAGATCGGAATAGTATTTTTTTCCGTAGATTGCGTTCAGCGAAAAACTGATGCTAATTTCCGGATCACTTCTACCTCAGTTTGTTAGATTTTCGACGTCACACCAAAGTGAAGCATGTATGGTATGTAACACCAGGAGCTGCAGCAAAATACGTCCCGCAGCTTCTGCGTGAACACCCTGTATCTAAACAGACACATTAAAAAAAATATATTTAATTCCTTCTCTGTGGCTTATTAATAATGCGAAAAACTATTTTTTTAAATATTTTACTGAGACAGTTTCCCGCGGTTACAGTTTTATTATGTTTATAGATAACTGAAATTGGTTTTAATATTTCTAAAATTTGATTAGTGGCAGTGTTCCTTGACACTTTAGTGCTAGTAATGTCTCCTCTTCTTTTACCGATTTGAAAACTTTCACACCACTGGCGGCAGTGGGGACTGGCTGTGTTTGAGATAAACGCGGAAACACTTTTCTGTGAGAGCAGCTGAGGGCTCCGCTCCAGTGGAGGGCCTCTCTAAATGAGGGAATCAGGTGTGCCAACACTCGCGGCGCAAGCTGCTCTCGTCGGAGGAGAACTTTTGAGGGAGATGTGAGAAGTGAGGCTCTAATTTGGCTGCTGGCACCCAGCCAGCCAGTCAGCACAGCTGCTATAGTAGCAAGAGCCGCGCTCTATAGTCGCTCCCGCCAAATGAGGCGTTCACACAAAAAATACCTGCCACGGCGCTTTAAACGGAAGCAGCCCGCGGCGGATTTGCTGGTACTGAAGCACTTGTTACCAGACACGTTTCAACCTCATGGTGCCTGGGCATCATCAGTTGAGTGCTGGTTAAGAACAGCAGATAGTGTCTCATACTAGCGACGGCGACGTTGCGTTGTTGACCGTCACGTTCAGAGAGGGAACACGCTACCAACGCCACCTCCAGTGGAGCAGTTATCGGCAGACGCGGACTGCGCGGCCAGTAAGTCCACGCCGAATGATTGCTCTCACACTGAGACAGTTATTCAACAACAGGTTGTGATCCACAAAATACCCAGCTCCCACTAATTACCACTAATTAATCCTGATCTGGGTTTTCCATGGTTTTCCCAGATCGCTCCATGCGAATGCTGGGATGGTTCCTCACAATAGCCCATGGGCGCCTCCTGCCATATCCCGTATATCCCTTCCAAACCATTACCTTCCCGGATAGGTGCAATGCACCCTCCGCCACACACTTTTAGTGAATCGCGGAGTAATAGTAATAGTAATTACAGTCTTTGCGATTAACTAAATGTAGGGACCGATTGTGGATAATTTTGTTTTGAATGTGTGGTGTTCTGATGTGCGAAAATGCTGTAAATTGATGGTTATTATAAAAGTATGAAAAGCAGTACAGTGGATGGAACATTAATTAAAAGACTAATAAAGAAAAGCAAATATGTTGTTAGTCAGATTTCGACTGTTTGAAAACGTGTAATTTGTTCAATACACTGATAAACAGTTTTCCTTGAAACTCGTTAATGGCGCTCGGCCTTATAAGCACACAGTGTATTCTATAGAATCATTATGCACTTTTTACGGTTGTTCCGTACTTATTCGGGTATTTAATTGTAGGACAACACACATAACACGACACAATCTAAACTCCCGTGGCCTCAGCCGGCCTCGAACCGGCGACCTTCGGCACGTGGGGTCCTCCGCTTGTCTTTCTTTTTCTTCGCTGCCTTAAGGGCCATAATTGCGTATCCCGCTGCCTTGGCAGCTTTAGCGCTAGGTGTCAGGGTTTTTAGTTGGGATCACTTTACTTACTATTTAAGGGGGAGGGGAAAATGGCTGTGGACGTAGTGACACCCGTTCAGGTTTCGACTCGCTTGTCGTTGTCACTCGCCTCAGCTGGGTCGCCAGTTGGACTACCGTAGTGCCCGAGTAGCTTGCTGCACCCGGCGGATCGCTGCGGTTTCACTGTGGTTCGTAGTTCCGGTGGCGGGATTGTTGCTTGCTGTACTGACATTTTGTTCCGTCTACTTTCTGTTGAGTGGAAGCGGTCACTCTGGGAAGCGACTAACAGCTTCTTCCTCGCAGGGAGACCATTGCATCAAACCAGTCGAAAGACAGCAAAAAAAAAAAAAAAAAGTTACTCCAACAAAGCTATTTAAAATTTAATTTTCCAATGGTGCAGTGAGTGCACGGAAGCAAATCATGCTGTCTACATGAAAGCGACACTACTAGGCAAAATAAATCATGTGTAATTGACCATGTTTTGATGTATAGTAAATTTAAATTATTTGGTCATATTTTTTCATTTCTAGGTCATATTTAATTTTTTTAAGGTTATATTTGCTTGCATATTTCTCAATTTGTTTTGGTCATTAAGATCCGAACCCTAGTCATAAGTGTCTTAGAGGTCCTGTCAATGATCGTTATTAATTAAATTAAATAATATACGAACAATTTTTCATTTCTAGACTATGTCAAAATACCTCTCAATTTTTTTATCCGAGCTAAAGGCTTGCATGTGATGGAAGAGGCGAATAGCACGACGTAGCAACTGGCGACCATTTCCAGGATAACTTTTATTCGCTCACTGTGAACGCCTCGTATATAGTGTGTGCGACTACTGTCTATGCGGTAGCACTCAGGTGGGGCTGCAGTACGGGGTGAACGCCTCCGCGATTTGAAATTCAGCTCCCCGACTGAGGCCCCGTGGACAAATTTACTGCGCGCAGCCGACTCAAATACATAAATAAAATCGATAATTGAGGCCTGCGCGGTGAGGGGAGACGGACCTTAACGAGAGGAATAAATCACCAAGATCCCAGCGCCATCCATCAGAGTGGCGGGGCAAATATTTCCGCCGCGCGAGCGCCTAATTGCGGGGGGTACGACTCCTCAGGGGGAAAATAATTATGTCGCCGGATCGCCGTAACGCGGGTTTATGGAGTTTTCCAGAGTTATGGCTTTTAAAAACGCAACCGCGGTCGCAAAATGTCGCGACGGCACTTACAACATTTACGACGCGCTGCGACATGGCGACCGATACAAGGACTCTGTCTGCTCTGCTACACTACTACGCGTACGATACTTCTTATCTCACACACAAACAGGACTACCCCTCCCTCATACCATACAGCATTCGACAGACCAAGAGAGCTATGAATGCAATAAAATGAACCCGCCCTCGCATCGCTCCTTGAGGGAAGTGACGGATGAATAGGCGATAAAATGATCATGTCTCTGTACTCCGATGTAACGCTAAGTGAGGAACTATTGAAATCGTCTTATCGCGAACTGTCTACGAAGGTGACACCATTTAGCTCTGAATATACGATTAATGGCACTGTCCTTAGAACGGTAGATTCCACTAAATACCTAGGGGCAACAATTCGTAATAATTTGTCTTCGAATGATCATATCGAGATGATAATTTGAGAAGTATATCATATGCTCCGATTTCTAAGTCGTAATTTAAAACAATGCACTCCGGAAGTTAAATTGATTGCATCGAGTGCGTTGTTGTTCTGTATGGGGTCCCCATCAAAAGGGGTTAATGGAGGCATTAGAGAAGGTCCAAAAAAGAGCCGCCCGATTCGTGACAAGTATATATAGTTGGAGGGAAAACATAAGTGCGATGTTGAAGGAGTTAGGTTGGGAAGACCTGGAACACCGAAGGCGTTGCTCTCGAGAGAAGCTGATTGAAAAATTCACCACTGACCATTTCAGGATGACGGCAAACACATATAACTATCAGCAACATTTATATCCAGAAACGACCGAGAAAATACGATAAGAGAAATCAGGGCCAGAACCGATTTGTTTCTTTACTCACGTTTATCACGAGGTAATGGAATAGGAAGGATTTATCGAGCGAGGGAACTTAAGAATGAAATGGAAGTAAGTCTCGATAAACCCCTCTGGCCATCCTAATCTGGGTTTTCCATGGTTTTTCCGAGATCGCTACAGGCGAATGTAGGGATGGTTCCTCAAAATAGCCCATGGGCGCCTCCTGCCAGTATCCCTGTATCCTTCCTAAGCAAACTCTTACACATTAGGGATAGGTGCAAATCACCCCCCAGCCACCATCTTTTATTGAACGCGGAGTAATAATAATAGTAATATCAAGTGTGTAACATATTTCTTACTTTACTGGAACAACAATATCTGTGAACAGAGAATGTAACACAACACCTATATCGACTGAATAAAACTAAATAATAAACTACTAATAATTAATACGAACATTCCAAAGAAAAATTGAAGACATCCAAACAAAATTCCTTATCGTTCTCCGTTATGGGGACATACGACAATAATAATAAATTAATATGTTGATTTAAACCCAACACATATTTTAGTTTGAGTGTTCTCAATTAATTTCTTCGCGGTTGGTTAACTAAATAGAATCGTTATAAAATAACACTTGTAACCTCTATTTCGTAGCAACATCGCTGGGCCAGGCGCGTGACGTCAGCGGACACGTGACACGGTGAGACCGAAGTAACGTTTTATTATAATAAATGACCTTCAGGTATTTAGGAACGATATAGCGTAAGGCGACACAATTAACCTCTTAGTCGAAAATCTCACTACGATGAGAAAAAATAAATCTGGAGTACCGCAACGGTCAGTCCAGACCCGTCAGCGACGTGGCGAGCGGGGTAGGTACGACTGCCTCAACACAGCAGACAACTGGGAAACTGTGCCCTCATCACAAGGGTTCCCATCATTATGACCAAAGAAATAGATAAATATGCATGACCTTAAAAAACGGTAAACATTACGTAAAAACGACAAAATATGACCAAACATTTAAATTTACTATACATCAAAAAACATGCTCAACTATACATCTTTTACTTTATCTAGTATTGTCCCTTTAACATAGACATCATAATTTGCTTCCGCGCACTCACTTCTCCATTGGGAAATAAAATTTTAAATCGCTTTGTTGAACTCACTTTAATTTCATACAATTTACAGAAAACAACCCTTTCTTCTGTATTAAAATACTCCTCTCAAAATTCCTTGCAGTAACTCCGTAACCTGGAAATTTCACAGAGGAAAAAAAAAAAAAAAAAATCAGCATGGCGGTACTTCACTGATCCAATACAGATATAACGTTGATTGACGCGGCTCGATCCAGGCTGCTGCTGCATTGTCGAGATTAAAAGGCGGGCGGAACATTACGTTTAGAGAGTGACAATAACTGTATAACTTCAATTCTTGACTCGTGAATTCTGACTAACTCAGTGACAATTAGTTTTTTTTTCCAGTGTAAAAGAGAAATACGGTTCTACCATTAGTTTATCTTAATTTCTTCTCATCTATAACTTCTAGCGAATTCGCTGTATTATTAAAAATTACCAGATCTTTTATCAAAATATGACCATAAATGTTTTCGTAATATGACCAAAACTAGGAAAATGGCCTGAATATGCATTTATATGCTATAAAAATACATTATAAACGCTTAATCAGTGTTTAATTCAGCATTACAGCTCAATAAAAGGCAGGAAAAAAATATGACTTGTCCTAAAGTAACATTCACCCTGTAAGGTGTGTCATTTTTTTTATGTGCCCTTAGCTTCACGCCTTGTCGACGTCGAGGTCATTAGAGGCGGGAAAGGACTGGGGGAAAGCAAGGAAGGATCCCGGCAATCGCCTGGAGTGAATTGGGGAAACCATGGAAAACCCGAATCTGGATTCGAACCCGCGTCCCCCCGAATGCGAGGCCAGAGCGTTAACCAGTCACCCACCACCCTCGGCCGTAAGGAACCAAGCACACGGGCACTAGGAAATGCAATCCGACCATCATAAACGACTATCGCTGTGTTAAAACCATTGCTGTTTGTTGCGCTCGACACGTGGTTCCTGGTGGTGGTCGCCACTTTGAGCTGTCGCGAGTGGGTGACGAGGCTAACCTAGTCATTCGATTTCCAATAGCCGAGCGACCAGCGGCCTCCAACCCCCGGGGGAGCTATCTGTCGGTCTGGCAAATTGCATCCCGTCGTGGCCGCCGACATGCAGGCGGGCCAACTTGACAACGAAATAAAATATAATCCGGCTTTGAAGGGGGAGCCGATACGCTGGGCTAGGTCGTAACGATATTTTTTTGCGGGATGTTACCGAACTGGGTGGATCCTATCAGGGACTCGGGTCCGCCATCTTCTAATGTCCTCGACTTCACTTCCATCGTTCCTTCCGCACAGTCCTGCACGCTATTATCTCTCGTCCATCTGCTCATAAATTCTTTGTCGCTATCTTTGCGCAGTCCTGTCAACTTCTCTCTGTTCCTCTACATTGCCTGCCTTCCATCTCCATTAAACGGACATTTCTCGCTAATCATTGCTTTATGATATGTCTATGCGATCTGAGCCCTGCTGTCTTTATGATGTAGTGATATTGTACAGCGTCCCTCACCGTTTTTCTCGTCATATACTCCATTCTTAAGCCTCGCATTTGGGAGGACGTGGGTTCGAATCCCCGTCCAACCATCCATATTTGGATTTTCCCAAATCACTTTAGGCGAATGCCGGGATGGTTTCTCAAAGAGGCCATGGTCGATTTCCTTCCTGTTCCTTGCCGCAGTCATTTCCCCGGTCTAATGACCTGGACGTCTACGGGGCATAAATGCATAAGCAAATCAACCCTATCCATTGTGTTACGGCTGTCCGCTCTGATTGGACTTGCTTGCATCTTGACATGTCGATTGTCACTGTCCACGCGTAGGCTCGGCGCTGTGGTGTTGTGTGGGTGTGTGCTTCGTGTGTGGAGGTCACCAGTCCACACACGACCGCTGTAGTGCAGAGCTGCCTGGTCCAGGTATCGCAGACAGAAACTGCGTGACGCGTATGGCGAATTAAAAACGTTTCGGGGCTTTTTATTTTCCGCAATCATATTTTTAACATTGGCTTTCTCCCCTCCCCCGCAGGCAGAACAAAACAAAACAGCGGGAATAAAGCGAGTCCGCGGATTGGGCGAGCGGGCCAAATTTTATTACGTGGGCCGCGACCCTCGCCCGAGGCTATTGTGTTTTGTTTGCGGCCGCCGCCCAATTGAAATGAACATAATCCCAACTGCCGATCCACTTCACCGGCCGAACGAGCGCTCCGCAAATATTTCCATCCGAACGTACGCATAAACGCCTTCAGAATCCCCGCACACATCAAGCCCCAACCGAACGTATAACTATCGACCTGCATGTGTCTCCCCCGTACACACAGTGTCGCCGTGCTGTTTCCGCTAGGTTCTAGTCTGCACGAGACTTTGCAGTACCGCTGGAATCCGTTTGAAAGCTGCTCTGCTGTCCTTGTTTATCTCTGTGTCAACATTTATCGAATAATAATCTGTTTTCATTTGACGCACGAACCATAGTAACAAACAGTGATAATGAGCTGGTAGGGTCTCCCAACAAACAAAGCAAAGTTCCACTGCAGAAGTTTCTACTCAGTGAGGTTATAGCTGTTACCGAACGTGGTGGGTCAACGGTTAACGCTCTGGCCTCGGAGTCGACATGACGCCATTTCGAATCCCCATCAGAGCATCAAATTTCGGGTTTTCCATGGTTTCCCAAATCACTCCAGAAGAATGACGGAATGCTTCCTTCAAAAGGCCATGGCCGAATTCCTTCCCGTTCCTTGTCCTCACTCCCATCCCGCCTCTAATCACCTCGACGTCGACGAGGCGTAAAGCCATAAATTACATATATATATATATATATATACATATATATATATATATATATATATATATATATATAAAATAGGGATCAGCAAGGAAATGACACGGCAAAGGGGATAATTCAAGAACAAAATTATGAACACAAAATTTAAAATACAGAAGAAAACAGGAACAAAATGGACTGAACAAAGGAAACAGGAACACAGTGAGCGTATGAAGAGGTTTTGGGAAGAGAAGAGGAAGAAGACAAATACAAACAAAAACTGAATAATTTGAGTTTAAACACTGCCCTCAAGGGCAATAATGTTTAATAATATATATATATGCTACGGGGGATTCCATTAATTACGTGACCTGTTTTTCTAGCATACTGGATCCCCCTCTTTTTCCGTGGTGAGATTTAGTGATACTTGGTCCGACTCCCCTCCCCTCAGTCCTCAACAATCGCTGGTAGCAGTTTGGATATTTCTAAGGTCATAGTCTCTTTCGTTGTATTACTGTCACTAACAGATTGCCGCTAGAGTTTTCCTTCACGCGGAGCGATACTTCGCAGAACAACACTCGACAAACTAACTAGGACCTACTTGTCAAAACTGCAGACTGTCACTCAAACACAAAAATACTTTTGTGTCATGTTAGTAACAGACAGCTGTGAACAAGGCGCACTAGAAATCAGACGTATCGTTTACCACAATCATTGATAAAACTGAATGCGAGCAGCGCTCTTCGCGATTGTAGGCAGGCTGTGTTGTGCCTGAAATCTCACACGTTCTCATAAGCTGGTCCTTCAACTTCATCCTTTCCACCAGATTCATTCACAATTCTTTTTTGTACCCTTTTGTTAATGCCTCCAATTCTCTATTTCTCAATCTTCTCCCGTTGTCTTCGTGTATTATTCATGTGTGATACTATCATTTTCATTATTTCCTTTTTTGTCCAGTGTTTTCATACGGTTCCTTTCCCTATTTCGTCCGCGTCGCTATTTGCAATGGTTGTTACTGTGTTTCATACACAGACGGAAAAAAAAATCCCAACACCAAGAAAGACTTGTGTTAGATAAACGAAATTTGGTAGGCGTGTTTATACATCTGAAAGATGACATCGATTCAAATTTCGCGCTTCGCGCATAAGTGTGGCGCTAGTAGCGCTACTCAGAGCTTGCAAATCAGGTTTGCTTTAAATACGCGCTGTAAAGTTTGTGAACGTTATTTACCGCTGAGATTTGACATAGTGAGTTGATGTTAGCCAAGAATGCCTTTAAGAAGACGAAGAAGCCATTATCAACAGCTCACCGAGTTTGAACGAGGTCGTGTAATAGGGCTACGAGAAGGTGGATTTTCTTTTCGCGATATTGCAGAAAGACTTGGCCGGAATGTATCCACTGTGCATGATTGTTGGGTGCAGTGGTCAAGGGATGGTACTGCCTCAAGAAGACCGGGTTCCGGGAGGCCACGTGGCACTACTGAGAGGGAAGACCGCCGTATTCGGCGTACAGCTGTGGTGCATCGTACTGCGTCTGCGGCAGAAATTCGAGCTGCAGTTGGTACCACAGTGACACAACGAACTGTTAGAAATCGGTTACTTCAAGGACAGCTCCGAGCCAGGCGCCCTGTAGCGTGCATTCCACTGACTACAAGCCATCGCCGTTTGCGACTCCAGTGGTGTCAAGCCAGAGCTCATTGGAGGACGGAGTGGAGATCTGTTGTGTTTTCTGATGAAAGCAGGTTCTGCCTTGGTGCCAGTGATGGCCGAGTGTTGGTCAGAAGGAGGCCAGGGGAACGCCTGCAACCAAACTGTCTGCGGCCTAGACACACTGGACCTACACCTGGAGTCATGGTCTGGGGAGCAATTTCCTATGACAGCAGGAGCACTCTTGTGGTTATACCAAACACACTGACTGCAAATTTGTACGTCAGTCTGGTAATTCAACCTGTAGTGCTGCCATTCATGAACAGCATTCAAGGGGGAGTTTTTCAACAGGATAACGCTCGCCCTCATACCGCTGTTGTCTCGCAACGTGCTCTACAGAGTGTAGACATGTTACCTTGGCCTGCGAGATCACCAGATCTGTCTCCAATTGAACACGTATGGGATATCATTGGACGACAACTCCAGCATCATCCACAGCCAGCACTGACCGTCCCAGTATTGACAGCACAAGTACAACAAGCATGGAACTCCATACCACAAAGTGACATTCGAAACCTGTATGACACAATGCATTCACGTTTGCAGGCTTGCATTCAAAATTCTGGAGGTTACACCGGCTATTAATTTAACAGTATTTCACATTTGAAATGCATTTTCTTGAGCTTAAATTAACCTGTGATCTTGAAAATTTAATCAATTAAACATGTTAACTTGACAAATGCATTGTCCAAATTTCATTACTCTACAATAATTTTTTCTTGGTGTTGGGATTTTTTTTTCCGTCTGTGTAGTTTTCCCCAGTCCGCCCCATCCAGTGTCGCCAGTTGCTTGCACGTTCTCTCAGATTTCAATTGCCGAAGCAGAAGTACCAAACTGTTTCCACATTTTGTGTCTGCTCCGAGTTGAATTAGAATCCTTCTTTTTATCTGCTTAACGTCTCTTTTTAACATTGAGGTCTTTAGAGACGGGAAAGGATGGAGGGCAAGGAATGGGAAGGAAATCGGCCATTGCCTTTTGAAGGAACCATCCAGGTATTTGCCTGGAGTAATTTGGAAAACCATGGAGAACCCAAATCTGGATGTCCGGTCAGGGATTCGAACCGCCGTCCTCCCGAATGCGAGGCCAGAACGCTAACCGTTACACCACCACGCTCGGTTAGAATCCTTTGTATTATCTCCATACATCCTAGTTATTACATGCCTTGTTCGCTATTGACTATTTTTCTAACTCTCCTATAGGTACTTTGTGCTTACTTTTCTACTCCAGTTACTATCGTTCGACATCAGTAGTTATTTCTCACGCTACGAGGCCAAGGGAAAACTTATAATATTAAAACTTTCCGAAACTACGCAATCGCCTAGATACTGTTTATAGAAGTGGAATGATCCACAATGTAGCTATCGAGCATGAGAAGCACATGTGAACCGTCACAGCGCTGGTGTCGTGTTTTGTCACTAGAGTGTGCGACACGCGTCGTCTTAATCGTGTATCACGCTCGTGATGGAGGAATAGCGTGCGCTCTGCGCGGGTAATTGCAATTAGTGCGCGCTTTGGAGGGCTGTGATTTAACACGCCTGCGGCGGTTTTATTGCCGGAAATTAATTCTCCTTGGATTGTTTCCAGTGTAGAAAGGTTTGAGACGCAGTTTCTATACCAAGGTGACACGACATATATTCCTCGGAGGCTGGCCCTCGACAATCATCCCTGAATCCTCATTCCCACCCCGCCAAGAAAAATCTTCCTGTAATTCATTCATTTCATGTATCTACATCTACATCTACATCTATACTCTGCAAATCACAAATACTGTGGGTGGCAGAGGGCGCTAAGCACCAATCCTAATTCTGCGCATACCAATCCCGAACAGATCGAGGAAAGAAGGAATACATAAATGAATCAGTACGGCATCTTATTTCTCTAATCTTATCCCTCCTGTCATTGCGACCTAAATAGTTTGGCGGAAGAAGTATTTCGTTGCACTCGTAACTTAAAGATTTTCGCATATTCTCCAACAAATTCAAACGAAAACGACGTCGTCTGTCCGCCAAACAATCCCAGCCCAACCCACGAATTAGCTCTGTGACACTTACGTAAGGACTGTAACTAGCGGTCACGAATCGAGCGGCTCTTCTCTGTACTTTCTCTAACGTGTCAATCAATCCCTAGCGATACGGATCCCAAATTCCACAACAGTATTCCAAATGCGGACGCACTAGTGTTTTGTACGCTATTTCCTTTGTATGAGCATTACAACTTCTCAAAATACGTCCTATGAATCGTAGTTTGGAATTAGCTTTGCCTACAACGGAAGTTATGTGCAAGTCCCATTTCATGTTGCTTTGTACTGTTACGCCTGTAATGTGCATATTATTTCAGCAACTAATGTCAAATTTGTAATCAGTAAATGATAAAAAGAACTTTTTGAGCCGATTGGTTCTGCCCAACACTTCAGCAAGCAGGATTCCGCAGCAGCTGTAGCACAATCTACCACATTCTTGCCCTGCGATAACTAATTATCTGTGCAGACTGTTTAGCCTCTGTAGATTTCGAAAAAGCACTTGATTCAATAAGTCACAAGGCTGTCCTGCTAGCCTTAACTGAACATGGCGAGCATACATCACATATTAGAGTGCTCCATGACATCTACGTCGCCTCCTCAGCCTTTGTCAACGCTTGAGAACCAACCACTGAGTTCCATATGGAGAGAGGTGTTGAGCAAGGTGATCCCGTCTCTCCAAAATTATTTTCTGCCGTCTTGGGGATGGCAATGTCAAAGCTAGAATGGACGCAAAAGTGAATTAGAATCAGTGGTAGAAGACTTAACAACTTGAGATTTTGCTGATGACATTGCGCTTGTTGCTAATGACCTTGATGAACTCGAAAACTTGGTTACCGACCTTGCCTCTGAGTGTAAAGGAGTTGGCCTAAGAATGAATCCATCAAAAACAAAAATTATGTCTAACAAATGGGCCACAGAGGGTAGTGTACAACTAGATAATGAATCCTCAGAAAATGTCAGTGGGTACATTTATCTTGGTCAGGTTGTAAACATGAGAGGTAATTTAAGACCTAAATTTTTCGTCGCATTAAGCTGGAATGGCAAGCTTTTGGGAAGCATTCTATTATCCTGAAATTAAAAATGCCCACAAATCTAAAGCAAATAGTCTGTGACCAGTGCATTCTTCCTGTACTGACATACGACTGTGAGACCTGGATGAATTTACAAAAGGTAAACTAAGGACTGCCCAAAGAGCTATGGAGAGGTCAATGCTAGGCTTAACTAGAAAATACAAGAAAATAGCAACAGACATTAGGTCAGTTACAAAGGTCACAGACATCTTAGAGAAGCAATTCCTGAAGTGGCAATGGGCCGGCCATATTGCACGGAGAAAAGACCAGAGGTGGACAACAACAGTGTAGGAGTGGAGCCAAGAGATCAGCACAGACCAGAGGAAGACCACCAGACCAGGGGACAAGCACACACGCAGCGTTGAACTGGCAGAGGATCAACCAAGATCGAGCGACCTGGATGAAACTGCTCAAGTTCTGCCTGAAATCATGACTCTAAGAGGCCACATCAGAAAATGATTGAACTGGCTGATAATGAAAAATGAGAACTTCAATGAAGGTGAATGCAATCGTCCGTTTGTTAAGAGTAAAAAATAAAAAAAAGTTGTCAGTCTTTGGGAACTGCCGACAGAAGTAAAAACTTAATACTATTAATATTACGGGCAACACGTCATAGTTATAGCTACAGATATACTAAATAATAATAATTCCGTGTGGACGTAATGACCTGGTGACAGGGTTTCTATTGGCTGCGCATTCCGCCCCTGTCTTAGCCCCCTTAACCTAACCCTATAGTACTACCAGGTATGGGGGCCCTACGTAGAATCCGCACCACGGAAGCGTTCTGGCGTAGTAGTTCACATCATCACAGCGAATCACATATAATTCCTTGCCCCCGCTGGGATTTGAACCTGCGACCAATGAGCTACCAGCATCTAGGATCATAGACGATGACCCCACCTTTCCTTAACCCCGTTGATTCACTCTGCTGAATAGACATGAGGTGCTGCTACGCCGGTTGCTTTCACCCCACAGAGCTGCCGTCACAGAGTAGTATTGAATGACTGTGGGAGAAACCATGTACCCATGACGATTCAGACATTTAGTATGTTGAAGGTAGTTCTAGAGGTCAGACTGTGATACTTGATTTTCAACGCTTAATCACAGCTTTCTAAGCAGTGGATTGCATATTTTCCTGAGCAGTTTGTTTGCTTGTGCAAAACAGAAAATAAAAGGACCAAAGCGACGCGACAGAACTCCCGTATTATCCGAAACTTGACGTACTTGAAAAATACAACCGATTGATCCCACAGCGCTATAACTTCCGTTCCAGCAGTTTTAAATGGCTCTGCTTTGCAATCACTCGTCCCATGTCGAAGAACCTTTTTGCAGTTGAGCTGATGTAAGGGTTTAACCAATATAATCACCAACTACTGTATGCATAATGTTTCACTTTGAACTTGACTCGGTACTGAGGTAACCCCTGAATATGTTGTTGTTGCTGCGACACAGTGTGTGTATTTTGTTTGGCTGTCGATTTGTCGTCCGTTGGGCGGCGTGCATCTGGTTGCCTGCCTCTCAGGGCTAGCCCAGGACGAGATCTGCAGACACAAGTTTCGTTGCGTTTGAAATTATAGTCTGCACAAGTTCCTTAGCAGGCTGACGACGGTTGGAAATTTTTCGATCTATTGCTGCCAGTACGTACGCTTTACATCTGCAATGTCGGTTTTCTCTTAACGAGTTTATCTCTTATTAGATTCGGACCACATCCTGCATTTGTACTACAAATAGTGTAAAATAACGAATGACAATGCAAGTAAACGAAAAACTTAAATACGGCGTAAGTGTTTACGGAGGAGAAAAAATAAGTATACTACTATTTGCTGATGACGTTGTCTTGTTGGCAGAACAGGTTTAGGATACTGAGAAGTTACTGAATGGCACGAACAAAATACTGAAGGAAGAGTTTGGAGTGAATATAAATCAAAGCAAGACAAAAGTGATGAACAGTGGCGGAAATGATACCAATAATACTAGATTAATTATGAAAATAGGATCGGATACGATAAAAGAAGTAAATGAATTCTCCAACTCAGGAAGTAACATTACAACCGATGGCCGAAGCACGAATGATGTTAAAAGCAAAAGAGCCTTAATGAAAAAGAGAAATATTTTAGTTTCAAATATTGATCTAGGAATTAGAAAGCACTTTTTAAAACTCTATGTGTGGAGCACAGCACTTTACGGAAGCGAAGCATGTACTTTAGGAATACCGGAAAGAAGGAAAATTATAGCATTTACAAGTTCTCGCCCGAATCACCAAAAAATCGAAACTGATTTATTTTCACTTTTATCTCAAGTTTTTGAGCTTTCCAAGTTCACATAAAAATAGAACATACGCTATTACTGAGAACCCCGGCAATCTCCAACTATTATTAGTATTATGATTATATGCCTTTCATACATACAGACTCAAATTTTAGAAACAGTTATTTGCTTTGTTTGCGTCATTAACAATGCTGGATACTCATTTTTAAATGGGACTTACACATTAATTTGTTAGTAGGTAAAGCTAATTCTAGGCTGCGATTCATAGGTCGAATCTTGAAAAATTGTAATGAACAAACAAAGGAGATAGCGTACAAATCTCTTGTGCGTACACATTTGGACTATTGTTGTGCCATTTGGGATCCGTTTCGTAAGGGGTTGATCGAAAGTATAGAGAAAGTGCAGAGAAGAGCCGCTCGATTCGTGACCGCTTGCTACAGTCCTCATGAAAGCGTCACGGAACTGATTAGTAGACTAGGCTGGGAGTCTCTGGTAGATAGACGACACACGTTTCGTTTAAACTTATTGGAAAACATGCGTACTCCCACTTTCACTTTTGAGTGTAGTGAAATACTTCTTCCACCAACCTATTTGAGCGGAAGGACAGGAAAGATAAAATTAGAGAAATAAGATGCCGCACTGATTCTTATATGAATTCTGTTTTTCCGTCGTACCATTAGGGATTGGGATGCACAACAAAGAGATTAGCTTTGGTGCTGAGCACCCTCTGCCACCCACAATTTTGTGAATTGCAGAGTACATATGTAGATGTAGATTTTTAATTTTTTTTTTATAGATATGGGCTTTGGCCCGAGTACAGTCGTATTACACGCACTGATGTGGGGCGGATAGCACGTTGTCTAGCACTGTCTATACCAGGACTCTACGTTGAGTCGACCAAGTCTTTTTGTTCATCGCTTTCCCTTCTCTAATCACGGCAGAAACGTTATATTTTATTTTTAGTTCTGAAGGTAGCCAAGCCACGTGGACTGCCGGCTGGCAGGCGGATGGCTGGCCATGATTCTAACCAGTCTGCAGTGCTGCCAATTCTACGGATTTTTACAAAAAGTTTGGATTTTCGGATTTCATTAAAATACCTACGGATTTTTGTTACTTTTTACTATTTGTTGACTTGTCCTTATATTGGTGTTTTGTTAAACTTTGAGGGTATAGTGTTAATGCGTTGTCAATATTTGTGAATCGTTTCCTTGCAACAGATCGTGTGAACCAACTATTGAAATAAAGCTCATATTTTGTTTGATTATACACTTTATAGATCTTAAAAGACCGTAATACAGAACTATCGGCGCACTCTTTATGCACGGTGACACGCTCGTTGGCACGGCTTACAAAGCAGTGCCATCCGAGAAGGCCTAACCAACATCCGAGAATCAGAGGGGTCGCAGTTTTTTAGGTTTCCTGTTAGAGAAGATATGCTAAATTTAATGGTAAACAAAGGAAATGAATGTTCCGTAAAAAGGTGTGGGTGGTAGGCATAGCAGCAGCAGCTGCAGTGGTGAAATTGACGCTGCATAAAACATGATCAGAGTTATTTCTCAGACTTTCAATGTCGAATATTATTTTGTAATTTGAAATTAAAGGGCCTGGAAGTGAAGAGTATTCTTAATTTTGAGTCTCTCCTCAGTAATTATTGTTTCAGTCTTTAGTTGGCGAGTCTCCGGATTTTTGTACCCAATCTACGGAATTTTTAGCGGCCACTTACGGATATTCAAAGCCAAGAGGTTGGCAGCACTGTCAGTGTATACAGAGGGCGACTTGTTCCCCTCTATGGCGACAGGTTCACTGACTCCGCTTAGAGCCAGCTCTCTTCACAGCAGGTACCCACGCAGTGTCAATCGGCGGGGTTGCTGCTTGATACGAGCAATTCACAGAGTGTGCTGCAGAGAATAATGTGTTATATTTAATTCGGTGCGTCCGCGGATTCTTTCCCCGTCTGCGAGTAATGAACAGCCGCTATGATAAACGGAGCACCTTAATTATGGCCCCTGAAATATGTACTCCCCGCTCCGTAATTAAACTCTAACACCGGCTGTTTTAAAACCCGCCTCCGCCGTTTGTGGAGCCAAAACTCGGAGACCACAACTACAAATCCTGCTCCCGAAAAAAAAAGTACAACTTATTCATAATATCAAGTAAAGAAATTATAAAATCGGACGCTATCTTCTGATCACGACGCCACCTTGAGAGATGACTGCCAGGTGCAAAGGACGGCGGATTGCTGCAGAACAAAGTGCTGACTACAACACACACGACGGCGCAGATTACATGTGTGGAAAGTTTCAGTTATCTCCTGCACGAGCATGGTACTGATAATATCTAGATTACTCGATAAAGTGCGCAGCAACAAAGGAGTTCTTTCAACACCTAAGCACAAGTCATATCCCGTGGCAATGATGGAAAATAGTTTACACGGATGTATAATACACAGAGGAGAATCGAGTAAATTAGAAGTAAGAGAAATCAAGTCTACGAGTTCAGTTGTAAATGTTACAGATACCAGTGTAAGAAGAAACTTGGACCGAGCGTGGTGGGTGAGCGGCAATCCAGAGGACACAGGTTCGATTACCCGCCCGGCCAACCAGTTGGGTGCGGTTTTCCATGGTTTCCATTAAAACACCATGGCCGAATTTCTTCTAGTTCCTTGCTCTCAGTCATTTTCCGCCTCTAATGACCTCGACGTCGACGAGGCACAAAGCCATAAAGAAAAATAAAAATAAAAATCGAGCTGACAGTGGCTGAGGGGTGGAAACTTAAAGCCACGTGAAGTGTGGGTGACCTCAGTGTTTAGTAGGCGGAAGATGCGGTTAGCGGTAGTAGAAACTACACGGAGACTCTGTAGTAATAGAGCCAGTAAGAAGCCGCCTTACATACTGGTGCGAGCTGCTGTTCACATGATACAGTAAGTAGCAGCTTAAACTACATCAAGCTACACCAAGTCCAACGAACAAAGGGAGCCAGTTGCTTAACACCAAGGTCGATTCTGTAAAGTATTAAAGCGTAACAGTAGCCCGTATTAGTTCGGGCGCAGAGAAAGCCAATGCTAGACAGCGATTCACAGGTCTAGTTTGGAACAGTTTAAAGCGTACTTTTAATCTATAGCAGAGTTTCCCTGATTTTTCACTGAGCCGCCTGAAGTGGCTGCATTGACCGAGGCTTCGATCGAGTTTTGTTCAGTTCCCAATACACGTGTTCCGTCGCAAGATGGACGAAACTGACATCCTTGAAAATTTTAAGTGAGAATTCTCTCTCGAGATTTGATATTATGTGCGGTACTGGAAAAAGCGGATGCGGAAACAACATTTTTACAAAGACAGGGAGGTTGCGGGAGAATTCTACAGATTGTTCTCCAAACTACTCGAACAGCCAACTAATGGGGAGTACTTCATAACGAAGCCAACAACATCTTTGTATATTTTGGAAGCATTCCGACCGTATGTATCTTCTGAAAGGTTTTCGTAGGGATACAGTTCATTTGATTTATTTTTAATTTCATAATTCTTTTTTCAACTAAAATCTATATTTTTTTTGTTGAGAAAGTGTGATCTGAAATAAAAAATATCAATTATGTTTTAATTTATTTAATTTAGTGAATTGTTAAAACAAGTCATAATAAGTGTTCATTGGTGAAAATACGTTTCTACTGTAGCGTCCGCGGAACATGCGTAAGGGAGACACCTTCACTTTCGTGTGACTATGTGCCTAATATGAATGAACAGGTGATTACAGACAACGCCGTTTGGCAGAGTTTAGCGGATTTCGGCCTAGCAGTTCGGTCACCACTTCCACCGGAATCCATACTTTTGTTTGTTTGGCCGATGTCTGCCGTATTGGGCAGAGTGAGAAGTCGGTTGCAGCGTAACCGCACCTCACAGAAGATGTAGTAGCAGGACCTGATCCAGGTTACTGCCACCCGTGAGCGATTAGTCAAACGCGCAGAGACGAGTGACTAAGTGCTAAGACAACAGCTAGACACAACGTGCCATGCAGCTGTCAGAGCAGGGACAGCTGGAGCACCGCCGCACAACTAGTATTCTATTATTTTCAAGTCGTGTTAGTGTGAACATGGGCTGTGCTTCGTTGCTGTCTGCAGAACGCTACGAGACTCTGTGGCCACATGAGACTTGTGCGTCGGCGAGCACGTTTGTGATTCGTGGTCGTGTGGAATGCTGGGTCACTTCGCTCACGCCGCCACTCGAGTTGTATTTCCGCAAGGCAGCGCTCTGGGGCCGCTACTACTTCCGCACGGCCTCGTGGGAACAAACACTACACCTGCAGCACGTGTGTCGCGTCTTACTCACATACAGCACAGTATGCAGCTGGGAAAAACTGTCGCACCATCAGCCAACTGAAAAGACAGCTGCGTGATGTCACAACACAGACTATACAGGGTGCCAACAAACCACGCAGCTCCACTTTGGCCTCCTGTGGACCCCTTCCACCACCCCACGTACCCCGACGTGGCTTAGCCTCTAGCCCCCCCCCCCTCACGTAGCACGTAGCTTTTTTCCCTACTGACTCCAGAACGCATTTTGTACTGTTTCCGTTGTCAGACTATAGTAAATAAAATACGGAGACAATTAAATGATGGAAATAAATATTCAGATGGTGTTGTGTATTCTGTACCTCATTTTAACTGCGAAAAATTATATTATCGGAAAACTACATAGCCTGGCTCGGAACCCCCCCCCCCCCTCCTTTTCCACGTAGTGTAGCGGAGCCTCCCAGTCAAGGCCCCCCCTTTCAGTTCTGGCCACATAGTTAATGGACGCTCCGTATACAGGGTGTCAACACAGTCCTGCAACCGTGAGAATTAAGCATGGCATACAGACTATACGAGGCGCATACGAGTGGTTTGTTTGGGGGAAGCTCTACCTCTCATATCCTGCAGAGTGTGGCGTGGCGTTAAAGCCGCTCTGTTTGGCTCTGGACCGCTGAACGTTTGCATATCTCGCACCTCACACGGTGACATGTTAGTGTGCTCTTACAGAGCAGCCGTCCATATTTCTTTTGCGAGCAAGCTACTGCGATGTGACTGGTGAGTAGCTACTCGCTGAGGTGTTCATCTTCCAGCAAGACGGCGCACCTGTTCATAGCTACAGTGACGTCAGGGAACTTTGGAGTAGAACATTCCCTGGGAGGTGATCGGCCGTGCTGGACCAATCACCTCGCCTCTGCGCTCCCCTCATACCACCCCTCTTGGATTGTTTCCTTGAGGGGTTTCCTGAGGGATTGCGTGTACCAACTCTGTGTTACAGACCTCGGCTCTCTCGGTACACACATTGTGATGGTTGCTTCGCTGCAGCGTGTGTGGGTGGAGCTACACACACACGTGTACATGTGCAAGTGCAGAGAGTGTAAACAAAATTTTCAATGATGTTGAAAATTGATAATTGTTTAATAAATGCGCCAATGCAACTGTTGTTGGGTGTCATTTTATATCACGGACGCGTTTCGCCTCTCGTCAAGGTATCTTCATTCTACACTGTTTTCCTGTAATATGTGATTATTTTTAGCTTCTGGACATAATGGTTTTTATAATCGTAGGAATCCGCGGCCAGAGTAGGTACTCACCAATCGCAACGCAGTAAGTTGCTTACAAAAAAACTTCCCAGAAGATGACCACAGAATGATGGTCGAAACGTCAGCTGCACACATCATGAAATGGCGTCACTCGCACAGCCAAGAACCATAGGGGCATATATATAGGATGCATAACGTGTCGTATTTACATATTATCGGTTTTTGTAATTTCATACAGAAAAGTTTTGTTTACATGAGTATAATAAGATATGATTCATATTGTACCTTGCATTTACATTTGCGTTTTGAGGTGTGGTTGTTGGTCGCCTGTGCCCTCAACCAGTATCGCACTTAATTACACATTCTGGACGAAGCTGAGACTTTATCACTTTTCTGTATGAAATTTCAAGAAACTGATAATATGCCACATTATGCTTCCTATGTATAGGTATAGTTTCATTAGATATAAACAAAAACAACAAGTATTTTGTTCTAAAGCTAAAAATAATCGCATACTACAGGAAAATACTGTACGCTGAAGATATCTCGACGAGACGCTAAACGCGTCTGTGATATAAAATAATACCCTACAACAGTTGCGTTGGCGTATTTATTAAACAACTATCAATTTATCAAACACCTGCGAAAGAAATGACATACAATCATTACAAATATAGAAAACTAGCTCGTAACCGCGACTTCGTACGCGTGGATTAAGAATTTTTTGCCAGAATTGAATATAGAAAGTTGTTGGTAACGAAGGATTGTACCCAAACAATACCGAGTCGGCATAATATGACAAGAAAGCTATCACTATATCATTCTACCGTCGAACCTGTCTCTTGAAGAGAATCAGTTTCCAACATATTTCTGTCATCATTCGATAAGGTCTCAAAATTTCGTGACTACAACTATTAAACATACCGGAGAAAATGTCCTGTGTCCTTCATACAGATTTTCTTGTCGAATTCCATCAACATTGATATAGCCATTTGGTCGTCAAAACGTAACAAAAAGACAGAGAATTACTTCCGTATTTATAGTATTATTACTGCGGTTCACACACACAGACTGCGAACAACCCCTGAGAGATCAATATAACGTAAAAAAGTGTACGCTTACAACATTGCAAGACTACCTACGATTTGCCTTGCATTGCACCCCTAACTTTGTGATATCTACAGTTTAACATTCAATCCGAATAACCTACGGCCTAGGCGTGACTCTTACGATCAAAAACAATTTTTAAAAATCTTAGCCTCCACGGAGATTTGAACCGGACACCACGACCCAAACATTTGTAAGCAAGCGCTTTAACCACAGAGCTGTCTCACCGATACACGGAAAAGCAGTATACAGACGTCCATATCCAAGGCATCTGTCTATCACCATTCAGTAGTATTTCGAAATTATGAGAGAACATGTAATATTTATACAGATAATTTTTCAACCAAATGTAGTCAGTATTTTTCTCCTTGTTTCAAAGGATAGGTGTGCAAAGTTTCATGGAGATAGGATGAAAACTGTGGATTTGTATGAAGAACAAACAAACAAACAAACAAGCATGCATACATACATTCATCTTTATATATATAGAACATGTTGCAAAAGAAACTGCATGTCTTTATCTCACAAAAATTGGCGGTATGTTGCACTGTATCCGTAGCAGGTACACTGGGTCCCTGAGCAGTATTATGCGCCGAGTGATCCGCCGTAGGAGGAGACTGGTGACTCGCAAATCGTCTTAAGGGACGGTGGTCCTACGGGAACGCTGTATTCGCGTCTCTTGTGTCGTCTCGTTGGAGCTTATTCTGTATATAATAAGAACTCAGCGTGCAGCCCGACCTGTTAATTGGAGACTGAGTCACTGATCGCTACTGTTTTTTCGCAAGCCCCCGTTTAAGCCTCTTAGACAGCTCTGCAGCTAAGCCTGTTTAGAGATCTGACGCACTGTCTTAAGGCCTGTCTCATCTTCAAACAGCAGACTAAACTGCAAATAATTAGCAATTAATGCCCGGCCGTGGAGGCTGGCCAGTTGTATTTCCGTCTGAACACCTGTCCCCCGAGCAGCTGCTAAGCGCTCCCGTCACTCCCCATCACCATCGCTCGCATCTATCAGGGAAGCTCAACCTCGGAGCTTTCAGACATGAGAGCAGTATAGTCACCTGACGCCAACTAGCGTGCCCCTCGCTGGATTAATGGAGCGGTCATGAAAATCGTGGACTCACCGAACTGTTCCAGTTGTGAGGCAATAGAAGAAATCTATCATTACTTTCTCAGATGTGATGAATACAAAGAAACCAGAAAAGAACTAATAAGAAAAACTCCCGAAATTACAGACATAATATCCCTAATGACTACTCTTTCAGATCCAGTCACAAAAGCCATCAACTCAATACACAAGTACGTTGTAAAAACCTAATATAAAGTCATTATAATAAAGAAAACTAATAACTAAAACCTAGTATCCCTACCTCCCTACCCTCTGCTGCTGGCAAGATTAGCCTAAAGCTTTTTTTTTTTTTTTAAAAAAAAAAAAAAAAAAAAGGAGCGGTATCCACACCTCTGCAGGTGCTCAATCGACACAGCCCAACCCGTTCCAATCAGCAGCAAAGCTACTTCTAATGTCGCAACCAGCTCGTCTGCAGCCTGTTGGGTTACTGGTTCGAATCTTCGTCTCACCTCCCGGACGGTTTCCAGAAATCACTGCAGCTGAATGCCGGGATGTTTCCTCTGCAAAGATCACAGCCGAATCGTTTCTTGTTTCTTGAAAAATAGATGAGGAACGCTGAATAAAGTTTATTGCAACTTCGGCATTAAGTCACATCATAGAACGTAAATTTCTTTTCGCAGCCGCTCTGTTTATCAGAAAACACGCAGCTTATGCCCTCAACACAAACGTTAAGAAAGCGAGCCCCGTCAGCGAAGAGGCCAGCACGGTGTCAACGTCGGCCACCGGTGATTTAAATCAAGTCATCTGCTGTCACTGAAATGTATTGCTATTACTGTTTCCCGCGGTTCCCTAGAATGTCTGAACGGATTTAATTATTTATTTATCAGTCTTGCATCCCTGCTGAGGAAGGACCTCTGGGATGTGAAACATGTCATGGTTAATACACACACACATACAACATCAGTCATAATCATAGTGAAAACAATTATACGTTACAAACACAAAACGAGAGTAAAAATAAACATTAATTTTTACAACGGAGTTTTGCAAAAGGTCGTATAGAATACAGTTAATTATTTTGTTTAAATTCTTGAATCGAGTAGAAGCAGTTGCCAATAAGATAATCTCTTAGTGTTTCTTTAAATATGTCTTTATTATTTGCAAACTGTTTTATACTGTTGGGAAGTTTATTAAACAGAATAATTAACTCTTCTTTGTACTAATGACAGTGATGTTTGTGTTTTGTGCAAGTTACTTCTGTTTCTTGTATTGAAATTGTGTACCTGTGAGTTAGATGTAAACAGGTTAAAATGTTAAATGACAAAGCACTTGAGAGAATATACATACTGAGAAGTCATTGTAAGAAAACTGAGTTTTTAAAAGAGTTGTCTGCAAGAAGTAATTGCTTTTACCGTACACAGCATCCAAATAGCACTTTTCTGTGTTACGAAAACTTTTTTACTTTGTGAAGAGTTTCCACAAAAAATTATGCCATATGACATCACTGAATGAAAATATGTGGAGCACACCAGTTTCGTTAACTCTAGATCTGCATTAACCCTATTTCATTGGGGCCACACGCAGAGCAAAAATATTCTAAGGGGGGACACACGAGTGTTTTGTATGAATCCGAAAGGATATACAGGATACGACAGGACGCGCCCATGGTCTGTTTTGAGTAACCATCCCGGGAAAACCACGGAAAACCCAGATCTGAATGGCCAGAGTGGTTTATCGAGAACTACTTCTGTCGGATTGTAAGTTTACTCGCCCGCTAAATCCTTTTTATTCCGCTCCCTAATCGCTCGTACGAAAAATAAGTATAGAAAGAAATTAGTTCTGGTGTTGATTTCTCTTATCTCATTTTCGCGATCATTCCTAGATATGAATGTTGCTGGCAGTAATATTTGTTTTCTGTCATTCCGAAATAAGTCAGCCGTGAATTTTTCAGTTAGCTTCCGTCGAGATCAACGCCTTCGGTGTTCCAGGTCTTCCCAACCTAACTCCTTCAACATCGCACTTACGCTTTCTCTCCAGCTATATATACCTGTCACGAATCGGGCGGCTCTTCTTTGGACCTTCTCCAAAGCCTACATTAACCCTTTTTGATGGGGACCTCATACAGAAAAACAATATTCTAAGTGAGGACGCAGTAGTGTTTTGTATGTAACCAATCGAGTATAGAAATTCGATAATACATGCATCGTGAGAACCACAGTAACATTAAAGACAATCCAGGGCATTAATAAAAGTTAATAAAAAACTGCACTACGAACTGTAACAGTGTTTGTATTTAGGGGAAGCAAGTTTTAAAGTAAACACTCACCATGAACGACATCCGCAAACACTGCATGGAGCTTACCTGAAAAACAGAACACAAAACGTCAAACTTACTGCTCTGAACTCTATATAATAGACAAATTTATAAATTACCGGAGTAAAACGTATGCTACATCCTGACCACTGACATCACTTTCGCATCACTATGTGCTGATTCGCTAAAAGCCGTTCACTAGGTTTTTCAAAATGTGCGAACGTGTAAGAGACACAATGGAGTCCTCACGGGTGAAGACGACGGAGCTAGTCGTCGAAATATCGTGTTTTTAAAACACAATCCGGCGGTACACCCGTGAGGACTCCATTGCAAGCATACGCCGGGAAAGTCTTCGAGCTTATATAAGAGACAAACAGAAAAAAAGTTCAAGCTTTGGCATCTCTATCATCTGTGGTACACATACATTGCATGCGAGAATTAAGTTTTTCCCGGTGTATGGCTGACAAAACCTCTTCTCTGGTATTCTGACTGATAAGTCCTTGTGTCCACAACGTTTCGGCAGCAACCTCCACTGCTATCATCAGAAGCTACCACTGCGACAACACAGCACCGACTGTGAATGCCTCGAAATCCTGGCTCGTGTTAGTACCCAGCGGCCGGCATTTCGAGCCATTCACAGTCAATGATGTGTCGTCGCAGTGGTAGCTTTGCTATGACATCTCACCTGATGATGACAGTGGAGGTTGCTGCCGAAACGTTGTGAACACAAGGACTTATCTGGCAGTATACCAGAGAAATTTTTTTGTCAGTATACATTGCAGGCTGAGGAAAGTCATTGAACCACAGCTTGAAGAAGAGCAGTATGGATTTAGACCTAACAGATCAACAAGAGATCTCATCTTCACTACTCGTATGATCATGGAAAACCATTAGAAGAGGGGAAGAGGTGTCATATTTATTTTCTTAGATATTGAAAAGGCCTATGACAGCATACCTAGGAATAAACTTTGGGGATGTCTGACCAAACGGAAGGTACCAACAAACTTGATCACCAAAGTTAGAATGCTTTGTGAGAGCTGCCAAAGCTGCATTCAAATTGGAGACTCCTATTTCTACTGGTTTGTGAGTACCAAAGGTGTTCATCATCGTAATGGACGAAATTATGAAGACAGTAAAACAGAAACTCAATCCTGATGACTTTAAATCATTTGCTTTTGCAGATGATGTTCTGATTTGGAGATATACAGAAGAGGAAATGAAACAGAAACTGAACCTCTGGAATAAACATTTTAAGGAATTTGGCCTTAAAATAAGCCACACAAAAACAGTGGTTATGGCTGTCAGCAGACAGAATATGAAGCCCGTTATCTATCTGGATGGCGAAAAATTGAATCAGGTGGATAATTTTCAGTATCTTGGCAGTAAAGTGACCTCTGACAGTCGATCCCAGAATGAAATTACCAATAGGGTACAAAAAGGAGCTCAGTTTTACTATGAAGTTAGACACCTTTTGTGGGACAATCATATTCCAATTACAGCCAAAATGGCACTGTATAGTTCATACTTCTTACCGATTACAACGTACAGCCTGGAAGTATGTACCACTACCAACAGAGATTAAAACAGACTCCAGGCGGCTGAGATGAAGTTCCTGAGATCAATGGTCCAGAAAACCAGAAGAGACAAGATCAGGAATGAAGTGATCCGCAAACAGATCCCAGTCAATGAAACCCTCCGAGAAAAAATTGCCAACGCAAGATTGCGACAGCTAGGACACGTCAAGCGGATGGACCCTACAAGATCACCGAAGATATGGCTGGAAAAAGAATTGGAGGGTAAAAGACCAAGAGGCCGGCCCAGAAGGAGATGGACTGATCTTGTGAAATTCGGCGACTTGTAATTCAGTTCCTGGTAGTTGCTTCACTGAACAGAATTATTGTTACGTAACATTGTAGCGTGTCTGGCCGTTGTTAGTTTGGGAGCGTGCACCAGCACAGCGACAGGGTGGCACGATGACCAAACTTACGATGACAGAGTAGCACGATGACCAAAGTAGCATTGTATTAGTACCGATTGATACGAGAGCACGCGAGAAAGCGCTGTGTTGGGTCACTCGTGTTGGTTCGCTCGGCGGTGTTGGCAGCACTGCGATAGTGTCTGCAAACGATGATTTGCCGGCGTCTAATGGTGAAATACGGCGCAGCGCGGCCGATATGGAAATACAAAGCGCCAGCGAGCCGACGAGCGGGCGAGCGAGCCAAGAGCATTTGCGTCACTGCGCGCTTCGAAAAAGAAAAAGCGCCCACCAGCGGCTCTGAAAGCTGCCCGGGATAAAAATCTCCGCTCTCCGGTCGGCGCTGTTTGATATATATACGGCGCGAGGCAGGTGTCGCGATTCGCAGGCAAATAAACAGCGGCCAGAGCGCGAGAGAAACTCACGAGCACGGGCGGAAGGGGAATCACTCGCGACAACATGATCAACTGACAAAGCGGATACTGAATAGACCATACAAGAATCAAGTGGGTGTAACACAAGTAGAGAATCAAGAGAGACGTGCATCAGGTAAAAAAGGGGCGAGACAAGATTACAGCATATCTCCACTAATACTCAACTGTAGCAATAAAGAAAGTGAAACAAAGATTTTAATGTATAGGGGGAAGATGGGTGTGTAGGGAAATTGCCACCGGAGCCTGTGCTCCATTGCAATTAAATTAAATTTAAAAAAAAAAGTGATCAAGGCGAAAAAAATCAGTATGCTACGATTTGCTGATGACATTATCTTGTTAGCAGAACAAGTTGAGGATATTGAGAAGTTATTGAATTGGATGAACAAAATAATGAAGGATGATTTTCCACTAAATATAAACCAAACCAAGAAAAAAGTGATTAAATGTATTAGAAATGGTACCAATAATAGTAGAACAACTATAAAAATAGGGTCGGATTCGGCAGAAGAAGTTAATCTGTTGAAGTAAAATTACAACCGATCGCCGAATGAGGAATGACATTAAAATCAGAATAGCAGTAGCAAAATGAGTCTTCATGAAAAAGAGAAATCTTTTGGTTTCAAATATTGATCTAGGAATTAGAAAGAATTTTTTAAAACTCTATGTGTGGAGCACAGTACTTTATGGTTCAGAAACATGGACTTTAGGAATACCGGAAAGAAAGAAAATCGAAGCATTTGAAATGTGGTGCTACAGAAGAATGCTGAAAATTAAGTGGAGAGACAAAGTACGAAATGAACGAGTTTTGGAAATGATGGAATTTTGAGACATGCTGGAATGGTTAATAAGTTAGTAGAGAGAACAGTAGAAGGTAAGAATTGCAGAGGATGACAGAGATTAGAATATATGGAGCAGATACTTGTCGACATGGGTTGTAAGGGGTATGTAGAGTGAAGAGATGAAGAGGTTAGCTGATGACAGGAAGGGACGCAGGATTGCATCAAGCCAGTCGAGAGACTGATGACAGTGGAGGATAAAAGTGTGAATAGTAAAGTACTACAGACCCCCACAAAGTGATTTTGCAAATACTGTACGGGTTTCTCTATTACGTCACTCTTTTTGCTTTGTCGATAACGTTTCGACCCTCACCCGGAAGCTTCTTCAGTAACAGGCAAATTTGTGTGGACTGTATTTTTCAGCAGCGACTGTACGCTGCTGCTGCTTACTTTCTCACCCGTCCTAATCAGCAGGCCCTGCGTTATCACTGCCCTGTCCACGTGACAGTCCAGGAGTGGTCCTGCACAGGGTGGGGTTCGAATAGCTCGCTGACACTTCCAGCAGTAAAACAAAACCACGCACCTGAGGTTCACACAGCTTCTCTCGGATCGTTAACATCGCACGCATGTTTGATTCTTGTGGTTTTGGTATAGAGTCGGCTGTTTAGCAACGCATGAAAGACGTCATTACATACCAACCCCCCTCAACTCCGCTCCAACACCTGAGCTTTACCTTATTATTTTAAAATAATTAAATGTATTTGGTATGCTCATATATGTGCTCCTTGCCACTAAATAACTGCTGATGATGTGCAGTCCATTCTCGACATGACATTTCTATCGACCTCTCCACCTTTAAATGTCATTTAGTGAGACCCTTCACTCTCCCCTTATTTGGAACTCACGTACTTAATGGACGCTCCACGTATCCACTTACTCCTCCCTGAGTGGAAACTGCCGACACTCAGACAAATGCACGTGCGCCTGCGTTATAGGTACAATGCAAACTACGGAAAAATAGTACAAAATACTGACAGCCATTACCTTCAACAATGTTGACGAGCACCAAATCCACCTGCCCTCAAATTGTCTGGATTTTTTCTCTTCGTTCCACGGTTGATACAAGTTTTTGGCGCATACTCATAGAAACACTAATTTCCACCTTTATTTCCAAAACTACTGATTCGAAAATTCTTTCGAAACTCACAGTCACATGCATTCTTGATTAATATGCCTATGTTCGCCAATTTAATTCTATCCGCAAACAAACTAAAGAGAGAATTCAGCGAATCTGGCAGTTCAGCATATAATTTTTTTTTCAACGAAAGTCATATACATACGACTTGAAAGACAATTTCCAAAAATCAGTAATGAACTATATTTAAAAATCACTTGGTATTGAATTTTATTTTTTAAGAATATACTGGAGAATTGTTTTTAAAAAAATAGAGGCCTTTTTATTACAGATTTTTTAATAAATTTCCTACAGAATATAGAGTAACTCGTACTTCAAGCTTTTTTTTTTTTTTTATTTTCGGTGGTGGTTACGCATGTTAAATTTAAGATGATGTTACAACAAACTCAAGGGATAAGTATTAACTATGACTAGACAAAAATATTTTTGGTTTGTTGGACGGCCGTTTCGGTTTCTATAGATGAAATACAACGATGCCTCAAAAGTCGTCTCCTGAAACGGTTTAATGCAACTAAAATTTATAATTTTCCTTAGAGTATTGTACGCTATATGCAAGTAGTGCTGTGTATTCGCTCAGTGGAAGAGTTTCCATCTGCCGTTGGTCGCGCAACTCCTATGACTAGGGAAGAACTGTCTGAAAATTCCTGTCCTCTCCAGGATTTTAGACCTTCGAGGTCTCCCGTTCAAGGTACTGTTACGCGTCCTTCACTCGTTGTACTTTTCACCTGCAGAGGTGCTTTACGCGGCAAATTTAGGTCTGTGACTGAACAGGACCCCACCCAGCTCAGAGATAGCTCAGGCTACTCTGCTTTTCCTTTAGGTTACGGTAACAGGCCCCAAGGAGGGACCAGACTATACTCTCTATCAGACGGTCTTATCTTCAGCTCTCAGATGTTATAATCATCACTCGATAGCACTGCCACACCTAGCTCGCGAACACAACTTTGCGACACAACCATTGGCTTCGTACTAATAAAATAAAGAGGAAGATAAAGATCCTTGACGAGTTTGAAACGTAACGTGCTGAACGCTGTATGCGACGTTAAACAACTTTTTAAAAAAAATCAATTAAACGGCAATTGAGCCCTCGCCCCAGTAGTAATTTCCCTACACACCCATCTCCCCCCTTTCATGCACCCACCTACATTTATCCTCTACAGATTTTAACTTTAAATACTTTCAACGTTTTTGGTAAGTTATTCATCATTTCTCTTGGTAACTTATTCCAATCCCTGACACATTTACATAAAAAACAAAGAATCTTCCCACACCCTTGTTCCTGAAATCGAGTGCCAGTTTGTGGTCATGGTCATCTTTTCACTTCCATGCACTACTTTTCATACCTATTGCAATATCTTTCCATGCCTCATCGCCAGTATACGCCCTGTACACTCCCATGACCCTCCTCATCCTCCTCCTGTCTTCCAATGAATCCCATTCCAGCTCTTTTATCATATCTGTTACTGATAGCATTATCCGGTAAATTCCAGAAAGAAATCTAGCAGCCTTTTTTTGTACCCTCTCCAACTCCTGTATTTGATACGTAAAATGAGAGTCCTATACTACACTACCACATTCAAGCAATGGTCACCAAAGTTTTGCTTCTCTCGTACATTCCCTCATCACTCTGTCCAAAAATTGGAGTTTGAAACCTTTTCCTATAACGTATCCAAAACCTTTTGTTTTTTATCTGTGTATCTAATAAGTTGACTCTTCTTTGCATTTATCTTCATCCCATGTTTACCAACCCAACTAGATATCCTGTCTATCACCCTCCAGCTATTTACAGCCCTCTACCGTATTGATCCTTTTATATAGACAAGTGTAAGACTATTTTTAGCGTATCGTCACGGTTCTAGATAGTTGTACTTGTATTTGACCCTTAAAGTTCACTCTGCAAAACTTAAAAAAGTCCTGTTTTATTCGAAAGCATTACGTTGTAATTATTTTATTGAGAGTGGGCAAACGCTCATAATGTAATCATTGGTCATAGTATATGTAATGGCCATAGAACTTAATACACATTCAATATTATTAAACAGTTTAGCAACTCGGAAAGAATGGATTGGCAGAATAGTTAATTCGGTAACATATTTGGTCTGATGTCCACTTAAAATAACCTAATAACTCACGTACTTAGAACATGAAGAAAGACCATTGACGAAAGTGATCAGTAAAATAACTAAAATGCAATTAAACCGTAACACATTAACTTGGGTCAAGTAACAACATTTGTGACGGGTTTAATTAAATTGAAATTTATCCTAAGCCGGAATGACATTTTTCATTCATGGTTACAGTAGAAACCATGAGTAACTTAATTTTTTTTAAAGTTTCTTTCATTAGCAACATGTTACTGAAAAACACATCAACGTTAATTTCAGCCTCAAAATTCATCAGTATTGTTGTAACTATGAAACGCTACGAAAAGCAAACTTAATGATTGTATTATGGCAATTAATTTCGTAGCAGTTGCTTAGCTATTAAATTGTGGACATAACCACGAATTTCTTCTAGTGGTATCTCTAGTCGCTGTTTTGCGAGCAAAGATTGACACGTGACACCGTTGTCCAGCCAATAGCTATGGAGGTGAGTGGGTGAGCTTACGAAATTATATAGTAGATTATGTCATCTGCAAAAAATCTAATTTCTGATAATAAACAATCAACACAATTATTAATCAGACTAACGAATAGCAATGGTCCCAATACGCTACCCTGTGGCTTGAGTTGCAGCACATATGAAGTATAGCACTACAGACGTCGGGAATGCTATATGGTTAGTATCCGGCATGCACGTGCAGGACACGTGACACTGTGTGTGCGGCACCAACAGCGCGACGCGGCGGGTCCTCACAAAGGAATTAACGCGCGCGAATTTTTCTCATTAACTAAGTGCTCTTTTAATGAAGACAGGACTGCGCCCTAACTGATTAAGTAATAGCACTGCTGTAGCGATCCCGAAAAAGGGGAATTAGTGCGAGATTAGAAAGAAAAAAGCGGAAACAACTCGGTTTATTAAAACGGAGCAAGAGCTTAAAAAGCAAGGAGCTCGCCCGAGGGGGGCGGGCGGCCCTTGTTTTGCTGTTCTAATTACGAGAGGCCCCGGGTCACTACAATGGCGGCCGGCAACCGAAAAGGACAACCAGCACAACGGCAGCCCACCAACCAACGCGTTACATTCCTACTCAACACCTGCCAACAATCACATCCCACAATCGATATACCCGCTACACGGATCTAACGGAGCTCCGCAACTGCGGAACTTCCGCATCCGCATTTTTTATTGCGGATTTATAGCGCAGGTTTTGTTTACATCCCCATATATAAAACGCTAACGTGGAGTCTGGATGCGTCGTCTATAGCTGCTACTGCTATTGGCTAGAGAACGGCCAATCATCAACCACCATATTACATTCGTACCATCATCTTGCTTTTCGTTTATTTACAGCTAGACGCAGAAATTCATATAAGGAGAAAGAGATTCAATATTTACGCTATTTTAGACGCAGAAATTCATGTAAGTAAAAGGGAAATCAATATTTAAGCTATTTTATCTGTATCAGTTATCAAAACTGGGTTAAACCATAACCTAAGAATTTTTTAGGCAGACGATAAGAAACAATGAAGTTTATTAAAAACTCAGAGAAACGTACGTAATCGCGCAATGTATCAGTCAAATAAATAAGTGATCCGTTTACGAAATTATAAAAATGCATTTATTTAAATAAAATGTAACCAAATATTCTGATAAACTAACCAGAATAAGTTACTCATGTCACGAAAGATATAATTAAAAATGATTTGAATTTATAATTCGTAATTCAACAACGATATTCTTGCATCCAAATAGTGGCGAGTAAAGATAGAAAATCATTGCGAGGCAATCATACGTTACAAAGTTACAATTGGTTCGTTCGTTTAAATTTACATGTTGCTTTTTGTTTATTTATAACATCTAAATGCAAAAATTAATGCAAGGAGAAGAGTATTCCATGTTTGCTTTATTTTATCTGTACCAGTTATAAGAACGAGGTTAAAACATAACCTAAGAATGTTTTTGGCAGATGATAAGAAAACAATGAAGTTAATTAAAAACTCGGAGAAAGTTTACACCAAATTTACGAATCGCGAAATGTATCACCGAGATAAATGACCGTTATCCGTTTTTGATATTATGCTTTCCGTCATTAAAGTAAAATGTATTTATTTAAATAAATGATAGTCAAATACTCCGATAATCTAACCACAGTATGGTACTCATATCACGAAGATTTAATTAAAAATGGTCGATATTCGCTTTTTCATGCAATCTTTTCCAGAATAAATTCAGACTACCACCATAGGTGCTACCTTTCGTTATTCATATGAGGGTAATAAAAGCTATGATTTTCGAATGCAATGTTAATGGAGTTTGGGGCTAAGTTGACCAGAATCGCAACTGACACATTTTGTTACAGCATAATTCGCTCTGAAATGAGTTTTACAAACCATTTAAACTGCTTTCATAAGCGCCATGTTACTGGAAGTATTATTTATTACGGGGGAAAGAAGTTTCAAATTTATCGTGCTGAATTGTGCCTGGACCAGGAATAAAACTGATATTACATTGGTAGCAAAAATTTTATGTGGGATTCCTAATTTGTTTTTAATTTTATTGGTTCTATACTTCCATCGTCATTAATTCAGTAGAAGTTACTACTGTATCGCTATGTGAACTGCAAATGAAATATATAGAACATTACAAAATCCAGACCATCAGCATTATGTAACAACAATTCCATATAATTAACCAATTGAAAAAAAAAGAACTGCCATGATATTGCATTCAAACCGTCATTTTTGACGGGCTCGAAGCTTGTTGTAGTATATCGCGATATGCATATCTTACTCTTTTCTCTGGATAAGAGTTGCGGCCCATCGTGATCGTCGCTTACCTAACAACAACGTGGCTATTTTTTCTGACGCTGTTGCAATAAAAGTAACAATGAACTGAACGGTGTTATTACAAAGCGACGAATTTACAATTTTGATCTCGCATGTAAATTAAACAGACCTAATCTCGATCCAACTTATAGGACACCAGCATTTGCTCGCTGCTTTGCGCGCGTGCCTTTTGGCATAATTTAAAAAGTGTTAGTCTTATCATTACCTTGACGCCACAATGTGTTGATTGATTCTTAAAGAACTCGACGAAACAAATCGAAAGTAAAGATTTTTTTTTTTTTTTTTAATATTTCGCTTAGTTCTCGAGATATATACGTAGTTAGGCTGATATGCTACCTGGATCAGAAGCATAATTGGAAGTGCCATAGCTTTATAATTTGCCATACCCGTTTTTTAATACATACTTCTCTAGAAAAAGTGTATATAAAAGTAAAAAGAAACGTACTCTAGACCTGATGCGACAGATATTTTACGATGCGGCACAGAATCAATACTACAGAACAACCATAATGTTATTCAGGACAAATATAATATCGAAGCAAAGAACAAAATCTTTCGATATCTACCATAGGTTTCTAAATATCTTAATTCAAAATATTCCTAAATTCACGGCACAAAGGGAAATATTACTTCTTGTCCAGGTCGCATATCATCCTAATCACATCGCCATTGACATAACGCATCTCTAAAATTAAATGTCTTGTATTCTTGCATAAGAATTCTCCTGGCCGCATTTTAACAAATTAACAGAACCTTTGACACACGATATGGCTAGGACTAATCGAAATGTCTCGCCTTAGGAAGACATCGCAAAATTGCGGTGCCACGGAATTTTTTCTTCTGATACGGCCACATTTCGACCTAACCACACAATCTATGTGACGCCTACTATGTCTCCAGAACTAAGGCAAGTCTGCAAACGTTTCAGCGAACTATATAACAATGCATCATCAAATTGTGGCTCTAATTGAAATTTTTCTTCTGGTACAACCAGAGTATTACGGCCGAAAAATCAAGCGAGCTTAAAATATCAAAGAATCCTTAAAACAACAAAATATGTACGAATCAGGTAAAATAAATCAAAATATGGATGGGTGCATACTTTGTTATTCAGCAAAGAATATGCTTTATTAAATACATCCCAGGAATTTATTGGCATGTTTGCTTCATGAAAACTTGCCAGCGTTCTTAAATTCGTTGGCGTGAATAATGTCATTAGAGATTATTAAATTTCTGTGCCGTACTGCGACTATTCTGTCGCATCACGTCTCAGGTATGTTTGTTTTTGTATACTTGTTTCTACAAAAACATTTCCTCAAAAACAGACGTGGCAAATTTAAAAGTTATAGCACTCCCAATTTCCCTTCTGGTCCGGGCTGCATATCAGCTTAACCACATCATATTTCAGTCAAGATATCTCGAGAACTAAGAGAGATATCAAAAAAACATTTATTCTTTATTTTCGATTTATAAGAATGCTTCATCAAATTGTGGCGCCACTGTTATGATAGAATCCTCTAGAAATTCTTTACCAATTTTATTCTATTACCAAATATTAACTTGGAGATTCACGAATGCCATGGTAACGTTTCATTTTGCTTTCGTGTACACTTTTTCTCGAAATGTATGACCTGAGGAATGTGTGTGACAAATTTCAAATGAATAGTACAATTCCTTCAAACCTCGTTCTTATTTTACCACTGCAGTGTCATTATTTCAGTTGCACCTAGGTACGAGTAGTTCCATTGCGTCAAGTTTCGATCGCGAAACAGTGAATGTTTGGTTTTAAATGCAGCCAAGAATTATTTTTCCTTTCCTTTCAATGACGCCATATTACTAATGTCACAGTTTCAGCCACGTGTAAGTAGTCGCAACTGGTCATGATTCGTGAGCGGTGCCATGAATGTATTATGCGCACCTAACAGAAACTTTCATTTTGGAATAGAAAATATTAACGAAGTTTTTGGTTGGGTTTAAATGCAGCATGCATCATAAAGTCACCTGATACGTTTGGTTAAAGCATAAGACACCGCGGATTTAGTTTTATAGTTTACGTAGTGCAGCATGAGATTTGAGAATTCGTAGTTACTTTTTAATTCTATTGGTTCCATGTTGCTGCCATCAAAAACTCAATAGCACATAATACGTTCCAACCCTAAGGCGCTAAAGGCTACAAGTTTACAACATTAGGGGTATGATGGTTATTTAATAAAAATAATTTATTCTATCGGCTGTCGTTTGAACAGCAGCCAAAATGTGTTTACACGTTCGTTGCGCGATATTATTACGGAATATTTGCACATATGAAATACGTACCGTTACCTGCTAATGTTTACTGTAGGCACCTTTCTTCGATAAAAAACTGATTTCCTCATCCATATCAAACATTAAAGTTTTTCATTAATATTGTACGGCATTCAGCGAAAATTTAAAAACATGTCGTACCAGAGATGAAGTTTGTAACTGTCAGAGATACTAACAATCATGACGACTGTGCTTATAAGTAAATTATGTATTAATGACGATTGATACATTTGAGTCTCATATTACATTAATATTAATGTTTTAAATTTCGGGTTACTGATTAGATAAACACCCGAAGTCAAGAAACGAAATATGATCCTTAAAAAAAGAGATTGTGATTTTATTGTCAGTTTTCCTGCTAGGAGTGAACATCTCAACTACAGTGTGACCCGTATATTATAATTACCGACCCAGAAATGAATTTAAATATTTCCTGTTTCATTCAGTAGGCCCTACATATAAGTCATTAGCTATTTTCGCAGATTTTTATTTAGACCATTAGCTGTAAAAATTTGAAAACATCATCCAAATTGCTGCGGTAGTTTCTGCACGGGTCCCATTCAAATAAAGAGACACATGCAGCTTGCTTACAGAGTTACAATAGTACAGATCCGTACAGAACTAACGTTGGATGAGCTCACTCATTCACACTGCTAGAAAGGGTCCAACAAAATGTTCCAAGCAGTCCCTTCCACTCGTCCTTATCGCAGGATATTTCCTCCAGTCACGATCCAACACAATAGCTTGTTGGACGACGAAGATTGGTGTTGGTTGTCTGGGAGTCCAACAACATCCTACACGTCCTACAAGTAGTACTGTAACCCCTTTCGCGGCCCATCAAGAGTCCTTGACCAGAAAATCGGATCACCGTAGGTCCTACAAGTTATACTGTGAATGGAACTCAACAGCAGTGAAAAGGCGGATGGCGAGCACGGACATGTGGGGTGGCGTTTCGTCATATTCGACGCTTGAATTAATCGAGCCACAAACTCCGCAAAGTTCTTTTTTTTTTTACGCCTGATTAGTTATGTAAATAATTTCATTCACTTGCGAAATCATCTCCCGTTTTTTTGTTCTCGAAAGATGAGGCTAAAAATAAATCAATGTGACAGTATTTTATGGAAAAAGATTTATGATAAAATGTAGATTTAGGGATAAAAATTTGCTTATTTTGATTTTAAGTTAATTTTTGATAAAATATTAAAAATCTAAATAATTATAAGTTTATTTTTCCACTTTCACATTCGCTTCCGTAAAACATCCGCGGAGAACAAGCACTGAATATCCGCATCTGCGTCACTATCCGCAATGACGACATCCGTTACAAACCTAATCCCCAACGATCTAGTGCTCTACGCGTCCAGAACTCTCCGGATCTCTGTTTAGTCTACAGCTACAGCTACAGCTAGGTACTCTACTCTCTGCAAACCACAAAGTTTTCGGGGACAGAAGATGCACCAAAACTGATGTCTACTCTTCGCATTCCAACTATGATTAACGCGAGGAAAGACAGGATTAGTGAAATGCCAAACCTGAATAAATTGTTTACAGTGAACTTTGTTGGTATTTTATTTCTCTGCAACCTCCACGATAACAACAGTAAAATACAGAAGAAATCTCACCTTAAGATGACCGATCAGTCGCGATAATTTTGCGCGTTGATACTTGTAAGTTTCGTCCTTGTAGGAATGCTTCGCGCATTGAAGCCGCATTAAAGCTTTCAGGTTTTCGCGATGTACTCTCGCTAGTAACCGCGCTGCACAGCATTTGAGATGACAGACATTTCGTTCAGAATGTATACAAACGAGATAGAGAAATCCATTACACTTCCCTTTCAATCTAGAAGCGGTTAACTCGACGCCCTGGGCTGTGAGCTGGGTGACGACTCTTTACTATGACGTGTTTACAGAGACTGAAATACTACACAATACCGTAAAACAGTAAATATACACAACCATTTCGTGTTTAAATTCTTCTTATCATCTTACACCCCGTCGACGTAGAGGACAATAGAGGAAGGCAAGATGTGAGGGGAAGCAACGGGAAGGAATTCAGTTGTGGGCTTCAGTGATTTGGGGAAACAATGGAAACCTGAAGTCTGCATGGCTGGACTGAAGTCTGAAGCACGCGCCCTTCAGAATGCGAGGCCAGAGCTCACCAACCACGCGCGCTTGAAAATAAGGAATAATACAGACATATACTTCGGATCAGGGAGGCCCTGTCACTAAATTATGCGCGGTAGATGACATAAGGGGAGTGGGCGATGCTACAAAATAGGAAAAATAGGAGAAGCTTCTGGGTTTTTTTTTTTTTTTGGCTTTACGCCTCGTCGACAGCGAGGTCATTAGACGCTGGATGGGATTGGGGCAAGGAGCGGGAAGGAATTCGGCCATGGTCTTTTTGAAGGAAGCATCTCGGCATTTTCCTGGAGTGATTTGGGGAAACAATGGAAAACTAAAATCTGGATGCCCGGACGGGGATTCGAATCCTCGTCCTCCCGAATGCGAGGGGACGCTTCTGTGTGTGGAGCGACCTTGTGGCGACACACATAGCAGTGTCTCAGGTCTCGTGACGTCATCGCGTCAATAGGCTTCAGCAAATCAGCTCGGTGAGGGCGGGTCGGCAATCGGCAGTTGGGATTTCTCGAAACAACGGCACGCAAACCACCACGATAGCCTACAGTTCAAAGGAGAAAACTTCAAACGCGGCAGGGAAGTACAGGTGCGAGGAACAGTGTGGAGCACCGCGTGACGTCAGCACTGCGTGCTGGGCAGAGCTCTGTTTTTGTGTTTATGGCCCTTTTGCAGGCACGAAGTGCTGCAGATGGCAGATAAGCCTCTGCGCGTTCGTTTCCGTGCGCCGAAGAGGCCGTCGCCCCAACTCCCCCGCTTTCGCCGCGCGACGGGAAAAAAGGCCGCCTGCCCTGCCCGGCCCGGCCCGGCACTCCAAGGCACTCACATCCTAGAGACAAGCAACTCGCCACTCTGTCGCCACTCACACACAGAACAATGTACAGCGCACGACCAGACACTACGCGAAATACGGGACAAAGTAGCGCTCATTTAACTGCATTTGGATGGAAACACCTGCTGCTGGAGGTAGTCCTCTCCAGTGAACCCCTCCAACAAGCTACTCAAACGCCGACAGCTTACATCAGCGAATCACACAGCAACACCAAGCGTAGTTCTCACGAATTCGTTTCGTCTCCTGATGAGCCGACTCACTTATTAGACCTGTTTGCTTCTTTTTTTAACTGTTTTACGTCTCTCAACAGCGAGGTCTTTAGAGACGGGAAAGGATGGGGGCAAGGAATGGGAAGGAATTCGGCCATGGCCCTTTAAAGGAAGCATCCCGGAGTTTGCCTCGAGTGATTTGGGAAACCATGGAAAACTCAAATCTGGATTCCCGGACGGGGATTCGAACCGCCGTCCTCCCGAATGCGAGGCAAGAACGCTAGCCGTTACACCACCATCCTCGGTGTGTTTGCTTCTAATGCTGGTGCAACGCTTCCGTTTATCAGATTTGTTATATAAAAGTCGAGGGTTTGTCGACGTTGTATACAGATGAAATGTCCTCTGGAAACTAGATGAGTGCAACGTTTCGGCACTCATATTATCTGCCGCCATTGTCAGTTCAACAGAATCGTCCTGTGCAAACGATCCCACTCGGCTACTTTCCAGAGAACATTTCATCTATCAGATTTGCTTCTTTAATATCACCGCGATATTTTCGAATAAAGTGACATGTGTATACAGTTTCTAATTTGTACCTTCAGATGTCGAATATATAAGCGACATAAGTACTAGTAGTCACCATATGGTTTCGAGACCTGTTGGCTGAGAGTATTTTATTCAGGACACCCTTGACTGGAAAGTAATAGACTTTTAGTTTCTGAAAGGGCCATTGTTAAACTATGTTCCCGCGGACAATGCCTTTCAGAGTGTTTGTGTAAGTCTCAGTGCCATGCTAATACGACGGACGATCAGTAGATTCAATGATCAGTAGATTCAATCTTCAGTTTAGGAGATTCCAGACGATCCAACCTCTACCGTCTGAATCACAGGATTACCTTCTTAACTACTTTACGGTTGTTTTATAGCGAATATCAAACAAATATTTGCAACCCTTATTGGAAGAAAAATAAACTATTTAAAAAAGATGAAAATATAGTAGAAATGGCCGTAAATGTATTCACATACAGACAAATTGGTCTTATTATATCCTTCCTACATTTGATATCTTATCGTAATAATCGAAGGTAGAGCGTACAGACGCTCGAGCAGTCGGAATCGTTTACCACATTTCCTCCGCGGTTCTGCTCCCAGGCTTAACTGTAGGTCCCACCTAGCAGAGGCGGAGTGCGCGGCCATTCAGAGTGTATCATTCGACCATCAAACCCGGTATCAATGCCACAATCCCAAAACATTTCTGGAACTTGATCTTTGGGATAGCTTTCAGTTTTTTCAGGGATCCACTTTTAATCTCATCTATGCGTGCAAAACGATGTCTCTTCAAGGGTCTCTTTATTTTTGGGATCATGTCTGGCGAATACGGAGGCTGTGGCATCATCGCAGTGTTGTTTCACGAACAAGCAACGATGTCTGAGCCAAAGCGATGAACTGTTTTGCCACAAATACGGGCGTTTTCTTCTGAGTGCTTCTCGAAAACGGCGATGGACTTGAAGGTAGTATTCCTTGGTCGATTGAACTTGTGGCAAGAACTTTATACAAATGAAAAATCGCCGATTGTATCAAAACACGAGTTATCCATTCAACAGTTGACAAGAGGCTAAACATCCAATATAGCACAAAATGTGTAGATACTTTTAAAACATGTTTGCCAACACAACAACGAGAAAATCGTGCCAATCAGACTAATATAAGCGGCGGAATTATAAGATTTCCTTTACTTTTTGGACACACCTGGTACACATTCGTTCAAATTGGATGTTTTCTAATACTCCCTGTCCAGAGATAACGCTATTACACTAAGGTGGGAAATATCTACAGCACTACATCACTCACACAGCGCTGCTTGACTAGCACTGACCTTATCTGCGCTTACACTGTTAAAAGAAAGTGTACATTCCAAATAAATAACTTAATTTTATTTTTCTTGCACTTAAAGTGTTAATACAAAGTGTAATTGCGATGTCAGATAAAAGGTAATTGTCTGTTGTGGAAGTAACTGCACAAACATACGAAGAGGAGGCATATATATATATATATATATATATATAGCTAGGCTTTCATAGGTTTTAAAGTTACGTTCGTTTAAATTTACATGTTGCTTTTTGTTTATTTGCGACAACTAGATCCAGAAATTCATGTAAGGAGAAGTGTACTCGATGTTTATCCTGTATTTTCTGTATCGGTTATAAGAACTGGGTTCAAACATGACCTAAGATTTTTTGACAGAAGATAAGAAACAATGAAGTTTATTAAAAATTCAGAGAAAGTTTACACGTAACGTACGTAATCACGAAATGCATCAGTCAAATAAACAACTGTTGTATTATACTTTTGGGAATTTTAAAGGAAAATGTATATATTTTTTTAAAAAATTCTATCCAAATACTCTGATAATCTAACCAGAGTAAGGTACTGCTATAACGAAAAATATTGTTAAAATGATCGTTATTCGTTATACCTTACAAGCTTTTCCAGAATAAATTCCTACTACCATCATACATGATACCCGTCGTTTTTTAGTTGTTAAATAACAGACAAGTTTTGTTGTTGTTTTAAAGCTCATTGTAGATGCCGCGTCAGTGTGAACTGTGAAGCTGTCTAGTATTACTACTCTGTAATGTTGGTATTTCCCGCGCCCTGCCGACCCGTCGATTCTTTACATTTCGCCGGCGCAGGTTGGCAACGAAAGCGAATTTTCGCTACCTGGCGCAGCGGCCGATAAACCACACGACTGACCGACGCAGCTGCAGGCTTGCCAACACAGCAAATTTTTCGCCGCAGTTCTCCCCAAATTGGTATCCCCCCCTCCCCTCTGGGGAGTGGGGGTGGAACCAGCTGCCCCACAAAAAGACCGCCATCTCCCCTCGCTCCTTGCTTTTTAATCAGACTACAACATCGAATTCCCTAATGAACAATTTTGTTTTCACAAGAGTTTCCTCCCCCACAATCTGCAGGGCTATTCAGCCGCGCGAGGGGATAAAAAGCCGAAACAACAAGCCGCGGCCAGAGGCCTTTGTTAATTATAACGGCACGGGGCGGGGGGAGGGGGGAAGGGGGGGAGGAACGGGTCGCCGATCTGCAAATATTAATCTTCATTAAGAGTCGCGGTCACGCGCCGGCTCCGGCAGAAAATTCTCTCGCGGAGTAGGCCGAAACGTCCACAGCGTTTCGACTGCATTTCGATCGGGTGTCGTCAGCAGATGTCACGTGATCTGTAGTATATAATAAAAACTCGTGTCTGTGCATGAAGTAATTTTAAAAAGTGTGATTGCTGTGTACACAACTGATGATGTCTGTCTGTGCGCGCAACACGCATAAAATAGTGAATGGACGTTAGCAAAACTACGCACAGGATACACGTGATACAAAGGAAACACGACAGTTTTTATCCCGTTTAGTGATATGCTTACTGATGATACAGAATTCATAACAGTAGATTTTGTAATTTTTGTATTTCCGTAAAGGGATCAACAAAAACAATTTTTATTTAAAAAAAAAAAAAAAAAACAAAAAACCTATCGTACCAAGGGGTAGGCATTCGCTGGAATAGAGACTTGTTGTTAATAAATTAATGATGATAATTTGTGAATTGAAGGAAGAAAGGCAGAAAACTTCTGTAACTCTGGTGGAAACCGACAGAGAGCAGCACTGTAACAAACCAAGTCTCCATTTCAGTGAATGCCTGCCCTTTAGTACAATAGGTTTCTATTCCATTATTATTGTTCTCAAAATACTCCTTTCTGTTACACACACTCCCCTAGTAAACATTTATTGACTTATCTGATTAGTAGATGACCAGTAAGAAAATTTCGCGAATACAATCAATATAATGGGTGTTTATAACAGCATGAAAGAAGAACCGCCTGATTTGTATCAATTGTTTATTTGTTTAGTGTAACAAAAGTCGGCGTCAGTGAAGCAGTTTATTAATATCTCTGTGATATGTGCTGCTGCTATCTAGCGGATTGGCTCTGAACTATGTCATACGCGCGACTTTCACAGTCATTACTGTTGCCCTTCAAAGGTCGAACTCCAAAATATTCTTTCTTATAATATGATTTGACCAAATCTGAGACCATTTTCTCTAAAATAATAGCTAATTTCTTGAGTTCGGTTTGCTATCTAGGAAGAGAAATGATAATCTTATCTTTTAAGTGTAAAATTCCGAAAAAATCCTTTCTTAAAATACGATGTGATGGTGGCAGAGACCTTAATATTTAAAATGATACCTCATTTATTTGTGTCGGTTAGATATAAAGGAACACAAAAACGCGTTGTAGAGATATTGATACTTTTGCATTTTAAGGGTCGAATCCCGAAAATTTTCTGTCTTAATACAGGGCGTTCGCCGGGAAACGCAACCCACTGTTAGCGCTACAAGGAAAGCGAGCGGTCAGCTTCCGGCATTGTTCGACCGTCGGCCGCGGACTATTTCATAATAATTACGCTTCATAAACTTGTATGTGCTAAGCATTTAAATGTGACGTAATTCATTAGCTTACCTTATAAAAGATGCTGGAAGTGTTGACCCTCTTTTGTAATGCACATTTCACATCTTCTGAACATATTTCGAGACACACGCTGCCCTAACTGACTTAATGATTTTTTGGGTGATTGTTCTAGTCGAAAAGCGATATCGTCAATTTTCTCCTCTGTGAGAATACGGTTGACCGACAGTCTCTTTTTGTTAAAAAATGAACCCGTTTCTCTTACTTTTTTAACCAGACGCAGAATTGTTGATTTAGCTGGCAGTTAAGCGCCAGGAAATTCGCGACGAAATTTACTGCGACACTTTTTAAACGACTTCTTCTCACATATGTATCGTAGAGAAATATTCTTTGTTGCAAACTGTAACGTACCATAATTTTACTCACACTCAAACACGGTACAGATTAGTAAGAGTATGAAGCCCCAAACCAGCCAAACCGCAAAGAAACGTTTATTCACAACACTGATTAATAAGAGACTGAAGTCACAAACTAGCTACAATGCAAAGAAACCGTTCTTAACAATGTAAGGGTCCCATTATACTGTGTCACTGCACTGTTGGGGCAGCGGAGGTGTTAAACAGTGCGGTGATTCACGGTGCCGTGTGGCGGGAGCTGCTGGCTACACTGACCGAGCAAGTTGCCGACGGCAACAGGCTCGGAGGGTAGCGTTTTCCGGCGAACGCCCTGTATTTGATTTTACCAAAGCGGAGATAATAATCTCTAAAATGATATTTCATTTAATGATTTCAGTTAGGTATCCATGGAGATAAATGGTCCGTGACACAAATAACAGCGTTTTATAAATATTGACATTTTTGCCCTTTATCGGTCAAATTTGGAAAAAATTAATTTCTTAAAATGCGATGTCAGAAAAGCGGATATCTTAGTCTTAAATAAAATGATACCTGATTTATCGATTTCGGTTCGATAACACATCCAGCTGATAATGGAAGATGCTGGCTGCAAGAGAGATGTACATATGAAGAGGAGGGCAGAGAGTAGAGGTGAATGGAAGACCGCCGCAGACCAATCCCAGGATTGACTAACGTAGAAGAAGAAGATGAAGGGAGATATTGGCTACTGACAAAAAAACACCTTATAGAAATAATACGTATGATTTGTATGGAAGCCCCGTTTCTGATAGGTGCAGGTGTATGTGCAGGTGAATCACGTGGTCTCGGGAGTCGTGGTGTTGGTGCCCTTGGCGCAGTGCTTCTGTTTCAGGTCGGGCCCTCTGACGTCACAGTACCACGGTGCATGACGGGAAATATAAATAACTAAACGACAGGCAGGGCCGAGCGAGTTAATCCTCAGCGTGGGAAAGAAAGACTGTACAGCAACGAATATCTGTAGAAGAGCGCAGCATTATGGGGCAAGCGACGTAAATACGGCGCAACTCAATCACGTGACAAGTGCGAGTGTTTCGACTGCGGCATTCGAAAACAGAAATGGAATCGGTTGGGTATAGTGCCGCAGACATAATACAACAAGGAATTACATATTTCCGAGTTATTCGTTCATTCGACAATGTTTGTCCCAGCCGACATCACTTTGATTACTGCCTCAGCTGCGAATCTCAAGTGAGATGTTTCGTGAGTGCTACCAATTCGTGATACATAGTAGTGCGTGACCTCACAGGGCTAACGGGGTCGGAGGTACTCTGAAAAAAGAATAATAAAGGAGAAAGAGAGAGAGCACAAAAGTGTGGTTTAGTTTGGCAAGCAGCATCATAAGCATTCATGTGGTACTTAAAAGCATTAGGTAATGTCATACTTTCAAACTGCAATATGTAAATAAGTCGGCAGAGAATTGCGAGTTGATGCGACAGGAGAGTAACGAAACACAGACAGACTGGACGATATATATGATCAGATCACAGCACGGAAAATAAAACTACTGACAAACAGATGACGAACACTACGTCAGAAATAGTGCTGATAGTGTGGTTGATTGAATTTACAGTTGACAAAATATAAACTGTAGGGGGGAGGACTATGTGCTGGCACAGTCAGGATTCCTCACAAAATACAAGTAGCGACGCAAAAAATAAGGTTTGAAGCGGAAATAGTATGTCGCCTTCGGTATTGAATAAAATCCAACAACCAGTAAGCAATGCACACCACTGCTAAAAGCCACCATAACAGACCCAACACCAGGCAGCGAAACAATATCGTCAGCAGGCTAAAACGATTAAATAAGCGTCCATTAAATTCTTACGTTTTGACCTCCCTTCTTCTTGACGACATTTGGTAAGTCCTGGTGGGAGCCCCCAACTCTCCCCTTGTTGAGATTTGCGTTATAATTTTAATTTTTAAATAATTAAATTTATTTGGTATGTTCGTATATTTTGATTCGCGCCACTAAATACCTGAGCGTTAAAACTAAAGTCTACTCTACTTGGTTTTGTTACGAAATGAGACGAGAAAACATGATATGAAAAGTTGATGAAATATTTTTTATTGACCCTTCCCCCTCGAACAAACTTCGAAAATGAATATCCCTTACGATTAAACACAGGGTTCAAAAAAATCACGGTTTCTTCATAAAAAATCATTGATTTTTCAAAAATCAAATTAATTATGATTTTTTAATATATTAAAAAAAAAACGTTGTAATTCAACTATCTTATGCGCAAAACGAAACACATCTGCAGGTGACGCTGAAGCCAAAAAAAAAAGTCTGTACGAATTATTTAGTTTGTTGTGCTATAAAATTAAGTAAAAAGCCTGGTAGAAGACATAAAGATCCCATCTGTCAATTTGGTAAGCTCAGAAAATGTGCTGAACAACTATATATTATAGCATAGTACAGGATCTGGAAATGGTCGGTATAAATTAGCATTTCATGCAATTTATCAAATATTTCCGAAACAAAGACGCTGTTTAAAAAAGAAAGTGGAAACGCTTTCGTGTTGCCATGAGACATTCTTTCGAACACTCTGACTGGTTCCTTTGAAGTACACATTTCTGAATGACAAAAATGACTTACGATCGATTCGTAAAGAGAATAGAAATTTAATAGTCATTGTAACTCAGCAAAAAGTTGAAAACATGGTAATAAAAAGACCTGTTAGAGAATTTCTGAAGATACTGAAACCAATATCCATCTCACTGCGTAGTCTACAAGAAAGTAACGCGCCTCTATGAGGTAAAGACTGAACTAATATTAGCCTTATAACTAAGTCTAAAAAAAATTTAAAAAATACAACAAAACTAATACGCAGAAATGTTTTAATGGTGCCAACCCTGATTTCACAGCTCTCTGGTATGAGCGTTACGTCGCCCATTATTTGGCTGAAGTTACGTATGTAGGTACTTCTGGGTCAGCAGACAAAGCGAGGCGGAGAGTAATTCTAAATAACTTTGCGTTGATACAGCACTGTTCTAAAACACAATGCGGTATGTTCAAGATGAGCCTAAACGACAGGCAGTGCAGTTACCGCGTCATATGTATTTCGCGCAGACTAGTAGATACGGAATACCTCGTAGGTGATCTCACCGGCACTCAATATAAACGAGTTCGTAAGTCTGTTGAAGTGAGAGCATAGAACTTGCGAATCATAGAGTATGGCGGCGGTGAGTCCGTTATTGGAGTGTAGTGGACGGCGCTAATGTAGATTGATGGCGGTCGATCGGAGCGGGCCTCGACCCCAGGACTGCGAGAAAACCAACAGCCACCCTAAGGTACTAACCAATCAACTAATTACTGCCGACCAGTACTCTTCATACTCCATCGCACATGACCAACACGAGTCGACATTTGGTATCGAATACTGCGGAGAGCCTTCGCTTGCAATGAATTATTTACACTTCTACATCAAATAACTGCTTGCTACTGTAGAACATAGATCAAAGTTGTTCTGTTAACTCAAAATGTTCGTTGGTACTTTCAAACACAACACATAAATGCATCTTGTGTGACTGTTTACTATATGAATACAAAATTCAGAATCAAAACAGGCGAAAGTGAATATGGCAGTGCCGCACGGTAGCGTATTGGGACCACTCCTATTCACCATTCCAATCAATTATTCTGTTGATGGATTACTGTCAGAATTCAGGTTGTTTGCAGACTTCACAACAGTATTTAATAGCACCAAACTGGGAGAAGACTGCGAACAGCTGCAGGGTGATTTGTAGAGGATATCTAGCTGGGTACGTCAACAGGGGATGAAGAGTCAGCTCGTTAGGTACCCAGATAAAAAACTGAAGATAGTTTATGATTATAAGGTGGGGACTCAATTACTTGTTGAAGGCTTGAAATGTAAATACCTTGACATTACATGTGACAACAAATTCAACTGGGCAGAGCAGATTGCACAGGTGGTAGAAATAAAATCCTTCATTTAAGGGTGAGGAGAGGATGTGCCAGAGATGTTAGGGAATTGCGTATGAAACCTTTGGTCAGACCATTGCTTGAATATAATATGGTGGTGTAGTACAGGACCCACGTTTTGGGTATCAGATTTTAACGAAACTGTGAGCATTACATATATTTTGTAAGTTGGTGGATGCATGTGAGATCGCAAATAGAATGTCTCTGGAGTCAAGCGGATCGCGAAGTTACGCTAGGATGGTCGCGATCTGGAGTGTTCCCTACCTGTGCGCGGCAATAACTCGCTATCGCGATATTATGGTTGTTACGCTGAATAAAATATTGTGCGGACAGCGAGACAGTACTTTGTGGACTGGTAAGCTGGCTTTAAAGAACATGACCTGCTGTAGACTGATCTTGTGAACTTGTGCGTTACTGCACAGTTTATGCTGATTGGTGAACAATAACGAGGCTACTACTCAGTGTTTCCTACCAGTTTATACTCGAAACCTGAATTCTTCGGTGACGAAATCCAGGTATAGTGTCTTAAAAAAAACTTAACTTAGTCCACAACCCGAAGGTTGGTTGTATCCTATCGGTTGCTTTTGAATGATATACGTATTTGCTGACTGCGAAGAGAGCACATTAAGTCAACCTCCGGACAATCCACTGGTCTCAAGTGCTCCTCCTTGGAACTGGAAGCTTAAAAATTCTACACCTCGCAATCATTTCTAATCAGAATACCACGTTATCCTCGCCGTAAATTCGTTTTTTTTGTTTTTTTTTTTTTGACATGTTAACCCTGGTGCATGCAAGTCGTCAAGCTAGGAACCCGTCGAACCACCCACGTAGAACTTTTGTGTTTTACCATATGATGCGTGAGTAATGCTTTTGGCACTGTTGCGGTACATACACGTATTTGACAATATCAGGATTAACAGAACAGCCTTCACGCTGAAGATCAGATGAAACTAATTTCCACAAGACTGGTTATCAAGAACAGATGCGGCTACAGGGAAAGCAGATGCTCTAACTTGGAAGCAGCGTTTAGTTACTTACTAGTGTTTTTTTTTTTTTTTTTTTTTTTTTTTTTTTTTTTTTTTTTTTTTTTTTTTTTTTTTGCGTATCGTCACGGGCCTACAAAAGTTCCAGTTTTTAGGGTCAAAGTTTATGACAGCTTGACCAGCTCTGACCAAATACGAGCTTCACATGTGTTTCACCTCAAGGGTTCACTGTGCAAAATAGCAATAAAATCCCCTGATCCTGAAGAACTTGAAGTATTAAAAGACTTCACCATTGCGCTATCGTGCTTGTTTAGAACGGATCTCGTTGCTCCTAATTGAGGCTGACCGAACATTCATAATGTAATCAGAGATCTTACTACTGATTCCAGATTACGAACATTATTTAACAGTTAAGCAACTCCGAAGTAAAGGATTGTAAGAATAAGATACCTGAAGTCTGATAACCACTTCAGATAAGCTAATAACTCACGTACACTCAACACGAACAAAGGCTATTACCGAAAACTGTCAGTGAAATACGGAAAAAGCAAATAAACCGTGATGATTAAACATTGGTTAAACACCAACATTGGGGGACGTTCTAATTAAATTGGAATTTAGCCTAATCTGGAATAACAATTGTCATCCGTTGTTACAGCAAAAATCATACATAATTTAAGTATTTTTATTTTTAATTTTTTTGGTTGTTTTCATTAGCGACATGTTATTGAAAAGTAATTCAAAGTTTTTTTCTTCCGTCAAGTGTTTCTATATTTTTTTTTTAAGAATGAAAAGCAAAATTAATTAATGTATTCTGGCAACTTAATTTCATAACAGTTTGTATAACAGTAACTTTTAAACTGTGCTCGTAGCCTCTAATTCTTAATATACCTCTGACCGCTGTTAATTTGCAAGTGAAGGCCGGCTCGTGACGTCATCGTTCCCCAGCCAATAGTTGTCGAGGTGAGTGCGTGAGTAAGTGAATGAGTGAGCTTAATAATCATATACTAAGACGTAGAAACGTATTTTTACGATAAAATGATAAGCGTACGTGAAAACGCCCTGTTCCGATAATATGCCAAGAAACAATCAGAAAAATAATTGATGTTTTGAGGTGATGCCGTAGAAGATGATATGATGAGGAACAAGTTGAATGATGGCAATAGACAAAAGCAACTCCAGAAAAGACAGATCTGAATGATAATCTACTATATAGTTTCTTAAGTTCACTCAACCACTCACCTCGATAGCTATTGGCTGGAGAACGCTGTCACGTGTCAGCCTTCGCTCGCAAAACAGCGACCAGGGATACCATTAGAAGGAATTCGAGGTTATGTCCACAATTTAATAGCTAAGAAACTGCTACCAAATTTATTGCCATAATACATTAATTAAGTTTGCTTTTCGTGGCGTTTTATAGTTTAAAAAAATATTGATAAATTTTGCGGCTAAAAAAAAGTGGATTTGCTTTTCAGTAACATGTTGCTAATGCAAGCAACTTAAAATTTAAAAAATAAATTAATCATGGTCTCTGCTGTAACCACGAATGCCAATTGGATAAATTTCAATTTAATTAAAACTTTCATTAATATTTTTGCTTGACCAAACTCCATGCATTACGATTTATTCGCTTTTTTAGGTATTTTACTGACCACTTTCGTTAAATATCTTTGTTCATGTTCGTTTTACGTGAGTTATTAGGCTATTTCAAGTGGACATCACATATGGTTCCGACATTCAGAGGCGCTCAGCTGTTTAATAATATGGAATGCGTATGATGTTCTCAGACCATTACAGATACTGTGACCAATGATTACATTATGAGTGTTTGCCCCGTCTCATGTGAACTTTAAGGGTCAAATAGAAGTCAAGTCTGTATTTAAGCAAGTTTGAGTATATGACCTTTGAAACAATTGTACGTTAGTGCAATCGTCCCTGTTCGTGTTTAATACCTACCTCTATTAATGCTTCTGAGTTCTTCAAGCTCAAGAAATTTTATTCATCCTAAGGGTGAAACACAGGTCAAGCTTATATTTTATACAAATGGAGACTTTCCCGGCGTATTGATTCAATGAAAGTTTCACGGGTGTCCAGCCGGATGGTGTCATAAAACGACGACGTTTCGACAACCTGCTCGGTTGTCTTCATCATGTCTATTTAGATGTTTCTTCTCGAAATCACAAGCAGACGAGAAGAAACATCTAAACAGACCTGATGAAGACAACCGAGCAGGTTGTCGAAACGTCGTCGTTTTATGACACCATCCGGCTGGACACCCGTGAAACTTTCATTGAAGCTGATATTTGGTCAAATCAGGTCAACCTGTCATAATCTTTCATCCTAAAAACTGGAACATATCTAGAGCCGTGACGATACGCAAGAAAGGATAACGGGCTTACAGTAGTAAAGAATAAAACGGGAGACTCAGTCATATTATTAATTAGCGACGAAACACTGCAGTGTATTAAGAAAACAACGTCTGTTTCTGGTATAAAGAAATCACGCAAAATCAATTCTTACAGAAACAGGACCAAGTCTCGTGGGAGAAAACAGCAGCAGTGTCGGCGTTGAATTATTTCAGGTGTTCCTGAATTTCTATCTGTTTACGCCGGCAATGCTTTTACATGTCTGGTCGCTTCCGGAATGAATTCTGCCGCGATGAGAGAAAGCAATAACTTCAAGCAGGAGCCTGAAAACAAGACAAGCTGAGTAAGGCGAATTCTCATGTCTTATAGTGGAAATATTGATCTAATGACTGTGTGAAGAGCTGCGATGAAGCCTGCAGGTTGCGTAGAAACTGACGAAAATATTGTGAACAGAAAGGAGGAAACCTGTATTGGTTCGGAGTTAGGATATAGTAGGGTTTTGAAAACACGATAGCTTTTCTCCCGGTAAACGAGTAGTTGCTCTGGGAATTGTCAATGCCGCTCGTCATCAGAGAATATGATTATTCGATTTTTTTTTTTTTACTTATTATGGCTTTACACCTTGTCGACGTCGAGGTCTTTAGAGGCGGGATGCGACTGGGAACAAGGAACGGGAAGGAATTCGGCCATGACCTTTTTGAAGGAAGGATCCCGGCATTCGCCTGGAGTGATTTGGGGAAACCATGCAAAACCCAAATCTGGATGTCCGGACGGGAGATTCGAAACCCGCGTCCTCCCGAATGCGAGGCCAGAGCGTTAACCGCTCACACCACCACGCTCGGTCAAATTATTCCAAACGTGCGAAGCCTCGCGAACTCCTTCCTTCTTACTGATGAGCCACACACTGGTTTTCTCCTTGGACATGGATGAGCTGGAACTATGAAAGCGAATATACCTGCTGGAAACACAACCCAGGAATAGTATAGAGAAAATACAGAGAAAGTGCCGCTCGATTCGTGACCGCTTGCTATACAGTCCATATGAAAGCGTCACAGAACTGATTAGTAGACTGGCCTGGGGAGTTTCTGGTAGATAGACGACGCACGTTTCGTTTAAACTTATTGGTAAACATGCGTACTCCCACTTTCGCTCACGAGTGTAGTGAAATACTTCGTCCACCAACCTATTTGAGTCGCAATGACAGGAAAGATAATATTAGAGAAATAAGGTGCCGCAATGATTCTTATATCAATTCTTTTTCCCTCGTACAATTAGGGATTGGAATGCACAACAAAGAGATTAGCTTTGGTGCTGAGCACCCTCTGCCACCCACAATTTTGTGAATTGCAGAGTATATATGTAGATGTAGATGTAGAAAAGCTACGTACTATACTAAAAGTAGATAAAATAAAGACATGCGGGTACGATGAAAGAAGGGAGAAATAAAGTACGAAAACGTGAGATTACGAATCGGTCACAAGTAGACGAAAATGAGCAGTGATAAAATTGGTGGGAGGGGAATCTGTAAGGAAATGCAAGTAGATGAAAACAAAATTCAGCGATTTTATTGTTTTTAACCGTAGTAGATAGTACATACCATTCTCGTATATCTCGTATTTCTGAGCATTTCGTCACTCACCTGAAAACAAAGAAAAAATCATTGTTAGTTTTATGAGCTGAACGCAGAGTAGTTTTAAGCTAATACAGCAGTGATTAATTTGTACGTGACCAGTAAGGAATGGTACTTGAGGAGTATAGTGAACTGTAGTACCCTCCCTAATCACTAGCGGCCGCCAGCTACAGTTAGTACAATGACGTCACGACACCTGTTGATCAGTCACCCGCTGCAGCACGCTGATTGGCTATCGACTCCAATCCCATCTGCAGCCAAAAATCATCAACCCCCCTGTAAGGGACGCGGTTCACCCAGCGTGTGTGATCGAATGTCCTTCGTTCACCACTGATCAGCCAATAATTTCCTGTCCCCCGCCTGAAATCTAGGAACAGTTTCCTAAAAATAACAGCGCCTCCGGAGAACCAACCCGAGACGCGCCTCATGGCATTCTGGAGGGGCACTTTTGACCCTCAGAATAGAGGAGAAGGTCCAAATACGGACTATCACTTTTATTTTGGTCTTATTCATTTTCCTGGTCACTAAATATGGATAATTTTGATGTCACTTGCTTCCATAAACAATCATGAAGGTGATATGAGGGTTAAAGGACGTCAATAACCAGTTTTAATTTTCCAAAATCAAAGGATTTTAAAAATGACTGATTTTCAAGAGGTGGTCCAAATAGGGGCTACTTGTATAAAAAGGGAAATTTATCTCGTAATAAATTAAAGAACACCAAATTTCGTTAAAAAAAAACTTTATTAACTTGACTTTTTAAATCTCCTCAATCCATTTATTATTATATATATTTTTTTTTTTTTTTACTTGCAGAAGTTACAGATATATTTCATTTTCCATTCCAGCACATTCAGTCTCTGTCCAACCTTCACACTTGTAGAACCGAATCCACACTTCGAATTAATACATCTGAAAAGAGTCCATCACTGAAACTGCATGCTGCATTGTGGTCGCCACGTTTATCCCCAGAGAAATCGTCATAGTCAATCTCGTCATCAGGAAGACGGACCCTATGCTCTTCTTCCGAGTCCAACTCTTCGCTGTATGGGCTTTTTTGTTCGTCCTGGCAATTCTGAATTATTTTTCTTTGCTGAGCCAACTGATTACACTTGTTCGAGGCTGTACGCTTCACACTTTTCGTCAGTCATTCGCTGTGAGGAGATCCAGTTACGATGCTAGTCTCGGCGGACTTGAGTCCACAATTGCTCTTTCTTTGCAATGGCGGGGATCGAAGGTACCTCATATGGACTAATCTTTTTTGACGTTGAATCTTGAGCAGTTGGTCGTTGATCTGAGGTGCTGAAATCTTCGCGGTTTCAAGACAAGAGCTAGCCCGTTATTGGGTCACCAATGGTAGTCCGTTTTTAGACCATGCAGTACTGGCAGCCAGTAGAAAACAAACAAATCGAACAGGATAGGTGTCCTGCATTTAGCTCAGGTCATGAACTTTGAGATAAGGTGGAAGCTATTTAATTTACTGAGTAAGTGAGAAAAAGAGAAATTAATGTTGTCATACCTTGAAAAGTTTTGAGTTTTTCAAAAGCAAGTTTTCCCATAAAACAATTTGCGCCAACGCACGTGTGTCACAGACCAAGTTCAGTTGCTCAATACTCTTCCCCCACCACTTGATGTTCCTTTTGGTGCCATTCTCGTGCCTGGGCACGACCCCCTTCCCCTATTTTCAGCACTTTCAGCAAGTAGCCCGTGTTTAGACCCAAGCACTGTCTTTGGACCTTCTCCTCTAGTTACCCCAAGGAAGAACTACCAGCAGGCGAGAAATTAAAATATACCACATGGTGGTCAGCGGAGCGATGGAAGTCTGGGGTCACCAAATGTAAATCTAATATGGTGAAATAAGGATACAAGGACGATGAGGGGGAGGTGCAGGATCACGAACACGAGCTCACATGCGACATCGTGGGAACAGTCTGCTCCAACCAAGATCTGAATGAAGCAAATGACAAGTCGATCAAAGCCGCAGAATTTTGAGACAAGAGAATCTGAGGTCGTTTTTTTTCTGGACACGGAAAGTAAATCTTGCAATCCACGATGTAACCCAAATATGTTTTCTTCTCTTCCTTTTCTTCAGTACAACACATATTCTGACAGCTGTGGCTTAAAAGTTCACTCGATTCATTTCACAGTGAAGGAAGAACCACTGATCCCCTGTTCGCGGTTGGAAGTGTAGAGGCAACCCAATAGCATGGCGCCCACCCAATAACACAGCACGGAGTGATAAGTCTTATCGGACTGGTGGTCCACGTGACCCGCACCATTAAGACCAACCATGTGTTGGCAATGTGTGTGTGTGTAGTGAGTGCCTTCGCTTGCATCATTTATACTGGTCCAGGAAGCGCCCGGCGTACGTGAGGACTAACATCCTGCCGAATCAAGGCAGCAGAGATTTCAGAGTAATACTAAATTTGAGTTACAACGGGAAAAACAGGCTGAAATATAAAATAGAGTGGTTCCTAAGTCCGCGTCAATCTTTATATATAAAGATGAATGTATGTTTCTTTGTTTGTTCTTCATACAAATCCACAGTTTTCATCCGATCTCGATGAAACTTTGCACACTTATCCTTTGAAACAAGGAGAAAAATACTGTCTACATTTGGTTGAAAAATTATCTGTATAAATAACACATTTTGTCTCATAACTTCGAAATACGGCGATAGACAGACACGTTGGATAAGGACGTCTCCGTACCGTGTTTCCGTGTAGTGGACTGGCAACTCAGTGGTTAAAGCGTTTGCTTACGAACATCGTGGTCTCCGGTTCAAATCTCCGTGGAGGCTAAGAGTTTCAAAATTTGTTTTTCATCGTAAGAGTCAGGCCTGGGTCGTAGATTATTCGGATTGAATGTTAAACTGTAGATATTAGAAAGTTAGGGGTGCAATGCGAGGCAAATCGTAGGTAGTCTTGCAATGTTGTAGGTGTACACTTTTTTACGTTATAATGATCCCTCAGGTGTTGTTCGCAGTCAGTGTGTGAGTGTGAACCACAGTAATATTATTATAAAGTAAGTCCCTGTCTTTTTGTTACGTTTTGACGACTAAATGGCTATATCGTTGTGATGGAATTTTATAAGGAATGCTGTATGAAGGGCACAGGATATTTTTTTCCAGTATGATTAACAGTTGTAGTCACGAAATTTTGAAATCTTATCGAATAGTGACAGAAATATGTTGGAAATTGATTCTCTTCAAGAGGCAGGTTCGACGGTAGAATGATGTAGTGATAGCTTTCCTATCATATTATTCCGACTCGATATTGTTTGGGACCAATCCTTCGTTACCAACAACTTTATATATTTAATTCTGGCAAAAAAATTCTTAATCCACGCGTACGAAGTCGCGGGTACGAGCTAGTAATCTATAAACTCGGGACCACGGACTATTCTAAGAGCAGCAGATCTAATGCTGTGATTGGTCCACCAGGGGGTAGTATTTATGCACTTTGTCCTACGGCAGAGCTAACGGAAGCAGAGGAGGAGTTTCCACCAGAAGATGCTTGGAGCGAAAGAAGCAGAGCGTGGTGGGTGAGCGGTCAACGCTCCGGCCTCGCATTCGGGAGGACGGCGGTTCGAATCCCCGTCCCGGCATCCAGATTTGGATTTTCCATGGTTTCCCCACATCACTCCAGGCGAATTCCGGGATGCTTCCTTCAAAAGGCCATGGCCGAATACCTCCCTGTTCCTTGTACGCAGTCCCATCCCGCCTCGAAATCGACGAGGCGTAAATCCCTAAGTTAGAAAAAAAAATGGAGCGAAGGAAGACGTGCGGAACATGCGAATATTGTGGTTTCTCAAGGTGGAGTGTTGCTTTGTTTTCCTTTTATCTAATGCTCTCTTGTCGATGCAATGAACGCAAATTTATTTCATTTTTCGTACCAATTGAAACAAGAATAAAATGTGTGACGTAATCAGATTAATGTTGGATCTATTAATTAGAGTATTGAAACTGCGCTACTTGTGTTATTAATTAATTCAACCAATGCTAATAATAATTTTCGCTATCCAAGTGCTGAGGTGTGCCATGCGCATTAATACGAAAATTAATAACCGTTAATTAAAATAATAAATCGCGCAAACACTGCTGTTACAATTTCGCTTGCCCAGCTGTGGACCGTTCCGATATATTTATAGATATGATGCAGAAATTAACTGGAAATAACGACCTATACACACGCAGTACCGCTGCGTCATTAGTAACAGCACGGTTGCATAAGACAGAAACGTGCGAGGATGATTATCAGACTGTTTTTGCGGCGCGTATTTGCTCACAGCAACACATTTCGCGAGTGTCGATATTGATGACGCCCGACATCGAGACAGCGACTCAGGCAGTGGAGAGCGCGATACGAGAACCGAGCGGTCGAATAGAAGTATCCATACTGTACTCATCACTACTACTGGAATAGGGATTGCAATCCAGCGAAGCGGGATCCCGCAATCCCGCGGGATCCCGCATCATTAGACAGTCTGGCGGATCCCGCACAAAATTAAGCGGATCCGCAATACGCAAAATCCGGCGGAAACGCGTGTCAGTCTGCGTGACTCGCTGCCCCACTCGGTCTCATGTGATGTTTTACACTGTTTGCCTGTACCCTTCCAGTTGGCATTTGACTGATGTGAACATGCGTTTGTTTTTATCAACCTTCGTCATTCGTAAGTAAATAAATACACTTTTACATATTCATTAAAACTTACGTTTGTTTCGAGTACACATTTCTGTAATTTGAGTCATTTTGCGTATTTAGAACGATTTTCTAACTATATAATTATTTTTTAAGTGTCGCAAACGTTCTCTGAACTACACGGTTACAGCTTTTTATTCACGGTTTCATTATTCCCATTTTCTGTATTTGCAGATAAAGTAATTATGACAATTTCCTAATTTGCGGCTGAAAAATTTGATTATTCGTTGATACTAATGTTACCGTAATTTTAACGACCGCGTACCTATTTATTTAACAGCTATCAAAAGGAAATTGTATATTCTTTGACTTATTGTTGTTTTGGCCGCTGCCTCAATGCGTTTCTTTGACGAAAGCCACCTGCTTACATGTGCCGCTCAGGCTTTCGATTAATCCCTCTTCTCCTTGTTATTATTTCGACTAAAGGTAAAAAAATTATGAAATTTTCACTGGTGCATCGACGAATTGTGTTGTAGGAACACCATACTTCGGCGGCTGTCTCCGCCGTCTTCCTCACGTGTGTAATTTCTTGTGTTTGCAATGAAATCCGGAGATACAACCTATGAGGACTTCACTGCAATCATTCGCCGAGAAAGTCTCCTTTCTTACCAAAAAATACCAATTTCCAATTTAAAAACGTCGTTACGCCACATAAGTAGCTCTGAAATACTTGACAGTTTACGTCTTGGTGAGTAGTTTCTTTTGATAACATTGAATCAACTGTAATATCAATCAAGGCATCAGGAGATATAGTAATGAATCACGCAAAAAAAGGCCAAGTCTCGTGCTTGTGCAGTGACAAAAAGTTATGAGATCTTGTTCTGAGCCAAGTCTACACTTTACAGAGTATATTCACTTCACTCTATGAAATGAAATCCTTTTATCGATGTTATGGAACGTTTATTTAGAATTTTTTTTTTTTTTTTTAAAAAAAAACTTTGGTAACTTGGCCTTTAAGCAAACCACATTTTTAAACTTATGTGATCTATTTATTGTAAGGCACATAATATGACCAAAGACTCAATATTTTCCATTTTTATTATTTATTTTAAAAATTGGTTTAGATTAAACAACAAAATTGTAAAACCTCGAAATACACTTAAGACACGCTAAAAAGTTTTAATGTTATTTTTCCAATCAAAATATTGTTAACTGTCAATTTTTATCATTTAACATTAAAAATTATTTATTACTTTAGTTATTACTTAATTTATTACCGTTTTAAGTAACCATGTTTTAATATATGCGTTGAAAAACTGTTTGTACCAATCCCGCACTGCGGGATTGCAATCCTTATGCTGGAATCAAAAAGGATCACACTCACTAAAGTATTAAAAAAAAGTATCGGTACCTTCATCTGTGGAAATAAAAGTATCGATAACATGAGTTTTTTCGAATCATTCATTAATACTGAGATTTTTTATTATTTAAATTTTTATTTTAATATTGAAGGCCTGCATCCCAGAATTAATTTAAAATTTTAATCCTTTTTAAATTTTTATAACAGAATTGGCCAGTATTTTTTTTTATACATATATAATGATGGAATTTGCAGCAATAAATCATGTTCCTTTTTGTAGTCATAGTATATGAAAAAATGTATTGTATTTTCAATAAATTTAAACAAGCTTAAGATTATTAATCACATAAACAGCAAATTTCATGATTCATCAATCTGTGGAATTAAGTAGTTAAAATATATACCAATCTTACACTTCCCACTTTTCCTCCGTTCAGTCACTTAAAAACAATAATTTGTCCAATCGTTTCGACGATAATTTGTTTCTTGTCTGTGACAATGTGCTGTCGGCGGGGAGTGACGTTGCTGTAACTACCAGGTGTCCACGGGGTACCCTATACGAGGGAGGGAACACTACTGTATCACTCAAGGATCAGTCGGCGATGTCACCAAATAAAGGATCATTTCATCCTCTCCATTAGCCAAAGTAGACTGTAAAGAGGAGCCAGATATTCCACTTTTGATTTTTTGTTTTGTATGTGCTGAGGTGTTGCGATGACTCTTAAAACCGTATGCTGATACTGTATCAGCAGGAGATTCAATTATTCTTTGACTGGCTTTGTAATACTGCCACTAATTTTTCCACCGTAATTTTGGTATCGTTACCTGCCGTGAAGTACTGACATGAGTAAAAGTATCGAATGAAAAGTATGGAGTCGAAAAGTAGAAAAATACTCGATACGAAGAAGTATCGATACTTTTTTCCGTGTCCCTGGTCCTGGCAACCGGTCGCCATACCGCCGCGTCATTTGAAATACAATACAGTGTTACTGCAGTCCCAGTCCAGTATACAGCTCACGAAGCATAATGAAGCAGTTTAAAATTTATCTCTGTCAAACAGTGATGTTACTTTTAACTTTTAGTATCTCAGCTACTGAACTGTATAAAAAGCCATTTCATAAAGCGAGAGGCAGTGTTTATTCAACGAAAATAGTACGAGCGGAATTTCAGAGCACCAGATTACAAACGTTGCGCTGCAAAAAATAAAGTTCCATGGGCCGACTGTGGGATCAGAGTTTGCCTTTGTGTGAGAAACTGGTACTGAACATTATAAAGAAATGTAGTCAGAGTGGCGGGAGATACAATGAACAAACTTCGGGCCGAAATCCACAAAAGCATTTTAAGACGCGGAACCAAGGGAAATGATTTTATGGGACCCGGCTTCCGATACAGAATCAAAACCAGGGACCCCGGTTGTGGGAAGATGCTAGTATTTTGACATCCCGACTCACTGCGTTGCACTATTGTGCTGGTGTTATAAGTGTTGCGAGAGCGATAGGAGACGCACGAGAGAAGTAAAGCAATTGCGTTGCAAAACTTTGGTCAGATCATTGCTCGGATATGGTAGTGTAGTATGGGATCCACATTATGGGTATCAAATACAGGAGTTGGAGAGGGTGCAAATAGGGCTGCTAGATTTGATTCTAGAAATTAACGCAGCACGCTATCAGCAATCTATTAGTATAATAGACAAGATGTAGCGTGTCACACCTACGTCATGTCACGCGGTTACGTCAAGCTATGACGTTGCGCTATGACGTCACGCTTTACGATATTATTTGTGGGAGTGCGCGTTATTTAATATCATTTCCAAGCAACAGTGAATAAATTAATTCACAGAACACTGAAATAAAAGTATGTATTGCGTTAAAATCGATATATCAATCATTAGATGCTTATATTTACGTAATATTCTTTTGATATATTGAAGTATTCCTTAAATTCTTTGTCCATAGATATTGTAAGATAAAAGCTTTGTATTTCGAGCATCAGTGCTGCTAAATGTTTGATTAGAGTATAACTAGCATGGATTAGAATTACAAGTTTCATTTGACGTTAACGCAGAGTCCTATTACTGAAATTATTTGTGTTTAAATTGGCATATTAATTATCAGTTTTTTTTACTGAAACATTACATGGTTCAAATGAAAGAAGTTGCAAATTGTTCGCTATATATACGGCCTAAACCACAATGAAATATTACATAGCATAGCTTAAGTTGTTATAGCATCCTTCGTTCTTGCTGGAGTCATTATTTCAGCAGATGTAAGCTTTCTTAGCCGTTAAAATATCGATCTTCATCATAGGTAGCTATTAAGAAAGAAATGTGTCAGAACCTGTGAAGATTTGGGATCAAGTTTATATCGCGATGCATGGAATGTATTAAATTGCGCGTGATTGAAGCTTTGCTTTTCTATCAGAAATTTTAGCGGATATTATGGTTAAGCTGAAATGCAACCTGGACCAAGATGACAACTGAGGCTTTTTGCTACAGCACAATGAATGATAAATTAAATTGAGCTTTATTTTGTAACAATTCTGATTAGTTAAGCAACTGCAGAGAAATATCCACGTTATTTAATAACATTTCTAGGCATCCACGGATAAATTAACTGACTGAACATACTTATTAGTTGCTTAGATTTATTTAATACTAGCAGTTACCCGCGACTTCGTCCGCGTTGAAGAGTGTTGTAATATAAGATTTTCTTGAGAGGTTTGGTTGCTCAGTGGTTAGGGCGTCCAACTGTAGATGGAAAAGTCCCCAGCTTGAATCCCAGTCTCGGAGAGGATTTTCAAAGGTCCTTAGCTCGACCTTCACATCTGGCATAGGTTGTGTGACTTGAATTACGCCACAATGCTCACTTGGTTCTGATTCCGTGTTGAACTGTGGGTCCTCTATGTCCGGTAGGATTACTGGGTTACGTTAAGAGGCTACGAAATGGACTGATTGCGGAGACGTAAAGAAGCCTTGTCACCAGGTCAATACGACCATACAATTTATTTTAGAGCTATTTTTATTAGTAATAGTAGTAATAAATGTTGCAATAAAATAACAAAAATCTATTTATGTTCCACACTTCATTGAATTTTTAAAACAGTAAAAATATTCTGTTTGTAAGGAGTATTTTCAGTTTAATATATCCGTATATACAATATTGAGGATTTGCCTCCTAGGTTTTGCCTATTTTCATAGCCCTAGTTTTCTTACATTTCTTTGAAAGATTTGAATTTCGTTTACCCAGCATCTCTTAAAATTACTTATTTCATCTCGCGAATAAAAATTAATATAGTTTTAATTAATGGAAGCTCAAAAAGTCAAAATATTAGCAATACATTGAAGGAATCGACTAAATATAAACAACAACAAAATACTAACATCCAAACAGCAAATAAAAACTTAAGTGGCCCAAGGACGTTCATTTCCGTTTGTAAAATTGCGATTTTAGAAATGAATATTTTGATTTGCCTTGGATATCTGAAAAAAAATCTTTAACAAAAGAGAACTTAATTTTCTCTTTGAATATTGATTTTTTTTGACGATATATTGGTTCCATCAACAGAAATTTACATATTATAGTAGTAAGTATAATAGTAATTGATTCTTTTATCCAAAATGATCAGTGGTATTGTGGTAATGGTTTCTCTATCTTTGGAAACAACTGAATTGCCTGTAGACCAGTTTACTATAGTTCATTCGTTTCGAACATTAATTCTGCGCTAAAATACTAATTTCAATGTTAAAGTAGTAATAGATTGTTTCTTCATAATTGGTTTCTCACTCTGCAAACAGAATTGAATGACAACCGGCGAATTACCACTCCGCTTGTCCGCCACTCCACTATCCGAATAAAACATTGATAAATTTAAAAAATTTACTTCGGGCAACGCCGCATGGTTCTGCTAAATCGTCCAAGCTTACTATAGATCTTTTGATACAATATCGGTACAAAGCGATACATGATGTCACTAAAATGGTGCTCATGAAAGAAGCTTAAATAACTAATAATGTTTCAGTTCTCATTTTGGCCCAGGCTGCGTTTTAAAATTACCGCTAGAAAATCAAAGCTTCTATCACTCGCACATTAATACATTCACTATATTGTATGTTAGTGACGTCATGAATAGCGAAATAAAATTGACTTATTATTAAACCAGTAAATTAAATATTGAATACATCTAAAACTACATTCAGCCGCATGAACTATGTCGTCAGCTTCATGACAGTTATTGAGGTAACGTAATTAAAAAAATTATACTAAAATGCTTTTAACTTACAGTGTACAACGGAAAGTCCACAATTCTCTACGGTCGTTAATATTGCTGGTCAAATTTACATCGCGATAAAGTGACTTTTATTGCTCGTGATTTAGTAAGGTGTATAATGAAATTAATTATGATAGTAAATTATGATATAGAAAATTCTGTTACTACTCGAAATGTAGTTCCAGAGCATTTAATGTGCTGAGATGTGTTCGTATCGTTTGATTTTCTAGCGGCAATATTAGCAGAAATAGTGGTTTGGTTGAATTGCTGCCGGACCAGAATGTTTTTGTTACAGCAGAAAGCAGAAGGAATTTAGTTATTATTAGTAATAAGTATGCAGCTTTCATATGCTCCGTGCAAATGAGGTGTATTGTGTTGTAAACGACTTCCAGTGTTACTTCACGAAACAATAAGTTTATACATTAGCCCATTGAATACATTCGTTTTAAGTGTAGAATTCGATAGATATTTGCAGAAAATTGAACAGTAAGTAAAAAGCAGTACTATTTGTACAAAAATTCTGAACGAAAAATAAAAAGGGTTAGTTAAGTTTTAAATTTCGCCAAAAGTAATTTGTAATGCAGAGACTGTATAGTAACAAAAAAGGAACAGGAAATAAATTAAACCGAGATAGAATGGAATCCGTAACATTTTTATAAATACGACCTTTCGGGCACCGGCATTTTGCACTTTTAGTAAATCGGCTTTCGTGCTGGTATACTCACTCATAGCATTTTACGTTTTTTTTTCCAAGTTCTGATTTTTTGCATTTTGTATGACGCATATATTAAGATCGAAATTATGGTGTAATATTTGATATGTCATACTATTTTATGTAAGCAAATGAAAACATCTCCTTGCGAATTTGACAACAGTACCTACCTTTTTTTTTTAATTTAAGGTTAAGTACAGATTCCTACCTTTTTTTTAAATTTAAGGTTAAGTACAGATTTATATTTCCTGCTTCCAAACTATTATTTGTCAAGTGCGTCGGTTTTATGGCTTTTAAACTAAACACAAACTTGCATATGTAAGAAGGTTCTGAAAAGTAGTGTTTGCGATTTACGTAAAAAGCAAAGAGTAAACGTGGCACGGCTATCTACGAAGTAGGAAACTCTTTGTTGTTTCCGAATTGATATTAATGGCAATTTCTAAAAGAACTATGCGTTTTTGCGGGATAAAATCTATCCTATAACACTTCGCACGCAATTAACTGACTTCATGCCAAATTTCATTTAAATATGTTGAGTTATTAAGGCGTGATTGACTGCAGACGTACATCCAAACACACATCCGAACTTTCTTATTTTCTCATTTATAGATATATAGATTAGTTTATGTAGAAGTATTCGTTGATATCACATATATGTAAGTTAATTTTCGCAATGTTAGCGGCAGTTTTGATAGATTGTTATTAGAATTGCCACTTGAAGTTACAGCAGAGGGCATGCGTTTTTTTTGTTTTTTTTAGTAATTTTTTTTCTGTTACTTAATTCATTACTTCGTTCTAACGAAAGTGTTGCTAACATTTTTCGGTTGCGGAGCGTCTTACGTTTCAGAATTTTTAATTTAATTCATGGCGACGTTTCGGAAAAAAGGAGGGTGCAAATGTGAAGAAGATGCCATTATAACGAAGCAATTGATACAAATTTCAACAGGGCAGTACCAGTTTCCGGCCGGTGGAAAATATCACCTTCCACCCATTAAAACTAATATTACGTTGGAATGACGTAAGCTGTTAAGATTTATTTTTAATTTACTTTGGTTTTACTGATGCCTTATTTCAGCCGCATGTAACTGTGTCAGCTATTCAAATGTGTTAGTATAATTCTGAATAACGAATATAAAAAATTAAGATTGAAGAACCCTTATAGATTTTTTTATTTGGTTTATTTCGCGATGCAATGTGACCATTGAAATGTGATAAGTATATGTATTAATATGCGTGTAAAGTAAGTATTGTTTCTCTGGCGGCATGTTTAGCACATGGAGGAAGGAAATATTTCCTCCATGGTTTAGTGTAGTACTGTACGTGGTTATGGGATTCTACGATAACCGTGAAGCCGCAATTTGTTGATGGATTCTTATGTAACTCGACGAAAAAAACTGAAAGTAAAGAATAAAATGTTTTGATATCTTACTTAATTCTTGAGATATTGTATCTCAAAATTGACGTGGTTAGGTTGAAATGCGGCCTGGAACAGAAGAAAAATTTCGACATTGCCAAATTTGATGATGATATCGTATGTAACTCGAAGAGACAAATCGAAAACAAATAATACATTTTCTTTCCATATCTCGCTTAGTTCTCGAGATATTGTATCTCAAAATTTAGGTGGTTTGGGTGAAATCTGGCCTGGACCAGGAAAAACAAATTACCAAAATCGCTATATCTGCACGGTGGAAATGCACTATATGTGTTTTATTTTCTTCCTGGTGGTTGTTGTTAGGTTGAAATACGTCCTGGACCAGAGGAAACTTCACCAAAATCACAGTTATAATTGATTTTCAACATGCTATATCTCGAAAACCAAGAAAGATATCAAAAATTTTTATTCTTTATTTTCGATTTATTTCGTCGAGTTCTACAAGAATGCATCATCAGATTGTGGCACCACGGTAATGATTAAACTGCCTGTTGTTAGATTGAAATGCAACCTGGACCAGGATAGCAACAGAAACATTTTGTTATTGCGCAAGGCAATAGGAATTATATTATGATTTATTTTTGTGTTTATTTAAGCGATTGCTAAGAAATGATTTGCCAGAACACTGAAGTTGTTATGATTTAATTTAGTATCCTTCGTTTTCACTGTGGTCATTTTTTCAACTGTAGGCTATGTAATTTATGTCATTCGTTAACACATTGATCTTCGTCGCATTATTAGCGAAGATTGTGGTTTGACTGAAATGCGACCTGCATCAAGTTGACAACTGAAACGTTTTGCTACATCACAAGGGATGAGAAATTACAGCACATTGAGCTTTATTTCAAAACAATTCTGTTTAGGTAAGCAACTAAAAAGAAATTAATTGCCAGAATACTCCAAACCCGTCAATTTTGACGGGCTTTGTGGCTAGTAGATATGATAAAAGATTTGGAATGGGATTAATTGGAAGACAGGAGGAGGGTGAACAGGTTCATGGGAGTGTACAAGGCGTATATTGGTGATGAAGCATGGAAAGATATTGGTGTAAGAATTAAGAGTAATGCATGCGAGGGAAAAGATGACCATGACCACAAGCTAGACCTGTATTTCAGAATTTCAGACACAATGGTGTGTGAAGATTCTGGTTTTTTAGGTGTGTCAGGGATTGGAATAAGTTACCAAGAGGAATGATGAATAATTTACCAAAAACTTTGAACTAATTTAAAGTTAAAATTTGTAGAAGGTAAATGTAGGTGGGTGTAAGAAAGGTGGAAGGGGGTGTGTAGGGAAATTGTCACCGTGGCGTGTGCTCCATAGCAATTTTTAATGAATTAAATGAGAAGCAAAGACCGCTCTGGCAGATGGGGAAATAGGTTACTCTGTTGTGAATCGTGGTTGTGACTAGGGATTGCAATCCAGCAAAGCCGGATCCCGCAATCCCGCGGGATCCCGCATCATTAGACAGTCTGGCGGATCCCGCACAAAATTAAGCGGATCCGCAATCCGCAAAATCCGGCGGAAACGCGTGTCAGTCTGCGTGACTCGCTGCCCCACTCGGTCTCTGTCGGGTATTTTGCACTGTTTGCCTGTACCCTTGTAGTTGGCATTTGACTCGTGTGAACTGTCAACCTTCGTCATTCGTCATTCGTAAGTAAATAAATACACTTTTACGTATTCTCTAAACTCACGTTTGTTTCCAGTACACATTTCTGTAATTTGAGTTATGGTGCGTATTTAGTACGATTTTCTAACTATATAATAAGCATTTCTTATGTGTCGCACACGTTATCTGAACTACACGGTTACAGATTTTTATTCACGGTTTCATTATTCCCATTTTCTGTATTTGCAGATAACGTAATTGAGACAGTTTCCTAATTTGCGGCTGAAAATTTGATTATTCGTTGATATGAAACTAATGTTATCGTAATTTTAACGATCGCGTACCTATTTATTTAACAGCTATCAGAAGGAAATTGTATATTCTTTGACTTATTGTTGTTTTAGCCGCTGCCTCAATGCGTTTCTTTGACGAAAGCCACCTGCTTACCATACTTCGACCGCTGCCTCTGCCGTCTTCCTCACGTGTGTAATTTCGTGTGTTTGCAATGAAATCCGGAGATACAACCTATGAGGACTTCACTGCAATCTTTCGCCGAGAATGTCTCCTTTCTTACTCAAAAATAATAATTTCCACTCTAAAAACGTCGTCACGCCACATAAGTAAATCTGAAATACTTGACAGTTTATGTGTTGGTGAGTAGTTTCTTTTAATAACATTGAATCAACTGTAATATCAATCAAGGAATCAGGAGAAATACTAATGAATCACGCAAAAAAGGCCAAGTCTCTTGCTTGTGCAGTGACAAAAAGTCATGAGATCTTGTTCTGAGCCAAGTCTACACTTTACAGAGTATATTTACTTCACTTTGTGAAAAGGAATGCTTTTCTCGGTGTTATTGAAAGTTTATTTAGTATTAAAAAAAAAAAAAAACTCTGGTAACTTGGCCATTAATCAGACCATGTATTTAAACTTATGTGATGTATTGTAAGGCATATAATATGACCTAAGACTCAATATTTTCATTTTTATTATTTATTTAAAAATTGGTTTAGATTAAAAAACAAAAATGTAAAACCTCAAAATACACTTAAGACACGCTAAAAAGTTTTAATGTCATTTTGCCAATCAAAATATTGTTAACTTTTAATTTTTATAATTTAACATTAAAAATTATTTATTAATTTAATTATTATTCAATTTATTAAGTTTTTAATTAAATATGTTTTAAATATATGTGTTAAAAACTGTTTGTACGAATCCCGCACGGATCCCGCGGGATTGGCGCAAATCCCGCGGGATCCCGCGGGATTGAAAACATTGCGGGATTGCAATCCTTAAGGTGCGTGTCCACTTGAGAGTAAATACTGGCGAGAAGCTCTCGATAGCGTAACTCGCAAGTCGACATGCCTCTGAGAGTAGCTCGCGGCGAGTGGAGAGCTACTGCCTGAGAGCTGACAATAATCAACTTGCTCGCAAGTCGACACGTCATTCTTGTGCTGTCTGAGAGTAGCTCGCAGAATACGAACACTGTTCGTATAGTCTGAGAGCAGAAGCTGAGAGCTCGGCGAGAGGTAGCAACAAGATGAGTAAAAATTGGTCATCTGAAGAAACAAAGGAATTAATTAAAATGTATGTGGGTAGAGAATTGTTGTGGAATGTGAAATGTGCCAATTAGTGTGACAGAATTTAAAAAAAAAAAAAACAAATGTTTGGTCAGACCATTGCTCGAATATAGTAGTGTAGTATGGGACCCTCATTTGACGTATCAAATACAGGAGTTGGAGAGGGTGCAAAAAAGGGATGCTAGATTTGTTTCTGGAAATTATAGCAGAATGCAATCAGTGATGGATATGATAAAGGAGCTGGAATGGGATTCATTGCAAGACAGGAGGAGGATCAGGAGGGTCATGGGAGTGTACAGGGCGTATACTGGCGATGAGGCACTGGAAGATATTGCAGTAGGTATGAAAAGTATTGCATGGAAGGGAAAATATGACCATGAACACAAGCTGGCACTCGATTTTAGAAACAAGGGTGTGGGAAGATTCTCTTTTTTAGGTAAGGGTGTCAGGGATTGGAATGAGTTACCAAGAGAAATGATGAATAATTTACCGAAAACGTTGAAAGAATTTAAAGATAAAATTTTTAGAGGCAAATGTAGGTGGATGCAGGATAGGGTGAAGATGGGGGTGTAGGGAAATTGCCACCGGTGCCTGTGCTCCATTGAAATTAAATTAAATTTTAAAAAAATAATAGGAGAGAAATTTTGTTATTCAGGGTATGAAGTTCAAAAGAATCTCCACAATTTACGGAATAGTAACGATGCATTTATAGAATTTTATAACATTTATTTTAATGACAATGTGTCTATAATTATTGTAGACACATTCTTATTATAGTAAGAAGTTCAAAATTGATGTAAGATTTCATTCATTTTTCAAGAACTGTCAAGTATTGTAAAAAAAAAAGTAGCTTTACATCAGTGCACAAAAATTTGTATTTCCTGAATTCACTGTCTTTCCAAAACAACAAATTCCGGTAAATTTATTGTAATGGAGGCTTGAATACAAATCCCCCCAAAAATACGTCAAGACTGATGTAACACAAAAAAAAAGGAAAACAACGCATTACGCAACAAGTAAATTTACCTGATACAAAAAATCGAAGAGTAGCCATAACTAGTGTATGTACTGATATAGGTTTTCTCATTTTAGTGTCCTGTTTTAAAATTGTTGATCCCACAGATTCTGTAATAAACTCAACTTCACAGCTCATTAACCTACAAAAGTTCCCAAATTGTTGGGCGACTTCGATCTGTAATTCCGGTGTCATTGTATGACTGGCTCCGAAAACATTTCTTTATCCAAGGCTTAACCCAGCAGCTTTTCCTACTCAGTTTCTACCTCTTTTTAGTAACAGCAGACAGTATGGTCACAGCTGACGCGACTTTTCTATTGTGCCGCCATCTTGACTGCTCTCCGCTGCTCTCATGTGGACAGGGTTCTGAGAGTTGTCGCGAGAACTGTCCCGGCGAGCAGCTCGCCGAGAGTAGAGCTCGCCAAAATCCACTCTCAAGTGGACACCCTCCAGAGAGTAACTCTCGAGAGTTTCTCGCGAGAGTTACTCTCAAGTGGAAACGCACCTTTAGTTGTGACTTAGGATGTTATGACCCGTAGTCGGGGTGCAGACACAATGGAATCGCGTGCGCGATAGACGTCTTGTCAAACCCCGTGCGCGACCCAGCTCCAAACTGAGTTCGCAGTTGTGAGAAATAACGTGTCCAACAATAGAATGTCTTGATTTTGTAGGTCTATTATCATATATAATATTTCTGTAAGGTATTTTTTTGTCACAAGCCTATATCTTCCTTCATACTTAACCGAAATCAATGAATGAGGTGTCATTTTAAAGCTTATGGTCTTCACTTTTGTCACATCATATTTTAAGAAAGGAATTTTTGGGAATTCGATTATTAAAGGGCGAAAATGTCATTATTTCTAAAATGCTGTTTTCCGTGTTACAAGTCACTTATCTCCCTGGATATCTATTTAAATCGTTTAATGAAGTAACATTTTAAAGATTAAGATCTCCGCTTTAGTGACGTCATATAATAAGACAGAAATTTTTCGTATTCGACCCTTAAAGGGGAAAAGTATCATTATTTTTGCAATTCGTTTTTGTGTCACGAGCGATTTATCTCCCTTAATATCAAACCGATATAGATAAATGAGATATCATAATAAATACTAAGGTCTCCGCCGTGGTAATATTATATTTTAAGAAAGGAATTTATCGTAATTCGACCCTTAAAAGGCAAAAATGTTAATTTTTCTAAAATGCCTTTTTGTATCTCGAGCCATTTATCTCCATCGATATCTAACCGAAATCGATAAATGAGGTAGGATTATGAGGAGTAATGTCTCAGCTTTGTGACATCATATTTTAAGAAAGAATATTTTTGGAATTCAACCTTTAAAGGGAAAAAGTATAAATGGGTCTACAACGCATTTTTGTGTCACGAGCTATTTATCTCCCTTGATATCTAACCGATATAGATAAATGAGGTATCATATTAAAGACCAAGGACTCCGCTTTGGTAACATTATATTTTAAGAAAGGAATCTTTCGTAATTCAACGCTTAAAGGGCTAAAATGTCAATTTTTCTAAAATACGTTTTTTTGGTGTTTCGAGCCATTTATCTCCCTGGATTTATAACCAAAATCGATAAATGAAGTAGGAGTATGAAGAGTAATGACTCAGCTTTGGTGACATCATATTCAACCTCACTATACATCGCATTTTATTCGCGAAACTTTCGCACGGGTCGTCTAGTTATTGATAATTTTTAATTGCAATGAACTTACTTGTGGCTTTAGGCCTCGTCGACGTCGTGGTCATTAGAGGCGGGATGTGAGTGGGGACAAGAAACGGGGAGGAATGCGGCCATGGCCTTTTTAAGGAAGCATCTCAGTATTCTCTGGAGTGATTTTGGGAAACCATGGAAAGCCCAAACCTGGATGCCTGGAGTGGTATTCGAACCGACGTCCTCCCGAATGCGAGGCCAGAGCGTTAACCGCTCACCCACCACGCTCGGTAGTTGCGATGGAGTCATCTAATTACCCGTTTTTATTTTAAAAATTTTCTTTTAAAAATAAATTGGAATATTTCATTCCTCCCCCATTTACTTTTCCGATTTACAAATTTTAATTTTAAATTCCTTAAGCGTTTTTGGTAAATTATTCACTACTTCGATTCGTAATTTGTTCCAATCCCTGACACCCTTACCAACAAGAGAAAATTTTACCGCTCCCTTATCCATTGAATCGAGCGCCAGTTTGTGGTGATGGTCGCCTTTCCCTCTTCCATGCAGTATTCCTAATTCTAATTCTGTTTACTGAAAAGTTTCATTGTTGCTTGTTAATAAATTGAGTGGCTATAAAATAACTCCACTTGATTCACAATGCATTTGGCGGGTATATAAATTGTAATTAATGCAAAATGTTTTATTTGCAGCAAGGAGCGCAGTGACTTATGAGGTCCCTACACTATGTTGGGAGAGAGAGAGAGTTCACTAGGTAGAACTCACCGGGAGGGTTCATACGGACCTCATCACTCCACACCGCCAAGGCAAGGCATCGCTCTAGCGGCCACACACGAGTGATTTTAGTTGTCCACGACTAGTTCATGTATTGATTAAAATATGTTTTCAATCACTTTTAGAAAGACTAGAGTTTAACGTTTTTCAGTAAAAAAAAAAGTTTAAAAAATTAAAAATCACCGTAAGTAGAAACCTGTACCTGATAGAAGAAATCTTAAAGTACATATGAGTTCAGCGAACCGATTTCCATAAGAATCGCAACAAATATCTCTAGCAAAAAGATTTTTTCTTTTTTGTAGTATTTTTTTGTTGTTGGTATAACGGTGTTATCACTCCGACATCACATAATCAAATTAATGTTAATATTTACTGAGATGCTGCACTTCAAGGTGACAGGATTAGAGACGGCGATAAGGCCAGTCGTATCATTAGGCCTTTTGAATTCTCTTAACGCGGACATACAGAAAAGTACAGAAAATATTGTGAAACTTTCCTCGGAATTCAGGACTTTTTTTAATCTTCTGGCTTGTACCGTAGAAACATAGAGAAATAGCACACCGTGGAGGCGGACCCAAGATGGCGGCTGTCGCCATATTAGCTTTGTGAATTTAGTAATGCAGGTGGCGTTGGAACTGTGCAGCAGTTAGTTAGACATTAATCCGGAATGGGTCGGCGAAACCTCGCGCCATTTGCATGTAGAATGGCATTCATTTGCAAACACGAAACGAGCTAGTTACGAATTGGACCCGGCTAAATTCTGGCAAACAGCATTAACCGTCTGCATGTTATGACAGCCGCGACCTAATTGGAAACAACGCTTCCTTACCTCCGCGTACGATGCCGCAGACAGTAGCGGACTGCTCTCGACGTTTCGGTATAGCAACGTGTCTATCCTCAGGCGCACATGTCGGTGGCGCAGTTAAAGCCTTCTAAAGAGACTACAGTCTGGATAGTTACTAGTTCTTTAGACGCGGTTGCAGCTAAAATTTCAGAATTAATTATGGCTGTCACTTCTAGCTGGTAAGAAACAATAGGTGTCCAATACAACGTAATAATCAAAATTACTGTTAAAGTAAACTTAAATCACTACATCGGATATTACTGTTGAATTTGATCGTGAAACGATTGAACGAATATTTGTTACTAAATTCAGCAACATAATTCAATACCAGAAAGAAAACTGAGGCATTTGACTGACGTCTGGTGCTACAGAAAAATTGAGTGGACAGACAAAGTACCAAATGAACGAGTTTTAGAAATGATGGGTGAGGAAAGAAGTGTATGGAAGAAGCTTACAGAAAGAAGAGACAGGCTGGTAGTTCATATTTTGAGACATGCAGGATTGGTTAATTTGTTAGTGGAGGGAACAGTCGAAGGTAAGAACTGTAGAGGAAGGCTGACATTAGAATATTCGAAGCAGATAATTGAGGACGTGGGTTGTAAGGGGTATGTAGAAATGAAGAGGTTAGCATAAGATAGGAAGGGATGGAGGAGTGTATCAAACCAGTCGAAAGACTGATAACAGCAAAAAAAAAAAGAGGGAAAAAATGCAATAGATTCGACAATCCACAGAAGTCACATAGTCAAAAAAATCAATTAAAACTTGTAAATCCTGAAAAAGGGTGTGCGATCCAAAAAAAAAAAAAAAAAATATAAAATTGTGGTCTACAGCTTTAGGATACTTTAAATGAATTTAAATTGTTGCTAAATTTTGTCCTGATCAGAAAACTACACGGGCGCCATCTGCCGAAAATCGCAAAGCGGAGGCTTCACTGCTATGAGGAATTTCGAACACTCCCGCAACGATTAATTTCATCAAGACCAAATTAGATTCCATCACAAATGATTCAGGATAATCCCCTTATTTTACTGACTTAAACAACCCTTTACCTAATGTCTACTTGAATTTTTCTCGTGGTACTACCTGCGTATGTTATTCAACTATTGAAAAACTTGGTGTTAGCGAGTCTCCACGAAATATTCTTCCCCTCTGTGAAACTCGTTTCAAACTATTTTAAAACCGACAATAAACTAAATTTGCACAAATCCTTTAAAATTAATAAGAATCCGGAAAAACTGTCCTAAATTACCCCAAAACGTCTGAGATTTAACCATTTTAACTATTCGCCGTAGTTTTAGCTGTATGTTAAACAAACAAAGGCAATAATAATTGCAGCCTCGGCACAAGCCACGTGGGCAGTTAGATCATCCCTAGCTACAGTTTAGATCTCTTCACTAACCAGAGACGGCTCAAGCCAACCAGCATGTTCATTTCTACATACCCCTTACAGCCCACGTCCTCAATTATCTGATTCATATATTCTAATCTCTGTCTTCCTCTACAGTTCTTACCTTCAACTGTTCTCTCCACTAACAAATTAACCAATCCAGCATGTCTCTAAATATGACCTACCAGCCTGTCTCTTCTTTCTGTAAGATTCTTCCACAAATTTCTATCCTCACCCATCATTTCCAAAACTCGTTCATTTCTTACTTTATCTGTTCACTTAATTTTCAGCATTTTTCTGTAGCACCACATTTCAAATGCTTCAATTTTCTTTCTTTCCGGTATTCTTAAAGTCCATGTTTCGCTACCAAAAAGTGCTGTGCTCGACACAGAGATTTAAAAAGTCCTTTCATTGTCTCTGCTAACAAGACAATGTCGTCAGCAAATCGTAGCATACTGATTTTTTCTCCCTGAAAACTTATGCCACATGGAAATTTTTCTTTGACTTTCTTCATTGCTCCTTCTACATACAAGTTGAATATTAACGGGGATAGACTACAACCTTGTCTCACACCATTTTTGACTGATGTATGACTCTCGCATGATTCTCTACTTTTACTATAGCCACTTGATTCTTATATAGTTTGTATTCTTCTATCTCGATACTTTAGAGCTGACTTCTTTAAAGTTTTGAACATCTTGTCCCACCTAACATTATCAAAAGCTTTTTCTGAATCAACAAATGCCATAAAAGTATCTTTGTTTTCCTTGATTCGCCCTTCAAGTATTAATCTTAAAGCCAGAATTGCTTCCCTTGTACCGCGATTTTTCCTAAACCCAAACTGATCTTCACCTACTGTGTCTTCTACTACCCTTTCCATTCCTCTGTATATTATTCTGGTCAGTAATTTTGAAGCATGTGATGTTAGACTAACGGTGCGATAATTCTCACATTTGTCGGCTTGTGCTTTCTTTGGAAGTGTGAAGATGATATTTTTATTAAAATCAGTTGGAATTTCTCCTGTTTCTTTTTGAAATCAGCTCGAATAATCTTTCGATTCCTTCTTCGCCTAGGGATTTAAGAAGTTCTGCAGGGATCTCATCAATTCCAAGTGCCTTATTTGCTTTCATGTCATTCAAAGCTCTATTAAAGTCTGTCCTCAAAACAGGATCTGCTAAGTTATCAGTGTCGACATCGCCTTCCTTTTCCATTACGCTATTGTTCAAGTCGTCCCCATCGTACAGTTTCTCAATGTTCATTACATCGTATGGAGTATATAATTGACTGGCATTGGCTCATCGGAAACGAAATTCCTGCGATCTGTAAAAAGATGAAATAAAATCCGAAATGGAGACACCGCAGTATTTTGTCGGTGAACGACGAGATGGATGGCTGGGCATGTGTGTAGACAAAGGGAGAGGAGAGAGATGGCGTAGCTACCTGTTTAGTAGTTGGCTGGAATGTTGTATCTGTAACCTTTGATGACCTTTTGAAATGCGAAATGATGCCTGCGGGCGGCGCTAGCGGTCAGTGTTTTCAGGAACATCCGCTGACATCGCATTGATTTAATTTCGTTGTGAAATGCAGTAAATTCCAGCGATGCCAACATCATGCGTTACTCTGTTAACAAGTGCGCCCTACAAGCATTGCGCTACTCACAAGATAAAGGGCACTCTCCTCCAACTAACGAGTTACACCAAAATAAAAAGTCCTCGATTTGAGGAGAACTTCGTAGATCTCTGCTCCTGGGATATTCGATATTTATTTTAATGAAAAAATAATAATAATAACGACAGGCAGATATGGATGTCCACCATACATTAACAATTTTAGAATACTGTAGGCTAGATCCTACACCATAACGCAGACCTACCTGTACACAATAAAATAAAATACAGTAGAGCTTAAGCTACTTATTTTGTTTCCTTCACCACTGCTGTGTACCTCGGTACCTCAAGCCTACTACGAGAAACTCAGGGAACAGCCAGTTACTTAATACGCAACGGCGATCTCTTCATACCTAACCGAAAAATCGTGGTACAAGGGAAGCAATTCTGTCTTTGAGATTAATACTTGAAGGGCGGATCAAGAAAAACAAAGATACTTTTATGGCATTTGTTGATTTAGAAAAAGCATTTGATAATGTTAGGTGGGACAAGATGTTCAAACTCTTAAAGAACTCGGGTCTAAAGTATCTGAGATAGAAGAATAAACTATATAAGAATCAAGTGGCTATAATAAAAGTGGAGAATCACGAGAGACATGCATCAGTCAAAAAGGGTGTGAGACAAGGTTGTAGTCTATCAACTTGTACGTAGAAGAAGCAATGAAGAAATTCAAATAAAAATTTCCATGTGGCATAAGTTTTCAGGGAGAAAAAAATCAGTATGCTACGATTTGCTGATGACATTGTCTTGTTAGCAGAGAAGGCTGAGGATATTGAGACGTTACTGAATGGCATGAAAAAATACTGAAAGAAGACTGAATATAAATCAAAGCAAGACTAAAGTGATGAAATGTAGCAGAAATGATACCAATACTAGTAGATTAAATATAAAAATAGGATCGGATGCAATAGGAGAAGTAAGTGAATACTGTTACTTGGGAAGTAAAATTACAACCGATGGCCGAAGCAGGAATGATGTTAAAAGCAGAATAGCACTAGCAAAAAGCGCATTCATTAAAAAGAGAAACCTTTTAGATTCAAATATTGATCTAGGAATTAGAAAGAACTTTTTAAAACTCTTTGTGTGGACCACAGCACTTTATGGTAGCGAAACATGGACTTTAGGAATACCGGAAAGAAAGAAACTTGAAGCATTTGAAATGTGGTGCTACAGAAGAATGCTGAAAATTAGGTGGACAGACAAAGTAAGAATCGAACGAGTTTTGGAAATGATGGATGAGAAAAGAAGTTTGTTGAAGAAGCTTACGGAAAGACGAGACAGGCTGGTAGGTCATACACTCCTGGAAATTGAAATAAGAACACAGTGAATTCATTGTCCCAGGAATGGGAAACTTTATATACACATTCCTGGGGTCAGATACAACACATGATCACACAGACAGAACCATAGGCACATAGACACAGGCAACAGAGCATGCACAATGTCGGCACTAGTACCGTGTATATCCTCCTTTCGCAGCAATGCAGGCTGCAATTCTCCCATGGAGACGATCGTAGAGGTGCTGGATGTAGTCCTGTGGAACGGCATGCCAAGCCATTTCCAACTGGCGCCTCAGCTGGACCAGCATTCGTGCTGGACGTGCAGACCGCGTGAGACGACGTTTCATCCAGTCCCAAACATGCTCAATGGGGGACAGATCCGGAGATCTCGCTGGCCAGGGTAGTTGACTTACACCTTCTAGAGCACGTTGGGTGGCACGGGATACATGTGGACGTGCATTGTACTGTTGGAACAGCACGTTCCCTTGCCGGTCTAGGAATGGTAGAACGATGGGTTCGATGACGGTTTGAATGTACCGTGCACTGTTCAGTGTCCCCTCGACGATCACCAGAGGTGTAAGGCCAGTGTAGGAGATCGCTCCCCACACCATGATGCCGGGTGTTGGCCCTGTGTGCCTTGGTCGTATGCAGTCCTGATTGTGGCGCTCACCTGCACGGCGCCAAACACGCATACGACCATCATTGCCACCAAGGCAGAAGCGACTCTCATCACTGAAGACGACACGTCTCCATTCGTCCCTCCATACACGCCTGTCGCGACACCACTGGAGGCGGGCTGCACGATGTTGGGGCGTGAGCGGAAGACGACCTAACGGTGCGCGGGACCGTAGCCCAGCTTCATGGAGACGGTTGCGAATGGTCGTCTCTGATACCCCAGGAGCAACAGTGTCCCTAATTTGCCGGGAAGTGGCGGTGCGGTCCCCTACGGCACTGCGTAGGATGCGACGGTCTTGGCGTGCGTCCGTGCGTCGCTGCTGTCCGGACCCAGGTCGACGGGCACGTGCACCTTCCGCCGACCACTGGCGACAACATCGATGTACTGTGGAGACCTCGCGCCCCACATGTTGAGCAATTCGGCGGTACGTCCACCCGGCCTCCCGCATGCCCACTATACGCCCTCGCTCAAAGTCCGTCAACTGCACATACGGTTCACGTACACGCTGTCGCGGCATGCTACCAGTGTTAAAGACTGAGATGGAGCTCCGTATGCCACGGCAAACTGGCTGACACTGACTGCGGCGGTGCCCAACCGCTGCGCAGCTAGCGCCCTTCGACGGCCAACACTGCTGTTCCTGGTGTGTCCGCTGTGCCGTGCGTTTGATCATTGCTTGTACAGCCCTCTCGTAGTGTCCGGAGCAAGTATGGTGGGTCTTACACACCGGCGTCAATGTGTTCTTATTTCAATTTCCAGGAGTGTATTTTGAGACATGTTGTATTTGTTAATTTGTTAGAGGAGGGAACAGTCGAAGGTAAGAACTGTAGAGGAAGACAAAGATTTAGAATATATGAAACAGATAATTGAGGACGTGGGCTGTAAGGGGTATGTAGAAATGAAGCGGTTAGCACAGGATAGGAAAGGATGGAGGATTGCATCAAACCAGTCGAAAGACTGACGACAGCAAAAAAAACCTAACCGAAATCGATAAATGAAGACATTAAGGTATCCGCTTTACTCACAGCATATTTCAAGAAAGCATGTTTTTCAAATTCAACCCTTAAAGGGCTAAAATATCAAAATTTCTAAAATGCATTTTTTTGTACCACAAACCATTTATCTCCCTGTATTCCTAACCGAAATCGAGAAATAAAGTGTCGTTTTAAACGTTAAGATCTTCGCTTTTGTGACATCATATATTAAGACAGGAATTTTATGGAATTCGAGCCTTAAAGGACAAAACTATCAATATTTCCACAACGCGTTTTTGTGTCACGAGTGATTTATCTCGCTTGATGTACAACCGATATAGATAAACGAGGTATCATTCTAAAGATTAAAGACTTCGCTATGGTCACAACATATTTTGAGAAAACGATTTTTCGGAATTTGATCCTTAAATTGAAAAAGTATCATTATTTCCATAACGTATTATTATGTTACGTGTCATTTAACTTCCTTGATACCTAACCGAAACCGATTAACGAGGCATAATAAAAAGAATAAGGTCAACATCATAAGTTAATAATAAGAATAAGGTCAACATCATAAATTAAGAACGAATTTTTTTTTTTTTTTTGAATTTGACCCTTAAAGGGTAAAAGTAATAACGGTGAAAGTCGCGCGTATGAGACAGTTCAGAGCCTAGCCACTAGATAGCAGCAGTACATACCACGGAGATATTAATAAACTGCTTCAACTGGCGCCGACGTTTGTTACGTACCTATTACACTAAACAAAAACAAAAAAAACAAAAAAAAATTGAAACAAGTGAGGCGGATCCTCTTTCATCTTATTACAAACCACCAACCTTGCTATTCACTCACGCGAAATTTTGCACACGGGTCATCTAGTACTGAACTAACACGGCATCCTAATTTATAACATTCCGCCTGCAGACCACCTCAAACATATTCGCGAACCACAAATTCATAAACTCTGCAATAGAGCCACAAACCAACAGCAAACAATCTACCGCATCAATACGGAATGCTCTGTCCAGCAACTATCAAAATGAATATGTGGTACAGTATTTGTGTTACATCAAATGAATTACATGTGCTGTAGGTTCCTAGGTATAATTAAGCTTTTATTTAATTGCGGTTACCATACCACACGAAACAAACATACGTGTGAGGCGTTCTTTTGTACGGCAATGTGACCTTTAATGACATGTACGGTCATCTTCTGCAAAGAGCGGATTCCAGTGCTACCAACTGACAAAAGCAATAAAAAACAGATACTCAGAAGCAGAGATTTGTCTGCAGCAGAATTTCCGCCACTTGTCTCTGCAGCAGAAGCTGTCCAGCTGTTGAAACTGGCTTCGTCGGAAATAAATTGCGCAGGAATTTTCTGTTGTCTGCGTAATTCTGTTTTTAAAGCATTCGAGCGCGGGGCCACTCGAGAGTTTACGACTGGGACTGAGACACCGACGGCGCAACTTAGAGGCCGTTACAAGTTTTAATTTTATTCATTCACCGAGCGAGACAACAGACTGCCTAACTGGGGCACTTCAGCCGTCAGATTCGGCGACCAGCGCAACAGAGTCGAGGCCGAGAACTTTTCGGACAGCGCCCTTATTAGCGTGTTCGTGGTCCTTATTGTTCGTACTGGCAAGTGATCTCATTGGTGCTGTCTCTCTAAACGGATTCACGTCCGTGACAAATTATTTTCGTTCTCTCCCGCGAGCACGTGACGGCTGCGATCAGTACTGATAAAAGGCTTGTTTGGTCATCGGATCTGTCACGCTGACATCGCGCGACCGGCTAGAGATGCTTTCACAGGTATCGCCATTGTAGCGAGCTAGGAAGCTGTGATAACCTTTTTTTGTTTGTTTCTGGAATGGTTTGAAATTAACACTACAAAGCAACAATAAAGAAAGAAAATTCACAAACTAATGTATTATTAGCTGCTTTTTGTTTATTTATACGTGCTGATCAAGATGTTTTGGTTCAATTCTCTGGAAAAATGTCACTGTTAAAATTTATTATTATTACTTATGGGTTTACGTTTCGTCGATGTCGAGGTAATTAGAGACGGGATGGGGCTGGCGACAATGGAACGGGACGGAATTCGGCCATGGTCTTTTGAATGAACCGTCCAGACATTCGGCTCGAATGGTTTTGGGAAACGATGGAAAACCCAAATCTGGATGCCCGGACGTGGATTCGATCCACTGATCTCCCGAATGCGAGGCCAGAGCGTTAACCAACCACGCTCGGTCGCTGTTATATTCAGCTAAGAAATATGTAGTGTTAAATTAGTTATTCAACAAGAATTCTATATACTGTAACAAAATGGATTGCCAAAACACAACCTGACGAACGCTGTTTAAGGACAGATCCATTCAATTAACCAACTGCAAAGAAATTAATCCGCAGAGCAGTGCCTTCAAACCTTCGCTTCTGACGAGCTTAGAAGATGGAATGAATGTTTAGATGTGACAGCAGGATTTTTAAATATTTTTTTTTTTTTTTTTTTTTTTAAGAAATCCAGAGAGAGTTTATACATGGAGCAACAGACCATAAGCTTTCCGTACGCGTGTCTTCATCTGATACACTTTATATAACGTGTTTTTGTGACTATGCGAAAGACACACTGAGAGTTACTTCAAACTGAAGGAATAATATCTGAAAACACAAACATTAGGTTATAGATTACTCACTACGATGTAAAAATAAAAAGCGTTTATAGAAAAGCTTTCTCAAGATCAGTGAACCATGGTGTTGCGTGTGGTTGCTATGTTTCTGAAGGCGTAAATACATTTAGAGGTCAAACGTTGTATACAAAGACCCACACTGAACCACCAAACATTCACTCAATACTGACACAACCTACGCCACAGAAAAATACGCGTAAATACAAGGGACAGGAAAAAGAAAGATTCTGGAAAATTCTGCGGCCAACTGGAAAGAAAAGCAGGACCTGGTGGGTTATCTGGTTCCAAGAATTTGTATCAGAGGCACAAAACGTACGTTGAAAGAGGTTTACGTTGTAACTGCACGGCTGGGTGGATGTGGCAGCGGTCATACAATGATTCAGCATACGAAACAACTAACAGGACAATGAAAAGGGATAACACGAAACAAACAGAAAGTGGGAATATAAAGAGCTAGTGGGCCACCCTGATCTGGGTTTTCCATGGTTTTCCCCGATCACTCCAGGCGAATGCTGGGCTGGGATGGTTCCTCACAATAGCCCATAGGCGCCTCCTGTCATATCCCGGATATTCCTTCCAAACCATCACCCTTTCGTATAGGTGCAATGCACTCTCCGCCCCACACTTATAGTGAATCGTGGAGTAATAATAATAATAATAATTAGAAAATAAAATGCATGGAATACCACTATGTCCTTAGACTAGCAAAAGAAAGTGTCGAGGCCGTGGACTTTTCAGACCACGACCGCATACGTCGCCAAGTAGGCGCACAAAAATGAAATATTAAATATGTTTTGTACGTAAGCACAAAAAGGGCAGAGTATGCGTTTTATTCCGTTCTAAACGGTTGAGATCGCCGCGCCGCGCCAGGCTTGCCAACTGTTCGACAGCTGCGTGAACCGTGAGTCACCGTCACCCGGATACGTCCAAAATTAAGACGAGCAAGTTGGCAGCCTGACACTCACAGCCAAAATCCACACGTCCGCACTGGAGAAACATATATGGCTGCCCCCACTCAACACTCAATCCAAAGGATATCTGGTGTCCATAATAAGCTTGATTACTGCGGTACCAAACAGGCACAATCAACAATTAGACATATTGGCGAGCATTATTTCAGCGACGAGTGCGATAAAATGTTAAAAGTCAACTCCATTCCTTGCAAACACGAACGCGCCGAGTGTTATTAAATATCGCTTTAGCGCCGGCGGCGGCACAAAGCGTTTGAACGGCCAGCCGCCGCCGCTTAATTGCGTCAGTGAACCGGTAAATGATTGCCGTAAATGAAATGACGCGAGCGGAATGAATTCGATTACAGCCACTTTGCGCGGTATCGTGTTCTTCAGCGCGGCGCCGCGTGTTACGTCACCGAGACGTAAACAGGTGGGCGGGGCCTCCTGGGAAATCTCTGGCGCGCCGCTCCAGATGAAAGTAAAACAAAGAGCGACTTCTTTGCGAGCCCAAATTAACTTCCAAAGCTTCGGCAAACAATACAACTGCCTTCAATGCTACCTGGCAAAACTCGCAGCGGGGCGGGTGTTTATTCCGATACCGACTCGTCCTCGCACGCGTGTTCTCGCTACTTGAGGGCGCGTCGACGACGTGGTCAGCAGGGTCCACTCACGATCAGCAACTTACAAGTAAATCGTGAAGACAGGGTAGAAACAAGTGTGAGAGAATGCAGAGAGAAATAAAACCTATCTCGCACTGTACTGGGCCGGTCAGATGTCAAAGGGAATTTTCGACGAAACTTGTGACATTTTAATAACCATCTAATCATCTTATTTATTATTAGTATTACATTATTTTTGTTTGGTAGATTACAATAACTGTATTAATATTTGTAAATTGCTTTGTATGTTAGGGTCTTAGGTGGTTTAATTAATATACTGATTAATTAAAAAGTCCACCAAAAGGTTATGTTGAAGATTTGTTTATTTTCTCAAAACGAAGTCAGCAATATACACATGCATAGATACAACACAGAGATGCACGTTTGAGCAGTCGCCAAGATAATCTTTATAAAACTTCTGTGAACTCAACTTGAAAACTAACTATTAAACAATCTGTAAAACTGAATACTATAAACTATAACAGCCCTCATATCTGAATTTTGAATAGTATTGTACTGTATGAAGTGTTTGTAGTGAGCTGAAGTTTGCTTGAATGTGATCTGGTATGTTTATTTGGCAATTTCTTGTAAATCAGTGTATATAGACTTTGTTTTGTGAAAGAAAATTATTTAAAGTCAATTTAATATGTTTAAGAACCGAATTGTGCAAGAGAATTTCTTAAATGTTTGTAATTCCATGTATAAATGCAAGTTATGATGTCTACAGGACATGTTTGTACAGTTTAAAATCATTTCTGTAAATAATTTTGTATTTAAGTATCTCTAATTACCATTTCTGATCATTTTGTAATGTTCTTAAGTGATTTTGTATTAATTCCGATTGTTTTTAATATGTTTGATTGTTTGAGTAATTATTAATGTTCGAGAAATATCGGGCGGATGCCTTAGAAGAATTCCAGAAATTTCGATAGAGACTATATAAACAGATCGGCAGAACGACAGAGTATTCAGTTTTCAGTAGACAGTTTTACAGAGAGTTTTACAGTTAGTTTCCAAGTTGAGTTCACAGAAGATTATCTTTGCGACTGTTCAGAAGTGCATCTCTGTATTGTATCTATGGATGTGAATATCGCTGACTTCGTTTTGAGGAAATAAACAAATCTTCAACATAACCTTTTGGTGGACTTTTTAATTAATCAGTATATTAATTAAACCACCGAAGACCCTAACAGTTTCGACAAGCTGTATATTGTGTAGTCTGCGGGTAGCGTAAGATCACTGTCGACGGATAGCAATGTAGAATCTTTGGTTGGGATCGCCTAGCTGTGTTTCTGCTTCATAGTATGCGAGCGATAGTATGTTGTGAAATGTATTAGGAGATTGTTTGAATGTAGCACGAGTGTTAATTGCAAGGAACGGCGTTAAATAAAAATGAACTGATATTTCGCTCGGAATAGTGACTTCCATTTGTACAAGTACAGTAGAGTCAAGGTGGGAAGAGTTCAAGGAGATAATAAGAAAGGGGGAAGAAAAATTCATTCCAAAGCAGAATATAAAGAGAAGTAGAGAACCTGTGTACTATAATAGGGAAGTGAGGAGGTTAAAGAGGTTGGTACGAAGAGAACATAACAGAGTTAAGAGACAGCAGGGTAGTAGGGAATATTTGAAACAACTAAATAAGGACTTAATAATAGCAAAGAAAGTTGCTAAAGATGGGTTTATGAAGAGTATTGTCAGTGCAGGAGGACCACTGACTGATGAATCTCGAAATTTCTATGGCTATATCAGGAAACTGAGGGGAAGGGAGGGTGTAGAGATGCTCATAGATAAGGATGGAGAAGTAGTTACTGAGGATATGAAAAAGGCAGAGATTTTAAATAACTGGTTTAGTGAGAGCATTAGGGACAATGAATCAGAAACAGGAAGGTCTAATTCGGAGAACGAGCTTAACAATACGATTAGAAATGAAGATAAAAGAAAATTTGAAATTCATCCTGAAGAAATCATGAAGGAAATAAGAAAGCTGAAAAAACATAAGGGGGCTGGTGCAGATAATATTACTACAGATATCTTAAAGATAGTCGGATGTGACATTGTACCTTATCTTGAAATATTATTTAAATTGAGTCTGGATACTTGCTGCTTACCACAAGACTGGAAAAGTGCGATAGTAGTACCGGTACATAAAGGAGGGGTGAGAAATAGAGTCGAAAATTACAGGCCAATCAGTTTGACTTCAGTGGTAGGTAAATTAATGGAAAGATTGATATGCAACCACATCAGAAATGTATGTGAGGAACGTAAGTGGTTTTCAAGTAGGCAACATGGGTTCAGGCAAGGATATTCATGCGAATCTCAGTTGGTGGGATATATGCAAGATATTTCAGATGAAATGGACAAGGGAGGCCAAATTGATAGTGTAGCGCTGGATCTTTCAAAGGCGTTTGACAGAGTAAGCCACAAAATGGTAGTAAATAAGGTAAAAAGTATTGGAGTGGATGAGAAAGTGATTTGCTGGGTAGAAGAATTTTTAAAAGGTAGAAAACAGAAAGTTAGTGTGGGAAATGCGGTATCAAAGGAAGTGGAAGTAAAAATGGGAGTGCCGCAGGGTAGCGTATTGGGACCATTGCTATTCATTATTCTAATGAATAATTGTGTTGATTGTTTACTATCTGAAATTAGATTGTTTGCAGATGACATAATGCTGTATAAAAGGATCAAAACGATAGAGGACTGTAAACAGTTGCAGGCTGATCTGGACAGGATATCTAGTTGGGTTGGTAAACATGGGATGAAGATAAATGCAAAGAAGAGTCAGCTAATCAGATACACAAATAAAAAACAAAAGGTAAATTATGAATATAAGGTGGGGAAAGAATTGCTTACTGAAGACTTGAAATGTAAATATCTTGGCATTACATTTGATAACAAGCTTAACTGGGCAGGACACATTGGACAGGTGGTAGGAAAAGGTTTCAAAACTCTGCACTTGTTGGAAAGAGTGATGAGAGGATGCACGAGAGAAGTAAAGGAATTGGGTTACAAAACTTTGGTAAGACCATTGCTCGAATATGGTAGTGTAGTATGGGACCCACATTTTGAGTATCAAATACAGGAGTTGGAGAAGGTGCAAAGAAGGGCTGCTAGATTTGTTTCTGGAAATTATCGCAGAATGCAATCAGTGACAGATATGATAAAGGAGCTGGAATGGGATTCATTGCAAGACAGGAGGAGGATGAGGAGGGTCATGGGAGTGTACAGGGCGTATACTGGCGATGAGGCATGGAAAGATATTGCAGTAGGTATGAAAAGTAGTTCATGGAAGGGAAAAGATGACCATGACCACAAGCTGGCACTCGATTTCAGGCACAAGGGTGTGGGAAGATTTTTCTTTTTTTAGGTAAGGGTGTCAGGGATTGGAATGAGTTACCAAGGGGAATGATGAATAACTTACCGAAAACGCTAAAAGAATTTAAAGTTAAAATTTGTAGAGGGCAAATGTAGGTGAGTGTAGGATAGGGGGAAGTTGGGTGTGTAGGGAAATTGCCACCGGAGCGAGTGCTCCATTGCAATTAAATTAAATTAAATTAAATACAGTCAGCAACAAAACCTGTCTGTCCTGGTGTTCGTAAGCTATACTGGAGTTTGCAGCTTGCATGTACTGAGAGATGAAAATGGGCCTTTCTCGTTCATAAGCACGCAGTAAATGCTTCTTGTTGGCGTGATTCTTTATAAGCTGTTTGGTGGCTGTTGGCAGTTGATTAATCAGCACTAATTGAGTGATTAGCTTAGAAACTCCGGCGATGAAGACTCTATGAGCAGGCCCCAACTGTACGTCTTACGGCTCAATAACAAGCTACCAATACCAACGTTAAGTAGGCGTTGCAATCTGGCAGCGTTAATTTCTCCTGTCAGCTGAGAGGGAAATGGAGAAAGTGTTAAATTCCAGCAGCGCTTGCAGTGAGTCAGAAGTCGAGCTAATCGGAACAGAGTGTACTCGAATGTAAGCAAAGTTGTTGGAGGGGGCGGGCGTCAGCCATTGTTGATTGCACAAAGGCAGATCAGCTGATCCGGGAGAACAAGCGATAAGAGACGCGCTCACAGAGATAGAGAGATTTGTTACGAGTGCAGAACACGGCAGGAAAATGAAGAGCCGGCAGAACACCGACTGTGCAGCAAAGTTACCACTCACAAGGGCGGGAACACTAGGCGAATCCGGGTGCGGAACCAATTCTAACGGGTACGCGGAAAAATAAAATTAATAGTTACCAAAACGTAAATGGTGGCGAGAGAATGCGAATCGAGACATCTGACGGCAGTTCTAGAATAGTGAATTCGCAATTATTATTATCACTAGCTTCAAGCCCGTCAAGAATGACGGGTTGAGTGCAATATTCTGGCAGTTTGTTTCTTTGTAGTTGGTTAATTATGCGGAATTCCTATTATGTAATGCTCATAAACTTGTTCTACATATTTCGTTTGTAGTTTACATAGCAGAACTGTTTTGACTTCTCGTGAATTAATGACGACAGAAGTAAAGAAGGAATAAAATTTAAAATAAACTAGAAACCACAACAAAAATTTGCTACACTACGTAATATCAGTTTTATTCCTGCGTCAGGCACGTTTGAGCACATAAATATGGAACTACTTCCATCTGCATCAAGTAATTAGTTCATTAATTACTAGTGTTTATGAAAGCAGTTTAAATTGTTTATAAAGCTGATTGCAGAGTGAATTATGCTGTAATAAAATGAGTCAGTTGCGAATCTTGTCAACTCAACCACAACCTCCACTAACACCGCCATTCGAAAATTATAGCTTCTATTATCCTTACATAAATAAACGACGGGTATCACCTATGGTGGTAGTAGGAATTTATTCTGGAAAATCTAATAAGGAAAAACGAGTAACTATCATTTCTAATGATATCTTCGTGATATAAGTACCATACTGTGGTTAGATTATCGGACTATTTGGCGAGAATTTTTTTAAATAAATGCATTTTACTTTAAATGACGGAAAGTATCATGTCAAAAACGGATAAATGTTATTTATTTAAGTGATACATTTCGCGATTACGTACGTTTCGTGTAAACTTTCTCTGAGTATTTAATAAATTTCATTGTTTCTTATCTCCTGCTAAAAAAATTCTTATCTTCTGCTGTCTTTACCTAGTTCTTGTAAAAGAAAGAGATAATATAGCGTAAACATCTAATACCCTTCTTCTTAGATAAATTTCTGCATCCAGTTGTCGTAAATAAAAAAAACGTAACGTATGATTTGCTAGCATTAAAAATATTTTTATCTCAGCTCTTCGTATGTTTGTGCAGTTACTATAGCAACAGACAATTACCTTTTATCTGGCCTCGCAATTACACTCTGTCTTAACAGTGTAAGTGCAAATGAAATCAAGCTCAATTATTTATTTGATATTTATACTTCCTAATAACAGTATAAGCGCAGATAAAGTCAATGCAGTTACTGAATTGAATTTTGCTAATTAGTCAAGCAGCGCTGTTGTGGCAGGCAGTGCAACTAACACTTCGGGTACTATCGAGACTCGGCGAAGGTTGCCGGTCCGTGGAGGTGAGCGCAGTCTCCAGACACCGCATTCTACTGTAGAGGATTACTGCTATTAATAAGGGGTCTGTGAGGAGTAGGGAAAGTCTGGGCTAAGGTACTCTGAAAGAACCTCAACTAATACACAAGTGTTCCGAGACGAGGAACAAGGCGCCTAGCCAAGGAGTAGGAGCATTTTTTTTTTCCTTATGGCATTACGCCTCGTCGACGTCGATATCATTAGAGGCGGGATGGGACTGGGGACAAGGAACGGGAAGGAATTCGGTTATGGCCTTTTGAAGGAAGCATCCCGGCGTTCGCCTGGAGTGATTTGGGAAAACCATGGAAAGAAAACCCTCCCGAATGCGAGATGAAGGGAGGGATTTCTGCTTCTTGCAACTTCGGGAAGAACCTACGCTTAAACGTAGATTTACTTTGATTGGGTCGCTTTCTTTGGAAAGTTAAATAATGTGTACTGGATGACAGGGGTGTCAAACTGTTTCTTCTTCCTAGTGGAAAATGGAACTAGATAAAGTACAAAGGTAAATCAATTAATTGTTTGGTCAACCAAACTGCCGACCGGATAAAAACAGGAAATTATAGCCTTCATATCAATACCAAATTCAATAGGACAGACAAAGAACTGTACTACAATAAGAAAACAGGACTGAAACATGTGTTGCAGTATTCGCAGGTTGGACATAAGGGTTTGGACGAGCCACGAGAATCCACGATATATTAAGCTGCTGGCGCTGGAAACGTCTCTTGATTCTATATTCGTTGATGACGCTTAGCACTGTACTCCGACAAAGCGCCGTTGATTATGACACGAAGACACGTTAAGCAATTAAACGCGAGGACACAATGGCGCGGTGTGCAGGGAGAGCTCGGCATTCCAATTACAAAACAGCAGCAGCAACCAACCAGCAGCCAGCAGCCTGATGAGGCCTCAAAGCCAAAACGCAGATTAACACTGAGCGAAGGACTGTCTACACTACTCCTACAAGGTGTTCTCTTGTCACAAGCCATTATCTCCCTTCATAGTCAACTCAAATAGATAAATGAGGCATCATTTCATAGATTAACGTATCCGGTTTGGTGAAATCATATTTTAAAAAACTAATTACTCCAAATTCCACCCTTAAAGGGCAAAAATGTCAATATTTTTTAAAATGCTATTTTGTACCACCATCCATTTATCTCCCTTGATATCTAACCGACATAGATAAATGAGGTATCATCTTAAAGATTAAGAACTTCGCTATGGTCAAAACATATTTCAAAAAAGGAATTTTTCGGAATTTGACCGTTAAAAGGCCAAACTATCATTATTTCCATAACATATTTTTTTTCAGTTACAACCCATTTATCTTCCTTGATATATAACCGAAATAGATAAATGAGGTGCAATTTTAAAGTTTAAGATCTCCGCTTTGGTCATATTATATTTCAAGAAAGGATTTTTCGGAATTTGACCCTTAAAGGGCAAATATATTATGTCCATAACTTATTTTTTTTTTTTGTTATGAGCCGTTTATCTCCCTTGATATCTAACCTAAATAGATAAATGAGGTATCATTTTAAAGATTAATGTCTCCGATTTCGTCACATGGTATTTTAACAATGTAATTTTTCCAAATTCGACCCTTATAGAGCAAAAATGACAATGTGTTTAAATCCAATTTTTGTGTCACTTGCCATTTATCTCCCTTGATATCTAATCGAGATAGATAGAAGAAGTATCATTTTGAAGATTAAGAACATCGCTTCCATCGCATTATAAATTAAGAACGAAATTTCGGAATTTGATACTTGAAGGACAAAAGTATTAACTGCGAATCTGTGAAAGTCGCGCGTATGAGACAGTTCAGAGTCAAGCCGCTAGATACCAGCAGCACATACCACAGAGATATTAATAAACTGCTTCACTGGCGTCGACTTTTGTTACGTACCTATTACACTAAACAAATAAACACTTGAAACAAATGAAGCGGTTCTTCTTTCGTCCTATTACGAACCCCCAACATGAATATTCATCGTACTCGCGAAATTTTCCCACGGGTCATCTGATAAAGCTTTAATTTGAAACTGAGGTATTCACTGCAAACAGAATTTGATGTGCGCCCAAAAACTAGGTGTTCAATCCTAGACCGTAAATAGATTTACCTGAAGTCAGTATCCCATTCTCAGAAATAATAACCACCTTAATCAATTGCAACACACACAACTTCGGAGAAGTATGGAGAACATGAATATGTCTTCGATGCGTTGTAAATTTGCGTTACTGGGAGACTTCTAGGATATATGCTCCAGTATGTAGAAGCTTGAGGGCTGTTCCACCGTAAGATATGCTGAAGGTTTTTGTCTGAAGCTGATGACAAACCGTGTTTTCTGCTACTGGATCGGGTGAGAGGGTGTATGCATACCTGAGGCCGAGCATAGTCAACACACGCTCACATACAGTCACGTTCAGTCCACATAGACCTCCAGGGTCCCTGTCAGCACTAAACGAGGCTCGTGCTTCCCGTTACAACAGACCTCGTCAGTACGAGCTGTCAGCCGCTGCTGATAGTGTCCCATACTCTCTCCTTCCCTGTCTCTCCCTGACGCCATTATTACCCCTTCCGTTTCACACTCCTTTTTTTCCTCCCCTTGCCCCCTGGCCACCACTCAGCAACACCACAAACAAAGACCCACTATCCACCGTGTCTTCCGCTTAAATTTATGTTCTTTTTAATTATTACTAAATGTATTAAATACGCAGTTTTTCAGCAGTGAGAGTTTTTTTGTTATGGTTTTACCCCTGTTCGGAGTAGGGGTGATTAAAGACGGAAAAGGATTGCGCAGCAGCTACGGAAGTAGTTCGATATTAGCCTTTTTGAACAACTATCCCGGCACTCGCCTGGGCCATGAACAACCGGAATCAGGGTGGATGGAGCGGGATTCGAACCCGCGTCCTCCCGTCGCCGTGAGACCAGTTTGTGACCGATCGTGTCATTGTTACAGGAAACAAGTGATTTGAAGGTCAGTTTGCTTACCGATTGCACAAAGTGAAAATCCGTCAAGACTTGTGTTCCGTACGAAAATTACGAGTCAAATACAAGGCACTAACATTAGTACTATATTTTGGTACATTTTTATTAAAATCAGTAACAACTGATTTTTAAAAAACGGCTCCCTGTTCGTTATGAGAAATTGTATTTCAAATTGTGAATGAAAATTAAACACAAAAATCAATTTAAAAAAGTAAAGTGTTCAACAAACAGTTTGATTTTCTTTTTTATATAAAATATCATTATCCGATTCATGAAATTCACTTGTGAATCGTTTGTATAACATTGTGTCGAAAAAGAAAAAAATTTCAACTGAAGTGTTAAATTTGTTAAAATTACTCAGTTATTTTGCGATAACCATGAATTAAGATGGCTGTACAGTAATTTTACCTGCAAACTTTAGAAAATTTAAACATCACTGTTAATTTCACAAACGCCATGTTTGGCGAATTCTTCTGTAACTCGACGAATCGGAAGGGGTATCTCAGAATTGAGGTGGTTAGGTTGACAATTTGCCTGGATCAGAAAAAAAAATTGCACTAGGAATTACACGGTGAGAATGCGCAATATGTTTCAGTTTCTTCTTAGTTGTGGCGGTTTGGTTCAAATACGGCCAGGATCAGAATGTCACCAAAAGCACAAGTAATGGGCACGTGTAAATAAACTTCAACCAACCCTTTTCTAGGTGAATCTAGGTTTGATTTAATTCCGAAAATGATTGGCGCGAATTTTATAAAACTTTGTACACATATTTCTCATTGCGTCAATGAAAATAGCCAACTATGCTGGGCAACGCCGGGAACTCAGCTAGAGTATATAAACAACAAGCTGGTGCCCACGACTTCGTTCGTGATTGTAAAGAATTTGAATTGACAGCTACCGACATCTAACCACCATAGTGCACGATACGAGACACGATACCACTACCACACACAAACACCAATGGTCTATGCTATGTAGTTGTGGCAGGAAAGAGAAGTATAAAGACACACAAGTCTTTGGTCGAAATATGAAAACGCTCTGCATCGACCACTTTTAACCATCATATCTCCCACATCGCCACAGCTATAGACATTCGGCCAACGTTGTGCACGACAGGAAACTCCATGCTACTTCCACACACAAACACCAGTGATCTGTGCTAGGTAGTGGTGGCTGAAAAGTGAAATATAGGAAAACACACGTCTATTTTTATATATACATAAGATAAGATTACAATTCATACATCACATTAAAAATAAAAGAGAAAAAACAAAAACAAACAAGGTGTTATTTTCATTGAATCCTCTTTACAAGAAAATATTGCGATCTCTCTACGATTTACCCAGCTTTTCTCTGAAACTTGTAACAGTTCTGGTCCTTTTTATTTCTTCAGGTAATTTGTTATTCATTTTTAAACATTTGTGCAACACTCTTTTCTGTGCTTTACTACTTCAATTATAATTGGATGGAAATGATTTGCCTGCCTTGTCTTATAATTATGTACATCATTTCATTATTCTTTTGTACTAATCTAAACACATATTTTAGTAATAATCCACTTTCCAACCTATATACATCTCTAATTATTCCGTTTTCAGTATACAGACATCCTAAGTCCTTAAGCATCTTACTGACATTTTGAGTTCGTCTTTTATTTAGAACAGCCCTCATTCCCTTATCAAAACTATTTTCCAACTTCATAACTTCCCTTTTGTTCGCTATGATTAATAATTTGTAGCAGCTTATGTGAGGCAGCACAACTGCTTTAAACAATAGCTGTTTACCTGGTTTAGATAACAGTTTTCTTAATTTGTGTATTAAAGTTACCTTTTTTGCTACTTTTTTATTTATGTAATCTACATGACCTATAAACTTAAGCTTATTATCTATAACTACGCCAAGATATTTATAATTTTGAACCCAATTAATATTATTGAGGGTAAACAAATGAAAATCTGCGACACAGTTACTTTTGTTGCTTTAAGTAACTGTGTCGCACATTTTCATTTGTTTACCCTCAATTTGAAACAGTTGCAGACTTTCACTAATCCATTTTGTTATGGATAAAGTTAAGACCAATTAATATTAGATCCATTTATCACAACTGAATGCAGTGCCTCTGCCTCTTCGCTAAACAATTTCTTCCCCATCACCATACATGTTGTTTTTGCCACATTCAGACTTAACAAATTTTTATTTAGCCATTCATTGACTAATTTTAACTCATTTTTTCTAGATTTTTTCCCGTGATAATATATTAATGTGTCATCTGAAAACATGTGAATTTTACAATTCTTTAGTATTTCTGCCAGATCATTTACATACAATATAAATAATTAGGGACCCAGTTTAGTACCCTGTGGAACTCCATGTTTCACTTCTCTTTCTTCTAATAGAAACTTATTGAATACAGTTCACTATTACACCGTCAATGATTTTTGTCAAATCTGATTGTAGGGCATCTTCGGCGCAGTTGTTGGTTAATAGATTATAAATCAAAATTCCGTCTGGAAACAACTGTTGATGTTAATGTTACTTTATAATCATACACGTTTCGCCCTTGTGGTATGGGGCATCGCCAGTGGCTGTGAATTTGTTTTACATGTGTTTCATTACATTTGAACGAAGGATTACACATGTGAAACAAATTCACAGCCACTGACGATGCCCAACACCATAAGGGCGAAACGCATATGGGAATAAAGTAACATTAACATCAACAGTTGTTTCCAGATGGAATTTTGATTATAGTTTTTCCTGATTTCATATTGAGTGTCACAGCAGATTCCTGATAGAAATATAGAAGGTACTGAATGCGGGAGTGGACAGTGCATTTGGCGGGGCGCAGTTGGCCAGCCTGTGCTCACTTGGCCCTCGCCGTGTGACATTAATACTTGAAGAGCGCGCGGCGCCCCATCTAATATGTATGAGCCAGCGCTCACGGGGCTAGGCGGCTCCGCTGCTTTATTTACACGCACACACACACACGCACGCGCGCTTAAACAATTACACGCAACCCACATCTCGTAAAAACACTCGCTACATTGTTAATTACTGCGATCCAGCCGATATCATTTCACAGGTAAAAAGCACACTAACTAGTCTGTCGACCATCAGTGGAGTAAATACGACAAACTATCTACCTTCACGTGTACAAACGTTACAGCACTTTAAAAGGAAAACAGTGTCTACATAGATAAAAGTTAATTAAAAAAAATAGTGTGCTGCACTGTTAATAAGCTATATAAAAGCGTCAGCCATTTTTGAAACTTTTGTATGTTTCATTGAACAGGATTCAACGAAAAACTACTATTTTTTTCTAACTCATGGTGCTACGATTTCCACTTATATGCGACGGTGGAGACTTGAAAAATTTATATAAAAAAACCCCTCCTTTATCGGGATTGTGTCCAAATTGATCGTCGGTGTGCTGTAGCTATAGCTATAATATAACAGTGAGCGGACAGGCCGTAGGGTCTCAGAGACTCTCTTCAGCCGAACTAACCTACTGGGAGGGAATGGGAAGGAACTCGGCCGTGGCCTAAACAAGGAACCATGCCGGCGTTCGCCTGCAGTGACTGCGGTTTAACAGTGCGCTATTTTGTTTTGTTTTAGGTTTAATTCCCCCAGGTTAACCTCGCAGGCGGGCTTTACAGCCAACTTAGCCTAAAGGGAGGGGAGGGGATGGAAGTAGGCTGCGGCCTTGTGGGGAACCATCCCGGCATTCGTCTGCGATGGCTGAGGAAAACCACGGAACATCCCAGTGAGGATGGCGGGACGGGATTTGACCCCCGTGCTCCCGAATGTTAGGTAGGAGGGTCGTTAAGTTTCCTTTATATCCTAGGCCGTTCAAACAAGCTACGTTTCGAAGACAATCTGGATTTGTGTTTGGATGGAAGGCATTCACGGAAAAACATGCTCTGCCATTTTTATGCGGTTTCAAATAATGTGCTGTGGGGGTAAAATAGGGCGTGTTTCATTTCGGTCAAGTCGGGAAGGTTAGAGACTTAAGATAATATTGTCAGGGATTACTATCCATTTTTCCTCTTAGCGCGACTCAGTGATGGTCGAAATGTTTATAGCGATTTCAACGAACCAGCGGCATCAAATTATTATTATTATTATTATTTTTAAACTGCTTAACTTCTTTTAACAGCGAGGTCTTTAGAGACGCGTAAGGATGGAGGGCAAGGAAAGGGAAGGAATTCGGCCATGGCCTTTTGAAGGAACCATCCCGACATTCGCCTGGAGTTATTTGCGGAAACGACGGGCGGGGATTCGAACCCGCGTCGTTGCGGAGGCGAGGCCAGAGCGTGGTCGGCAGTTGTGTGTGACCCGGATTCCTCCTAGGAGAGGCTCACCGCGCTGGAGTCACGTGGTCTCGCCGGCGCTGTTTGCTCGGCACACAGCGGAGCGGCGCTGCGAGGTCACCTGAGCCGTGACGTCACCGCTACTTGACAAACTGCGTAAAACCAGCCGCGACGCCGTCACGACTGCTACGACCTGAATTCCAGGTCCTCGAGCAATGCAGAGCCACAACATCACGACCACCTACCTACTGTCGACAGCACGTCACCTGACGAGGAATGACACACGCACGGTGCATGTAGTATCAGTGAGCGTGCTATCCGTGTTTAGAATAGCGAAAGCGTGCGATCGATCTGAGTCTGACCAAGGACAGATTGTGATGGCCCGGAGGCTCGGCACGAGCATTTAGGAAACTGCACGACATATCGGGTGTTCGAGGAGTGCTGTGGTGAGTGTCTTCAACAAGTGGCGAAACCAAGGTGAAACCACGTCCAAACGTCGAGGGGTTGGGCGGCCACACCTCATTACAGATGTCGCACGTGGTAGGCTGGGCAGACTGGTAAAACAGGACAGACGGCGAACTGTGGCGGAACTAACATCAGACTTTAATGCTGGGCAGAGTACAAGTGTGTCTGAACTCACAGTGCACCGAACACTCGCAACGATGGGCCTCCGCAGCCGACGACCCATGCATGTGGCAATGTTACCACTACGACATCGGCAACTACGACTGAAATGGGCACGTGACCATCGTCCCTGGACGTTGGCGCAGTGGCAGAGCGTTGCATGTCCTGATGAATCCCGATACCTTCTTCATCATGCCGATGGGAGGGTGCGAATCCGTCGTTTTCCAGGGAACAGCTTCTTGACACCTGTACTGCGGGACGGAGACAAGCTGGCGGCGGCTCAATTATACTCTTGGAACCGTTGACGTAGTTATCCATGGGTCCAGTGGAGCTCGTGCAAGGCACCATAACAACTAATAAGTATCGTACACTGGTTGCAGACCACGTACACCCCTTCATGACGACAATGTTTCCCAACGGCAGTGGCATTTTTCAACAAGATAATGCGCCATGTCACAAGCCAGGCGTGTGATGGAGTGGTTCGAGGAACACAGTGGCGAGTTGCAATTGATGTGCTGCTCCCCAAATCGCCAGATCTGAACCCGATCGAACACATCTGGGATGTGACTGAAAGTGGCGTCAGAGCTCATAACCCCTCTTCCCGGAATTTTCGGGAATTAGGTGACTTGTGTGTGCAGATGTGGTGCCAACTCCCTCCAGCGACCATCCAAGGCCTCACTGCTTCCACGCCAAGACGCGTCGCCGCTGTTATCCGTGCCAAAGGCGGACATGCCGGCTATTAGGTAGGTGGTCATAAAGCTCTGGCTACACAGTGTAAAAACAACAGCTACCATGAAGTTCACAAGACGTGAAACATCATTAATTAAAGCACTGAAGCTCAACGTTTTCAATAGCCGCGCCATATTTTATAAATAGAACATCCCATCGCGCCGCATGTTCTATTTTATCGGAAAAAATACTTAAATATTTTTATGAACCAAAAAACACTATACATGAAAAATAAATATTTAACTAATTATTTACAATATAATTTTTTAATGCAACTTTTGACCTTTTTTGGCAGAACTAAGTGCATAAATGTTGATGTCGAAAGTAGTGGTGGCTACTCGCTGTCCAAACGCACAACAGCGATGCGTAATGACTGCACATCGTCGCTACATCAAGCGAGAGACGATGTTGGCTTACAATCTGCTTAACTCGTGTTGTAGTGTTTGGCATGACCATTCAAAGTTCTAATATCCCAGCTGCGTGGACCGCATGCTGACATACGGGTTGGCCACCCCTGAACTAAAGTAATCATGGGCTCTTAAGTGTGAGCGCGGATACTAAACTCCAGTTCTGATACAGCTACGACGGATATTAATGAACGACAAAGTTTAGTAGTTATACACATTAATCACTCTTAATCTTTTTCACCTTTATCTATAGTTTCAATTTCGTAGCAAGAATCCCATAGTCTCGTAGTGTGGGATCACCCACAGTTTCTTTCTTTATTTTTATTTTATTTTATTTTATTTTTTGCTATGAACAGTTTCTCGACTGCTTTGATGCAATCCTCCATCCCTTCTTATCTTGTGCTAACCTCTTCATCTCAACATACCCATCGCAGCCCACGTCCTCAATTATCTGTTTCATATATTCTAATCTCTGTTTTCCTCTACAGTTCTTACCTTCGTCTGTTCCCTCCACTAGCAAGTTAACCAATCCTACATGTCTCTAAATATGACCTACCAGCCTGTCTCTTCTTTCTGTAAGACTCTTCCACAAAATTCTTTCCTCACCCATCATTTACAAAACTTGTTCATTTCGTACTTTGTCTACTTAATTTTCAGCATTCTTCTGCAGCACCACATTTCAAACGCTTCAGTTTTCCTTCTTTCTGATATTCCTAAGATCCATGCTTCGCTGCGATAAAGTGCTGTGCTCCACACAGTTTTAAAAATCCTAGATGAATGTCCGAAACAGGAAGCTTTCTCTTTTACGTGAACGCTCTTTTTGCTGGTGCTATTCTGTTTTTAACATCATCGCTGTTTCGGCCATCGGTTGTAATTTTACTTCCTAAGTAGGAAAATTCAGTTACTTCTTCTATTCCTTCCGACCCCATTTTAATATTTAAGCCCAGAGTGGTTGGTGAGTGAGGACGCCGGTTCGAATCCCCCTCCGAGCATCCAGATTTGGGTTTTCCATGATTTACCCTCAATCACTTTAGGTGAATGTCGGGGTGTTTCCTTCAAGAGGCCATGGCCGAATTCCTTCCCGTTCCTTCCCCTAGTCCCATACCTCAACAAGACGTGAAGCCGTAAGTATATCCAGTACATACATTTATATTTAACCTACTATTATCTGTATCATTTCTGCTACGTATCACCACTTTTGTCTCACTTTGGTTGATATTCAGTCGTATATCTTCCTCGAGTACTTTGTTCACGATATACAGTGAGACGTGTGACGTCAGCGCGTTCCACCTGGTGGGCTCCCTCTGGTCACGTGGTACAGGCCAGAGGCGCGATACCACGCTGACGCGCCTGCAGAATGACGTAGTGCGACTCTGACAGAGACAACTTTCAAAACAAACTTTGCAGTCGGTATTAACACTGGTAAAAACTAAGCGACAAGAGTGTTGATTTTGTGGTTCGCTTCCTTTGATTTTAAATTCGTAAAGTGTTTACCACACGGCTGGCGAAATCATCACTTACGATTAGGGATGCAAGGTAATATCAACATCGACATTTATATCGATAATCAATAATATCATAATGATATCTATATTTTCCGATATAATATGTTATTTTAGAAATTAGAAATAAGCATGAAAATCAAAATCAAGTAGTGAATTTGAGTTAGTTTATTGAAAAAAAATTAGGTCTGCAAATATTAAGCGTCAACACATCCTGAAATCGTAGTTTGCTTAACCTTTTTCCACGAAGTCCATTCCTAGTTTGAGTGACAGTGGTTCCTGCCTGTGAGAAAAGGCGGTCAGATGGTGCCGACGAGGCTACGTTGAGTAAGTGATTAATTGCAATTTTGATCAAATCTTAATCCCACTAGTATACCAATCATGATTGATTTCAATTTAATTTTACAGCAAAAAAATGTGCCGTAATCGTCAAATATTCGGTGTTTTTGTATAGGTACGTAGCAATTGTTTTCGTATTTTTCATCAATTTTTGTTTTGATAGTTCCACGGAAAGGGGCTTTGTATAATGATACTAAGTGCTTCATTTAAACCTTTGCCTTCAACTGCATTAAAAGGTCTATTATCAACACCGATAAAATAAGTAACTGTATCGGTGAGGCGGCCATATTATTTACCCCCATTAGAATATTGTAATACGTCTGACAGAGAAATAAGAACTAACGAACGTAACGCAAGATATTAAATAACAAAACGGTGAACGTAAATGAATGGGAAACGAATAACGAGCACTAAGTGGCGTGGAAGCACAGAGTAGCAAATCACGTTATCGAGCTAAATCAGAGTTTGGCATAGTCAAGTTTGGTAAATTTCACCCGTACGTTTATTTGCAGGATTTTTTTTTTTTTTTTTTTTTTTTTTTTTTTTTTTTTTTTTTTTTTTTTTTTTTTAGTTGGAAGGTGTTTGTAGTCTTCGATATTTCACTGCATCATATCGGTATTATCGTATCAATCATGTAAAAATATCGATATAAATTACTATATTTTTGGATGGATATTATCGGTTAATCGATATATCGTTGTAACCCTAGTTCGCTATGGGCCATTTTAATATCGCACTCAAACACTAGGCAAAAAGAAACTGAAATTTTTTCCCTTTTTTTGATTTTAACATCCGTGGAAATTCTATGGAAAATGCTTCCTAATGTTTCGTTCTTACAGCTACTCACGGTTACATGAGCGTTACACACTCTGCACTCACCCACCGATACATTGTACGCACGGCTATCCCGAAGTGGGGGGGGGGGGGGCGACGCAGAGATTCAAAATATTGCCGATTCTAGTTTCAGAAATAGAATCGATGTAAATAAAATAGGAGAGAGATCGATTGATCATTGACTACAGCGTATCTTGGGGTAACCTTATATTCAAATGACAGAAGCTTCAACGCACTTAAAAGAGCAACTACCATTTTGAAAAGAAATCGGAAATCCACCACAGCTGTCCATGAAAAACGCTCAGACACGTGATGGAATTTTAGTTTGAAAATTCGTAAAATAACAGTGTCCATCCGTACAACTGTAAAATACAGCACATTCCGCAGTTTTACGGGAACACCGTAGGAGTTGTAAGGTATGTTTCCAGTAAGATGGTCCGCGCTCTCAGATTTTCTTATGGTTTTACGTCTCGTCGACGTCGAGGTCATTAGAGGCGGGAAGGGACTAGGGACAAGGAACGGGAAGCAATTCGGCTTTGACCTATTGAAGGAAGCATCCCGGGATTGGCCTGGAGTGATCTGGGGAAACCATGGAAAACCCAAATCTGGATGCCCGGATGGGGGTCAGAAATCACGTCTCCTCGAATGCGAGGCCAGAGCGTTAACCACTCACCCCCCACGCTCCGAGAGCACAGGATTCACGTAATGAATGCATCACCAGCAACACAGACATGGAGAACTGATCCACTCAGGCGCATTGTGGTTGGCTTATATTTAACTATTGGCGGGTTCGAACAAAGCTGAATGCTTACGAAGCCACAAGTGCAATTTTTCAATAATGACGAATATCAACAAAAAAACGCAGCGAAAACCCGAAAAAAAACAATAATGACGTCTGCGAAAAGTGTGCAATTTTATACCACTGAAGTCGTTGTTTTGATTCTCTATTCGTTTGCTTCATTCGTCAATGCAGACAGCAATGTCCGCCAAATTCGTTTCCCCCGCCAGTTTTGAAGAGCGTGCTGTGTGCAAATCCATCTGGAGTTTCGCCTGGTTCAGGAGTGAACGCAACGGCCTTGGAGACCACTGTCACAAGCATGGCGGATTCTTATGTAATTCGACCTAACAGAATCGGAAGTGAGCAATATTATTATTGTTTTGATATCTAACTTAGTTCTAGACATAACGAATATCAAAAGTTAGTTGTACGTATAGTTCCTTGTGCGTTTTGCCACATTTTTCTTCTGGCCCAGATCGCATTTAAACTTAATCACCTCAATTTTGTAATAGTATATCTCGAGAACTAAGTGAGATATCGAAAAATTTTAGTCTTCACTTTCATTTTATCTCGTAAAGTTACACAAGAAATCCAAATCAAATTTGGTCCAGGCCGCATTTCAATCCAACGACCTCACATCTCAGATACGATATCTGGAGAACTAAGTGAGATATCAAAATATATATATATATTTATTTTCTCGAGTTACATAAAAATCCGTCTTTAATTTGCGGCGTCACAGTTATCGTAGAATCGTCGGCGGAGGAAGAACTTCTATCTAGAGAGGTAAAAGAAATAATTAGAAGTGAACGGGGAATATGTGCTGGAGTCAAGTAGATTAAAACTTGTTTTAAAGAATTTAGTGTGTCTATGTGAACAAACGGCCGTTGCTTTTCGAATACGCCACATCTTTGCTTGGTTGCAGTGATTTGGGGTACTCGAATGCGAGACCCCGCGGTCGGTCACTCAGGCGTTTGATTCCGCCTCTGTCCGCCGCAGCTTAACGCCAGCTCTGCTAAATGGATTTGCCCGCGCGCCGGCTTTTTTCCGCCCGCGCGCCGTAACTCGCCGCTCTTTACGGCCCATTCGCGCTCCGCCTTGCTTCCGCACTCTCGCAAACCGAGTTAAAAACACATGAAAGCCAAATGAGTGACAACAATGATATTTTATTCACCCGCGATCGCAGCAGCTCGCGAAATTAAAGTCACTTTCGCGAAAACGGATTAGCGCGGTTCGCGCGAGTTGTTGTTTTTACGCCTCCTCCTCAAAGGGCCACTCCAAAACAAAAAAGGGCGCGCCCAGCCTGCAGTTAATTAAAACTGCTGTTCGCTGCAGACCGATCGCCAAAGTCAGAGAAGTGCACGCTGACATATAGGGTCACCAAAAATCAACCGCTCTCAGAAAAATTAATGCTTTTGCTTTTCACACATTATTACAGACCAAAGTCCGTCAGTACTCCAAGACATACACTTCATGCACAGTTGCATAGTTTCTCTACCGCATGTAGACAAGAACTACCTGATTTCACTTCCTCTAACTGCGATCTAGAAACGGAAATCAAAACAAAGTCGATACGAATATCATTTCTATAAGGTCTTTTTGTCACAAGCCATTATCTCCCTTCATACCTAACCTAAATCGGTAAAGATTAAGTTATCCGCTTCCATCATACCATATTTTAAGAAAGTAATTTTTCCAAATCCGACCCTTAAAGGGCAAAAATATCAATATTTCTAAAATGCGCTTTTTTGTGTCACGAGCCATTTATCTCCCTGGATACATAACTGAAATTGTTAAATGAGTTATCATTTTAAAGATTAAGATTTCCGCGGTGGCCACATCGTATCTGAAGAAAGGAATTTTTCGGAATTCGACCTTTAAAGTGCAAAATTATCATTATTTCCGTAACGTATTTTTTTTTATCATGAGCCGTTTACCGTCCTTCATATCCAACCGAAACAGATAAACGACCTATCATATTGAAGATTAAGGACTCTTATTTGGTCACATCATATCTTAAGAACGAAATTTTTCCGAATTTGACCCTTAAAGGGCAAACTGTGAACGTCGCGCGTATGAGACAGTTCAGAGCCAAGCCGCTAGATAGCGGCATTACATATCGCAGAGATATTAATAAACTGCTTCATTGGCGTCGACTTTTGTTACGTACCTATTACACTAAACAAATAAACAATTGAAACAAATGAGGCGGCTCTTCTTTCATCCTATTACAAACCACCAGCCGTACTATTCATTGTGTTCGCGAAATTTTCGTACGGGTCCTCTACTAAACAATAATTTCTGTATCCCTTCGAAACTTCATACACTCTTGTTGCCCTAACTACAATCCTCGTCATCAAAACTCTGCCACTCTATAGAAACGGGGACAGCTTCAAAAAAAAAAAATGCACAGTGAGCATTAAGAGACATACGGACATTTCGAAATCGTGTCCTTCTATTCTCATAAGATGTCGCGGTTCTAAATGCCGATCACATATGTGGCAGCCTTTCTTCTCAATATGACGTGGAGGATACTCCTCGACTGTGGACGCTGAGTGGTACGTGTCGCCACGAAGCCTCATGCGGGGACAGTTGGACAACTACCTGCCAGTAAAGGTTTACGTGCTCTCAGAGTCAGTCTCGTATTCGTCAGGTAAGCTGCTATCTGTGATCATCTACAGCAAGCGATTCTGTTAGCTGCGGTATTCGATGTTAACCGCGTTACACGTATCTTTACAGTAATGACGTATGGTGAGAACAAGTAGGTTGAAGTCCACTCGGTGGAAATTGGACAAGATCTGAACGTAACAACGAACTTTGGTTGGAGAGTTGAACCAATCTCCTCTGTTCCCCCTGCTAGCTTCAAGAACGAGGTGTGAAATCGATAGTGGCGACAATGAGCAGCATCATCGGCAGAACAGACTTCGAATCACGGGCAGTGAGCATCTAGTACGAGTCAAGAGAAAAGGTCACGTGTGTTATACAACGAAGGACACGGGTTGCGGAAGCAGCTTCGATTTTGTTGGGAGTTAAAAAAAAAAATGTACTGAAGACACAGATAGGGTCACAGGTGACACAGGTCATCCTAGATGATTGTAAAAGCATTTGCTACTATCCCTCAAACGAACGCTATGGTTTTACATATATAAATTGTGTATAAACTTTTTAACAGCGTAAATGTTTTTTAAAGGTACAGAATGCAGCCAGCAGGAAGTGAGGAATTTATAACCACAACGAGACAGAAGATTCATAAAGCATAAAAGTCAAACCCAAGATAACAAAGTGTGACATCGGCTCAAGGAACAGAGAAGTCAGGCATTATGAGGATGTGAATTTAGCGGCGTAGAGAAATAATGTTTGAGATGGTTCCTAATCACATTCTGCAAGAGATTAATCACAGATTTAAGGATTTGGAGGAATTTTATTCCACACATTTAAAGAATAAATTTATACCATAAGTAATAATAGCCGTAAGACCCAGACCTTTAAGGAAATTGTATTTTGTGAATTATTTGTAGCAACCTGTGAGTTGACTAAATATGGTTTTGTATATTTTTCTTGCGATTAATTGTGAATTTGTGTAAATGGACTTTGTTTTATGGAAGGAAACTATGTAAATAATTTGTAATATGTTCAAGGACAGTACGCTGCATAAAAATTGGTTAAAATTTTGTAATTCTTAGTATTGATGTGAGCTACGATGTTCAGAGGACATTTTGTTACAGTTTGGATTGATTTATGTAGATAATTTTGTGTTTAAATATCTTTAATTTTAATTTATGTGCATTTCATAATGATTGTTAATGTTTTTTTTATTAATTCTGATTTGCTTATTGTGATTTTAATTGTTTAAGTATTGTTAGAATTCCAAAAACGTAGGTCGGAAGTCTTAGAAATATTCTGGAATTTTCTCTGAAACCTACACAAGCGATCAGCAGATACGAGTTTTAGTTTTGTTTGAAAGTTAGTTGAGTTGTGGTGTTGAAACGTATAATCGCTGGAATATTACGTTTGCACCTAGTATCTTTGGACATCGATGTGTTAAAAGAAAATATAACGAAGCCGAATGTGAATCTTCTTGGACGAGTTATTTCATTTATAAAGCAAGATACCTATCATGGCGACCGCGACAGGACAGATCAGCAAGAAAGAGTAATAAGCAATAATACCACTCACGCATTAAGAGATCATTACGGAAGATGTGGATAGCCCTGGGCAGAAGAATGACATATCGTGCTTCACGAGCTAAGTCGAAAATTGACAAACATACAAGCACAAGACGGGCGTGAAAAAAGGAATTAATCAGAATAGTGAAAAATGCCGCGTTGGAAGCATGTAACAATTTCTACTGCAATTCGTTTAAAAAAAAAAAAAACGCAGAAAAAGGTTTTTTTTAATGGTATTTCAGTTTTTTAGCCATTCAGCCAGTACCATCTTAGTCTCCGTTTCTTCAGTTGTGTTTGACTCTTCTTGTTTTTCGGTGATAATCTCAAGTGAAATGACAACGCAGGACAAACAAACACTTAATTAAAACCACGCATGCCCTGGGTCGGACTCGAACCGGCGACCTCTGCAACGCGAAGCTAGCTCGCTAGCCCCGAGCTAAGGAGGGCGGCAAAAGGAATCTAGTAGCGTGTAAAAGAAGTTAGTAGACTGTATAAAGAACGAATGTGACAGCAAAGAAAGACACGTGAAGGGTGTGATGCTCAACTTCAAATCAGAAAATCCATTCACTCGAGGAAATGAGAGTGTGCTGGAGAGGGTGGGTCCAGTTGCGGGAGCAGGTAGCTTGGCGGCGCTAACCACTGAAGGTCGGCGTGAGTAATGCCTGCCTCATGAGCGCGCCGACAAATGAGCGGCCATCAGTCACGGGGCGCCCACTGCTCCGGAATGTTCCCTCCGCAACCTCTGTAGTCAGACAGCGGCGACAGAAGAACGTGCTGCGCAATAAATCATACCGCGGACCTGCTGCTGCGTACTCGACGGACAGCAGGCTGACTCGGCGAGGAAGGAGAATCCTCCACAGCGACAGAGCTCCTCACATACAAAGGCGCAAGTCTTCAGGACAAGTAGCATGCGCTACATATGAAAGACCTCCTCATCCACACGTCCAATGCGAGTGCTCCAGAGTGTCGTTCTTTATGCAAGTCTCGTCCAAAAATTATTCTCTACATTGTAATTGTAAATTAATTTATAGAGAAACGCCGATAACCTACTGGTCAGCGTGATTTGGAAATCACGGGCAGGAAAGAAGTTTCTGGAAGACTCTTACAGAAATAAAGAGACAGGATGGTGGGTGATATTTTTAGACATGCGATGAACAGTCGAAGGTAAAATCTGTACGCATAGACAGAGAGTAGAAAATATGAAACAGATAGGTTGCAATACCTATGTGCAGATAAAAAGGTTAGCTCCGAATAGGAAGAGTGCCTTTTTTTTACTCCAGTCTTTACGTTTTTGGACAACAACGTCATTAGAAGCGAGAGGAGGACGGCCTTTTGAAGGAACCATTCCGACATTCACGTGTACAGACCTCCGAAGTCTGAATGGACGCACGGGGACTCGAACCCGCGCCCAGCTGGTACTTGGCGCCGTGTGTGTGGCGAGCGTTCGGTATTCTGACGGACTCGCGCACGCAAACAGTGCAGTCGGTGGCTTTGCCGCAGTCAAAGACAATCACTGGCCGCACACAATCAGCGTGTTGATCACTCAAACACGGCCCGAGTGCCGCTGTTTGTTCCCGCCATCACGCACTCAAAGGACGCGCCGACATCGGCTGACGCGACGAGATCTGACCGAGAGGAGAGCCGCGTTAGCAGCACCCACAGATTAGAGACAGGGCATGGCAGTATACGAATAATTAGAGTTACTGTAGAAGCACTACGACCGTGAGAACTCGGCACGGTGCGAATCCTCCAGGTGCTGCAATCAGCGCCTCCACACGTCGTGGCGAGGAATCAGAGAGAGCCTGGACATGTCAGGATGACCAGAACCACCAGGTTCACACGGACCATACCCCAGGCCCGGGAAGCAGGGTACCCGCCGTTGGTCGACCCCTCTGAGCACGTGGTTGGTCACGTGGGCTAGTGTTCAGGCTCTATAATCTCCCTGATGTAGCGGTTGCCGTTGAGATTGCCCTCGATACCTAGCAGGCAAAACCGCATGTTACACCCAATGGGATTCCAAACGACCGCACTTGTCCGATATCCCGGTCAGCAATGGATTGCGTCCACCGCGGCAGCCTCCTACACGTAACGCGGGACAACTCGACGTCAGCACGCCAGAGCCGGCCATCACGTGATCAGGCAGACTGAGGCGTTGGCTGGTAATACAGGTAATACATCCGCACTGCAGTTGGTAAACATTCTTCATGCGGAAAGTCTATGTTAGGGACAACTATCTAAAACAATTCCCCTTATATAGGGTCCGGCAGGGAGGTGCTACGTTTTTCAAAACATTGTTACGCAGACGTTTTTGAACAAATTTCATTTTTTTTTGTTTCCACAGTTTACATATATGATGCCATTTAAGACATAATTGCACAACAATAACAGATTCCAATTCACGTGTGAAAAATGACGTCATCCAAGTGGCGACCAGTCATGTTCAGGTATTGTTGGAGGCGGGTGAAAAAGTTGTCCATACACCTTTCAAGGATACAGCGTGGAATTGCTCGAATTCCTCGAGACATCCGAGAGATCTTCTAGAGTCCTTGGTTTTTCAATGTAAACCCGAGCTTTCAGGTAGCCCCATAAGAAATAATCACATGGTGAAACATCTGGCGATCGAGGAGGCCAATCCACAATCCCGCGCAATGAAATGAGGCGCCCTGGAAAATTGTCCCTCAAAAAACCCGTGGATTGTCTTGAGGTGTGACAAGTTCCTCCATCTTGTTGAAAGCAAACCCTATCTAGGGCAATCCGATGTCTTCTTAATTCGCGCATCAAAAATTCTCTCAACATCGTAAGTTGTGAGTTGACCGTCACAGTCTACCGTTTTCTTCAAAAAAGTAGGTGCCTATTATGCGAAATGGAGCCATTCTGCACCACACAGTTAGCCTCTCAGTATGCAGGGGTCTTTGATGGACTTCCCGTGGATTATTTTCCGATCAGTACCGACAATTCTGTTTGTTTACAGGGCCTGCCAAATGAAAATGAGCCTCGTCACTGAATATCAGAATACTGTCATTTTCCAAGGTTTCGAGCATCGTTTATGCAAACCTAAACCACCATATATAGTCATTGTTCTTCAGTTCTTGAAATTCGGCGATCTGACTTGTCTGACATGTGTGTCGTACTCTTTCGATGTTTTCTGGTGTTCTAACGATCCGATCACCTCCACGAGCTGTCCCAGGTCTCACAGTTCCTCTCGTACTAAACTTGTTAAACCGTTTCAGTATTGTTGGGCGAGATGGAACGGCACCATGTCTACCAACATTGAAATGAGTTATAAATCGTCGCTGTGTCTGCACTACAGAATGACCGGTCGCAACAAAGGTGTCGTAAGCAAAGGCGCGTTGTTCAATCGTCCACTGCTCCATGGCTACTGAAATGGCAAACAATAAGTAATATATATCAACTAATGGGCAACAATCAGTCCCCCTACCACGTATAGAATACCCATGCCGGACCCTGTACGATAACTACTGCTATCTAGGATGAAACTGTTTGAATGTTTGACGACGAGCCAACGATTTAGGTATGAAGCTTCCAGAGCAGAGTCGGAGGCTGATCCCAAGCAGGGGGCCGCCATAAAAATGCAAAGTGACTATACACGCCGTTAATTCCTGAGGTTTGGTTAACGCGGTGTCAGCAGAATTCAGGCGCCATGACGTAGGTGAAGCTACTGACCTGTCGGTGGAATCAGACCGGACGTGATGCGGAAGCACTTACGGAGTAGGGAAGAAGCTTGGAGCAAGACCAGGTGAGAGAAGGATTAAGGGAATAGAAGAGAGTGTGAAAAGAGAGGAGTGCGATGAAAGAGGAGACGGTGATATCAAGTTTCCTGCAGCAATCACTTTGCAATGGTTATGTACGAACGAGATAAAAAAAAAAAAGCTTCGTCTACTGCGTTGATTAAGCGAGTTCCCAAATCATTTATCCTTGCGTCAAGTCATATTATTTACCTTTAATGTTATTTTAAGGTGTAGTTAATTAATATTAACGGTATGAAAGGCGGGGAGTGGCAGCCAGGCATCTTGCTCGCAGAGGGTTGGTTCTGCAGCTCCACCAGTAAGGCAGAGATTCTGTTGTGAATCTCTCAGGTTGCGATGTTAGGCTCTCTACACGGAAGCCATCTGAGTGCCCCGAACAGATCGTCTTGCCTCTGAATCTGTTAGGAAGTCCCACCCTGAACAAACACCGTTCTATTCTGTCTGCTGCCTGTTCTAACCTATTCTGTGCTTCGGGGTGGTACACCGTGTAGCAGCAGCGATTATCGATAAATAAATAACATGTATATAAATAACTTGTATATAAATTGTCAACATGTTCACGATCTGCTGCATGATTTAAATGTATAACAAGTACATAACTCGTTCGGCAAGTTAGTAATACTTAGAAAATATGTGTGCGTGGAGACTTTCCCGGCGTACTGAAGCAATGTAGTCTTCACGGGTGTGCAGCCGGATGGTGTTTTGGAAACACAACGTTTCGACAACCAGCTCCCCTGTCTTCATCAGGTGTCCAGTGTCTACAGGCTGACGAAAGCTGGCAGTCACCGGGGACGCGGTGACTGCCAGCTTTCGTCAGCCTGTAGACACCGGACACCTGATGAAGACAGCCAAGCTGATTGTCGAAACGTTGTGTTTCCAAAACACCATCCGGCTGCACACCCGTGAAGACTACATTACTTAGCAAAATACATCAGTAATTACTGTTCAGAGCGCCACTGTGGCGACGAATGCTTGGTGCTGGCTTATTAACTTCTTATATGCACAGCAATTAAGAAACATTATCTACTCAACTACTGCCTCTGCTAATATTGGCCCCACAAAACAAATTTTAGCTAATATATAAGTTTCTGAAATCTGTCCTTCGAGGCCTAACATTCAAAACCAACGGCGAGGAAGACTTTTTTAACTATCTCATCATGAGTACAGTTTTCACCTCAAAGCTCGACTCTGAATCTTTCAGTACGAATACTTCCAGGAATGTCTTGACGTTCCGGAAGTCTGCTGAGCATAAATTACTGTTTTATACGAAGAACATTTCCAACATCGTCACATGGATTTTTGACAAATTAGAGTTGTTCGAGTTGGTAAATCCAGCTTCAACCGCTAATATTATTTGTCTTATGGATTCGTAAACAGAACTAAGTAACGGATTGACTGTAAACTTTAAATAAACAACGTAAAGACTGTCGACGGACGCTAAACATACGAGTGGAAATTTGCGTTTACTTAGAAGTGACGTCACATGGCCAGCTGCTGTGTTCTTGCGTTTTTATATTACTAAAAATAATATGTTATCAATTCTTAACCAACAAACAAAGATAGTTTTCGGTATTCTTACTATTTAGTCTATCAGTGACTAATTAAAGTTCATAGTTTTCATTTATTGTCAAGAATCCTGTTGCGGAGTGATTTTTGACAGTAAACAAACACATTCACTACTTGGTTACTTGCTAATTATAACATCCACACACGTATAGGAGAAAATATTAAAAAATAACTTTCGTATTGTCAAAGGAGTATGTAGAATGTTTGTGGAAGCGTGTTTGCAGAGACCTGATTTATCCGCCTGTGGGTGTATTTTATTTGGCGGCGGCGTGTGCTTGGATTGCTGAGCCGTTCCTTGCGCCACTTAAATATTCCGCCTGGCGACCTTCCAGCCCGCGGCGCAGATTAAAGCTCCCATCTGCATTTCCGAACCTCCGCCAGCTGCGCACAGGCTCGTCTTCCGGACGAATCACTTTAGTTTGTTTGTTTGTTTTTCTGGCTATACGCCTCGACGAGGAACGGGAAGGAATTCAGCCATTCCCTTCTGAAGGAACCATGGCGGTATGCGGTGTTTGAGCGCATCATACGTTTCTACCTCTCCTTCATGCTACCAGTGATAGGCTTCGACTAAATATATCGATGTATCGAAATATCGATATTTTACATAAAATAATCGATATTTAGCCTATCAACATTTTATTTTAGGTACATCAAAAATCGATATTTTATTTCGAGTATCAATTTTTAGTGCCAATTCGATATTTTTTTACTAACGCAATTCAGTGTCGAATGTAATAGGTTACATTTATAATGGATAAATATGAGTATATTTCCGATCTTCTGAAAGCGTCTTTAAAAAGTGAACTCGTTGTAATTTAACAGCTTTACATCAATGGTTAGGAGGTTAAAAAAATCTGTTAACTTTTAACTGGTTTACATTAACGCAATTTTTTTGTCAAGATATTAGAATGTTAACAGTTGGTTTATTTTCATAGTTGAAGAATATTTATTAAGCATTCGTGCTCAGGCGTTGAGGGTTAATGTAAATTAACAGCTTCTGTTTTCAACGAATTTTTTTCATTTATGAATACAAGTTATTGCGTTTACGAAGTGCCAGATATGCCAATCCTCTTCTGTGTCGTCCTAAAGAGTTGGTTTGCAGTTAACTTAGCGGCACCAGACAACAGGGGTGGAACAAATAAAACAGAGAGTTCTATTGATGTCTACATCAGACTTATACTGCTTTTATTGCCTGTAGAAATAGATAAATTAATAAAAGTTTCTATAACCTTCGCATGTGGAAATATTTTTAAATAATTACTTGCTTTAGACAAAAACATCGACATTTTTGTCTCGATATCCATCCATACTGTTTGTATATATCGATGCTATATTTATCGATATAATTTTTCAGCTGGAGAATGTTCCGCAATGCAATATTAAATGGATAGTAAAAAAAATCTTTTATTTATTATTTCTGCCTGTGTTCCCTGGGCGAAATATAGCACTCACACGATACAAACTACCCCACATGTCAACTGATGACACAAGCCAACAGCACTCCGTAATCAGGGTTATTTTGGTAAACGTTTGACATTCAGATAAATCGGTGACAATTTAACAAAATGAATTGTTATCTGGTTGGATCTGATCTTTCGAGTGATGGTACTAAAAGTAAAATTATGATTATTTTTCACACATAAATCTTCCTCCGTTCACGTGCCAAATTTACTCCCGTGAAGTGGGCCAATTTCTGGACGAATCATTTTTATGGTTAAAATCATCGGGAAAAATTGGTTGGTACCGCAGTCAGGGTGTAAACAATTTATTTGCTCTCATTGGGCATATTATTTGGGATTGTGCACTTTTTCTTTCTGCATGTGATCGGCAAAGGCTTCAACAAAATATTTTTACCCGATCTTCCGCTCAAACGTTCGACTTAAACTGTCTTTTCGGCGGTGTGCGCCAAGGATTTGCCAGTGAACATTTGAAAGTGTGTGTTTAGCCTGACCTACAATGTATGTATTTCGTAAAGTTAAGTGAATTATTTACAGTAAGATATTTTTTTTCTTTTTTCACACTGTACCACTGTCGGAAGAATTAGACATTCGTCAGCAGCCTCCCACGCTAGATACGACGCAACTATTATAGATGCAATAAATACAACAAAAATATAACTTAATACACTTTAATTGCAATCAAAAAGTAAAAACCACCAATGAGACTTCTGCAGAGGTCTTTGAAGTATAGAATATTCTACACCGCTGCTGTTGGCGGACAAACTCAAATGCACTTCGCGGGCCTAGGGTTGGCCAGCCTTGGCTTAAAGTAAAAGTCAGTGTAATGAAGGAGTGACTCGACTAATATTCCCCTCACTCCACAGGGATTAGCTGTAACCGAGCGTGGTGGGTGAGCTCTGGCCTCGCAGTCGAGGGGCGCGGCATCGAATCCCCCTCCGGACATTCAGATTTCCGTTTTCCATAGTTTTCCCACATCCGCATGTTGAATGCTACGAGGTTCCTGTAAAGACCATGGCCGACCATTTTTCCGATCCCTCAGGTTAGATGGTCCTTGAGACCTTACAGCACCCTGGGAGGAATAAAACAAAAGAGGAAAAACTTCGTCCGCGGAGGAGGTTGTTCGGGAACGGCGCTAGCCCGGCAGCACATCCATATCCTGATTTCTTAATTTTTAATTTTTTTTTTTTTTTGGATGGATGATCGAGCATTTGATCCTTGCCATCCTGATTTCCGTTTTCCACGGTTTTCGGAAATCGCTTGTAACAGCCCTCATACCTGAATTTTATAGAAAATTGTATTTAATGAAGTATCTGTAGTGAGCTAATGTGTGCTTGAATATGATCTGGTATGTTTGTTTTGCAATTTCTTGTAAATCAGTGTATATAGACTTTATTTTATGAAAATAAATTATTTAAAGGCCATTTAATATGTTTAAGAACCGAATTGTGCAAGAGAATTGCTTAAATGTGTCTAATTCCAAGTATTAATGCAAGTTACGATGTCTACAGGACAATTTTCTACAGCTTAAAATGATTTATGTACATAATTTTGTGTTTAGGTATCTTTAATTTTCATTTCTTACTGTTTTGTAATGATGTTAAATTATTAAGTACTATTTCTGATTGTTTTTAATATGTTTGAGTAATTATTAATGTTCGAGAAATATCTCGCGGAAGTCTTTGAAGAATTCCAGAAATTTCGATAGAACCTATATAAAGAAATCGGCAGAAGGACAGAGTTAGTTTTATACAGATTCACTTTGGAACTGCGTCAGTAGTATCTCTGTATTGTATCTTTGGATGTAAACAATATCGCTGACGTTGTTTTAAAAATAAACAAAAAATGTTAAACTGAACCTCATGGTGGACTATTTAATTAATTACTATATTAATTAAACCAGCGAAGAACCCCGACACGCTCCAGGCGAATGCCTGGTTGCGTCCTCTGACGTGGAGTCAAGAAAGAATGGGACAAGGAATGGGAGACAAGTGACCTCCATGAAGGCCACTATTACAAACAAATTCATCCCTCAACTCCGAGATTACATTGGTACTCCAATCGGATAGCTCCCAAAAGGTTCTTAAAATTTATAGCAAGGCTCAAGCCCAACCATGGGCGGTTCAGAAAACATCCGTTCAAAATCAACATAGTCAGCTCTCCCTTTTGCGAATGTGATGGAAACAGCTTGGAAGATGTCGACCACCTTTTTTTGCGTGCAAGCTCCATTGGAATGAATCCACACATCTGATATCGGATTTACAAAGACATGGGGCTAAGCTCCCCTCAAAGATACAACACCTTCTTCACAAAGAGAAACTGGAATATTACAGAAGTCTTTATAGATTTGCCAATGAAAATCATATAGACATATGAAACTGGTAAGAAATGCCTGTATTCTGAGGGTTGTACTTCTAACTTTGTAACATAATATGTAAAACAGTTAAATCTTTTCTTGGCCGTATGAACTCCGTCCGTTTGCCAATAAATAATCATAAAGAACATGACCGAATTCCTTCCTATTCCTTTTCCTATTCTGCTGTCTATAGCAGTCACTGTTGCCGCGGCATGGCCCAGGGCGACACTAACCTAAATTAATAATCATTAACAGGAATCGCCCCAAAAGATATCGAAAACAGAGATATATTTAAATCCAAAATTCACAAGTGGCAAGTTGACCGGGAGAAAAGACTATAGAAAAGACCAGGAACAACATGGTCAGATGAGAGACAACAAGCCAACAGCAAGCGTATGAAGGAAATATGGGCAGAAAGGAAAGCGAACAAACGCTTCAGAGTACTTTGGCTTATAGTAATACCCGTCAGTTCGTAGCTAGCAGGTCGCAGGTTGGTGCAGCTGCTGTTTCAACCAATGTGTTCCTTTGTGTGACTTGCATTGGTAGTCCCTTCTCCATTGGTATAGGCCCGTGTTGTGAGAGGTTAAGTCCTGTTTTATTCGCTGTTATTTCATTATTCAATGCAGTCCGCCATTTAACGTTGGCGCTCAATTACATTTCAGAGCTTTCATCAGAGCGCTCTTCCAAATATACCTTAATGCAATTTTAATTTGCAGCAATATCCCCTTCTAATCGCTTTTACTGTCGAAACTTTATTTTCCGCCCAAACGTAATTGCTACTTAATTCGCCGGTGCGTTTGATGTAACAGCAGATGGACGTTATTAAGAATGAAAATACCTGCTAACCCCGGCCCACTGTTTCCGTCCGTAATTAACGAGAGTTTTACTTTCCACCGTCCGCATTGATATTCACCCCCACGCACGACATGTTCATAACAGGACACAACAGGAAATAGTCAGGAAAAAAATCAGGCGCGTCCAGGTTACTATTCAAAGGACGGATCAAGAGAAACCAAGGATAATTTTACTGTGGTGTTGATTTCAAAAATAAAACTTAATAAAAGTCAGATATAAAATCTTTATATATACAAACCAAGCCGTGCGTAAACCGCATCATTACGTACAAACCACTGGACTAACTCCGACCTCATCCACACGAAATGTTACTGAGGCGAAGCGAAAGGTAATGTAAGCCCGTGACGTCACGGGTCTAGAATAGGTTCAGTTTGAAGGGTCAAAGATTATCACAGATTGAACTTATCTGAACAAATACGAACTCGACCTCTGTTTAACACACCACCTTTGTTTATTTATTTATTTTTCCTACTGAGGATGGGAATTCATAATGTAATCTTTCGTCGTAGTGTCCTTAACGACGGGAGAAATTAATACAGATTCCAGATTATTAAACAGCTCAACAATTCAGAAGAAATGAATTACCAAAACACTCGATTCGGACGCATATTTGGTCTGGTGTCCACCTCAAACAACCTAATAACTCACGTGCAGCGAACACGAATAAAGAACATCAACGACTATGGCCAGTGAAATATGAAGAAAAGCAAATAAATCGTAGTACATTCGTCAAGCAAAATCATTATCCAAAGTTTTAATTAAACTGAAATTTAGCCTATGCCGCAATGACAATTGGCATTCGCGGTTACAGCAGACATCTTGAACAATATAAGTTTTTTTTTTATTGTTTAAATCTCTCTTTTCATTAGGAGCATGTTGCTGAAAAGCACTTCCACGTTTTTTCAGCCATAAATTTTATAGAAATTTTTTAACTATGAAATACTACGAAAACCAAACTCAGTGAATGTATTATGGTAATTACTTTTCTATCAGTTGCTCAACTATTAAATTTTCGACATAACCCCGAATTTATTATAATTATATGTCTAGTTGCTATTAATTTGCGATCAAAGGCTGACACGTGATTCCGTTCATCAGTCAATATCTATTGAGGTGAGTGATTGAAAGAGCCTAGGAAATTATACAGTACAAAATTTCCTATTTTTAAAATTAGGTTACACTGACCGCGGTTAACATGCAAAGACGAGGAACAAAAAAGCAAAGATAATGATGTTGAATATCTTTCGTTCGAATTTATATTGTTAAATTAATGTTTGGAATCATTTTCTATGTGATGTGAGAAAAAAAGTATTTTTATTTATCAACGGGAGTATATCCGCGGATCAGAAGCTAAAAGAAATATTTTCCAAAACGGTAGCTATGTGATGACTGTAATGATCTCTGGAACAGAGGTTACCCTAGCATGAAGTAAACGCAACGCGCTGCTCTGAACGTAAGAGATTGCTAGTAGGTTCCGTGAATGTTAAATAAATAATTAATGCTCTTGCTGTCTTTTTCAGTGAGGTTATAATTTATTAAATGAGAGCATTAAAAACTGTAAAATCTAATATAAGTGTGTGAGATTTCACACTCTTGTTGTGCTCGATGGTATTGTGCTTTTGTGCCTCAATAACATACCGATATAGATAAATGAGGTATCATTTTTAACCAATAAGAACTCCGCTGTGGTCAAAACACATTTTAAGAAAGAAATTTTTCGGAATTTGACTGTTAAAGGGCAAAAGTATCATTATTTTCATATCGTATTTCTTTTTATCAAGAGCCACTTATCTCCCTTGATATATAACAGAAATCAAGAAATGATATATTATTTTAGAGATTAAGGTCTCCACTTTTTTCACAGCATGTTTTAAAAAGTTTTTTTTCGGAATTTGACTCCTAAAGGGCAAAAGTAATAACTGTGAAAGTCGCGCGTATGAGACAGTTCAGAGTCAGGCCGCTAGATAGCAGCAGCTCATGTCACAGAGATATTAATAAACTGCTTCACTGGCGTCGACTTTTGTTACGTACCTACTACACTAAACAAATGAACAATTGATACAAATGAGGCAGTTCTTGTTTCATCCAGTTACAAACCCGTAACCTTTCTATTAATTGTTTTCGCGAAATTTTCGCACGGGCCCTTTAGTAAACAAATATTATTAAAAAAAAAGTCTTCCTTGTCAGTGAGTTAGATTGATCAAGGATCGAGCTGATTAGGTTCAAAATAATCTATGTTCTTAACAGGTAGCAAAGATATAGGGGCGATAGGTTTTCATGTTATGTTGGTGTTTGTGCGTTATGTAACAAGAACAGAAACAATTTCCTTCTAGCGGCATTTGCAGATCAGATTTCAGAGGAAGCACTTTTAATGCGGCAATATTAAAGCGAAAAACAAATATTCTCGTTGCCAACATTGCTACAAGAAAACGGTTCCTGACGCAATCCTGAACCTAACGCTCTTGATATACCGAGTGGTTATAATTACACTTTCCCTATTTAACGCGTTATAACACGGAAACTAATTACCATACGAGAACCAAACTTGGTAGCATTAATGTCCAGAGTATGTGGTGCATGATTTCCATGCGTCACAGCGCCACCGTCCAGTTTCAACTATGGCCACCATGTGCCGCGATCAGTCATCGTGATTTGGAAACGATCGAATTATCAGCCGATCGTTTCCAAATGCTTGGTCGGCGCGATCACCTGTGATTATTGGTTGTGAGGCCACCTGAACGACAAGGTTTACCATGGGAACATTCACACGTGTGCTGATCTGAAGCGCAGCATATCAAGAGAGGCAGCCAGCATAACCTACGGCCATGCTTCGTTCTGCTGTGCAGAATGCAATCCTGTGCGCTTTCAGACTCTTGTGGACACTGATGGGCGCCATATTGAGCCCCTTGTGTAGCAGTAATGGTACCGGTATGTAATGGTATGATGTACCGTAGCAACACATTAAAAGTGTTTCAACTGAAATGATTCTGCATTACATATTTCTCTTCTCCATGTCCTTGACATTAATGCTACCAAGTTTGGTACTCCTACAGTAATTAGTTTCCGTGTCATAACGTGTTAAATAGGTAAAGTTAAATTGTAACCACCCGGTATATCGAACAACGTTTGAGTAGTAGCCACAACACGTCCATAATTCACATCAACACACCGTGACAGCGAAGAAGAGGGAAGAACTAGTCGGGTGTGCGGAGACTGGGGCAGCAATCAGACATGCTCTGCGATTTTGACTCTGCCCAAATTCATCAGGCGTTTTTAAAAACGGCTCATCGACGTGTAACATATACGGTAAGACTAGTTTTAAAATATTAATTTCAAGTGACAATAATCTTTGGTCAGCGGGCGCGGCCAAAGAAAATTATATGCAGTAAGAGAGAGATGTGTGTGATCGCTGAGAGCACGGACTGTATTCAGACTGCGAGAGGTTACTACTATCTTGGTTTTGAATAAACGTTTCATGTTGTTGGTGTATATGTGTGGTCTTTTCTTGTTTATTAAACATAATATTCAACTAAATGCCTTACATTAATATGCAGAACTGCCAAAACAAATAAAAGGCATCATTGGCAGGTTATAACCTGGTTTTCGTGGTGAGGTTGAAAAGAATATAGCCGGGTTATAGACGGACAAGTGCTTTACCTCGCAAGGGTGGGCGGGCGTGTGGGTGTTTTGGTGGCGGCGGGTTGGCAGCCGTGTCTCTTATCGCCGTGATGGCGGGCGGCACACCTGTTTATTGCCTCACCTGCCGGACCCAGCCTGCCCTATCTCGTTCGCCGCGGTCTTCCGTATCGCACGACACTGTTTCAATACCTGATAAGATTTCGCTCGTGTGAGTTCGACAGTACCCGGTCCTAACCGAGCATACAAAAAACACACACACAAAACTACACACGGGGTGTCCAGCAATGAAAGGACAATCCTGCAACTGCGCACAGGTGACGTCATGTCATACTGTGTGATAAAATTTTATTTCACTAATAGTCTCACCATTTTCCAGATATTGTTTTCTAACTTTTTTTCGAAACATGGGACTTTGTGCAGTTTATTCCATACCATTTCTACTTTTTGAAGAAAGTTTTATTTTTATTTACTCAAGGATGTTTGAGCAATCTAAAACAATGTTCTTTCTTTTTCTTAAAACGTTAAAAAAATCTAGTTTTAAAATCACTAACATCATTTTTTTTACTACATGTTTAAAATGCGCAATGGTATCTTTAGCAGACTGAACTACCATAAAACAATCATTTTAAAAGAAGTATAAAATAATTACACAAGTTAAGATTTTTTATAAGTTTTTTTAACGTATTAAGAAAAAGAGAACATTGTTTTAAAAGAATCAAATATCTTTGATTATATTAAAAAAAAGGTTTCAAAAAGTCTTAATTTGTTGAAAGGGCACGAAATAAACTGAACAAATTCAGATGTTTCAAAATTAAAAAAAAAAAACAATATTTCCAAAATCGTGTGACTTTGACTAAAATAATACACAGTCCAGTCACATTAATGTGACCACCACCTACTTTCGACATCAACGTGAAATAACCAATCACAGAAGGCAGGTGGCAGCACATTACAGTGGACTGTATATAAATAATGTCCTAGGGCATCGGTAAGCATTTCAGTCGTTGGCGTAATGCAGAAACGTAGCGATTTATCCGACATCCAAAAGAGCATGATTATTGGCTTTCGGGCCAAGGGTGGAAACATTTCGGAAACGGCTAATTTTGTGAATTCACGTGCCGCCGTGGTGAAAGTATACCGTGCATGGCAAAATGGCACTATTCAAAATCAGCGGCGTGGAACATGTGGTGCACCACGGGCTACAGATGACAGAGGCGAACGAAGGCTACGGAGATGCGTTCGGGCAAATAGACGTGCAACTGTTGAGCAACTGATCACCCATATGAACCAAGGGGCTACCAAGAGTGTATCCTCAACAACGGTTCACCGAACGTTGCTGCGCATGGGCCTCCGCAGCAGACACCTGGTTAATGCACCTACGCTGACTGCTGTTCATCGGCGATGAAGGCTGGAATTTGCACGTCAGTACCGCAACTGGACGTCCACAGAGTGGCGACAGACGGACGTTGGCGCATACGGCGTGAGACATCTGAAAGCAAACACCCTGCAACAATTGCCGGAAGGATCCAGGGTGGAGGAGGGAGCAATATGGTGTGGGGAATGTTTTCCTGGCATTCACTAGGTGAACTCATCATTGTGGAAGGCACGATGGATTAGCACAAGTACGTATCTGTCCTTGAGGACCATGTCCACCCCTACATGCGAATAATTTTTTTCTCAGAATGATGGCATCTACCAGCAGGACAATGCGAGGTGTCATACAGCTCGCAGTGTATGTGCGTGGTTCGAAGAGCACCAGGATGAGTTTACCTTACTACCCTGGCCAGCAAACTCACCGGATTTAAACCCAATTGAGAATCTGTGGGACCACCTCGATCGGGTTGTTCGCGCCATGGATCCTCAACCGCGTAATCTAGCGCAGCTGGCCACGGCACTGGAGTCAGCATGGCTCAACATCCCAGTGAACACCTTCAGAAACCTAATTGACTCTCTTCCTGCACGCCTCGCCGTGCTCTGCCAAAGGTGATTACTCTGGTTTTTGAGGGGTGGTCACATTAATGTGACTGGACTGTGTATTTTGTGATATAGTAGGACATGATGGACCCATCAGCGGTTGCAGGATTATCCTGTCACTCCTGGACACCGTGTGATTTTATAGACGACATGTTGTAAAAGAACTCTGGTCGCGAAAACCTGACACGAGGGGAGCGATTTCAGTTTGACCACGCACTGAGGCATTTCATGTTTGTGTCCAGCACAGTAGTGTTGCGAGTCATAAGATGTGAAGTCAGAAACATGACGCTGACTGTAGACCACTGCAGGAAGTCTCTCATAGTGAGAGCACCTACCAACGTGTGGGCCGCCAGTACTGTGTCGCGGTTAAGCTGTCGGCGTGATGTCGGCTATGATTCCATCAACTGCAAGGACGGGAACTAACACAGGTACTAGAGAAGGAGACGAACCACAGCGCAATGGATGAGTCAGCAAACATCTCCATTAACACGGGCCTGGTTCACCACTTTTTTTTTAGTTGTTTAGTCAGCGATTTAATTTTTAGAAATATACTTCTAAGAGATTTTAATGGTACGAATCCCACATTTAGGCTTGTTTGTGGCACTGAAGTAGCGGTTGGATTATGCTGATACGGATCAGCACATTTCGTTTTAGTGCTTCGAGGACATTCTTCGACACAGCGTGGAGGGTCAGCGGTGCCGCTGTGGTCTCACCTTCGGTAGGACGCGGGTTCGGTACCCGTCCCACCATCCAGACTTCCAGATTTTCCACGGTTTCCCGAAATCACTCCAGACGAACCCCGGGATGGTTTCTTCAAAAGGTTGAAGTCCTTCCCCTCCCTTGACGCCAGTTCTTTCCCGCCCCTAATGACGTCGACGAGGCGTTTAAACAAACAAAAAAAGTAAATAAAATAAGCTAAAGAAAGGAGGAGGCATAGAAGAAAAGAATAAAGACATTCACAGATCAAAGATGATAATACCATGCTTGGTAGCAAGTGTTATGGAACAAATAGTTACTCCTCTTGTGGTAGAAGTGACATATCATTTGAGCGAACATACTGCACGGTTAAAAAAGACTCCTGTTCCACCTTCGACGGTTCAACGTGAGTACATTACAGGGGTACCCGAACTGCTGTCGAACCCTTAATAGAATATTTGCCTTCTTGCCTACGCTCAGATTAAATATTTAATAAAAACAAAATAATTTTTGCCATTTCTGATGTTTAGCAACAATCAAACCTGCATAACAACCCAACGAAAGAATTTATAGTACCCATATACTTGTTTTAAAAAGCAATCAATAACATCAACAGAAAAAGGAGATATTTTCCACTGTTATTACAATCTCAAAAAATAATAATAAATTTACGGACAGATGCAAATTTGCCTGTAGTTCTTAGACCGTAGCTGTCATAAAACTTAAAATACACAATTATCTTTGAATATTTAATATAACTTATACTGGATGAAAAAACATCTTACTGTTATTGTGCGACTACTATCCAGTACCTCAAAAATACATTAAAATGCCTTTCTATTAAAATACTTAATACTAGTGGGATGGACATATTTGAAGAGCGGCGCAAGATTATTGGCATTCGGTTAAAAATTGTTAAGTTTTAGTGGGAAACCATCACGGTTTCCAGGTTCAATCCGTTCCTCTGTTCCTCGAATTTCTATTCCCACTTTTTTCCTAGACAGTTTAATTAATCGTCAACAGTATTAATCGACCCCCCTGTATTAATCGAACCCCTTGTATTAATTGACTGCCTTCTATTAATCGAAACCCTTGTATTAATAATCGACCCCCTTGTATTAATCGAACCCAGTGTATTAATCGACCCCTGGAGAACACTTATTGATCTCCGTGTGTCAGTCGACCTCTGGAGAACACATATCGACCCCTTGGAGTCGATATTGACCACTTTGGGTACCCCTGGTATAGTAGACTAGGATGGCAGCCTCTCGCAAGGTTTCGCCACAGAAATTCATCACGAAAACAAATCAGATCAGCACATAAAGTCTACACGGCTGTTGGTTGGACAGTACGCTAATGGAGATCGACATTGGAAAGTTAAATCCCGTCGTCGGTCGTGTTTAGTAGCTCATCTCAGAGCGCAGAGCAATCGAAGTCTGCTGTGCTCCGTCTGGTGCTGAGGATGCGACAGCCACCTGTGGAACACGACAGAAACAAACAGACCAGCGGAGAACAAACATTTGTACTGCGGCGAATCCTCCTCAAGACGCAGGCGGCTCAGCCTCCTCGTGTTTACTGTGATTGCCGCGCAGGCGGCATTCCGCAGACGACCAATTAAAACGCGCCACGTCACGTGACTCACGCTACCCTGCCACTGGCGTGCAGTCACCACAACAGTCACGTGTCATTAAACACGATCTCAATATAGGAAGCGAGCCATGAGTCAGAAGTGTTGAGAAAATTGAGGACGCTGAAATTGATCGTGATACAGCAAGCAATGTCTTAAGTGATTTGCAAGAAGCGCCAAGATTTTCTACTTTGGTGTCTGGTGAGCGACATTGCACATAACCACGCCACAATAACCTGTTTATGTTTCGCTTTCCAATTGGTCGTAGCTCTTCAGGCTGCTACCAATCGCTTCCCGCAGATATTGCTTCTTCACCTTTTTAGCTGCAAGCAGCACTTTTTTCCTTTTTTCGATAAACAATTTGTTTGTCTGAGGTGCTTTGTGTCTGGATATGCCAAACATAACAACCGTACAGACACAATAGACACTGAAGTTCCAAAACTCACGGGACAGCTCCCCATACCGTGCACCAACTGACTCGACAACTCCCCTGCACAAATATTCAGGCACGCCTCCTCTACAGCCAGCCGTATCTGCGAGACAGTTGCTCGTTACGCGCGATCTCATATTTCGTTCATGTTCGATTTGATTCATAAATCGGTGGCCAACTCATTCGCTGGATCTGTCCAGAATGTTCGTTGAACCAATCGTGAAGGATTTTGGTGGAGTGGACGAGTGTGGTCCTGGAAGAGAGCAACATTTCTGGGGACATGAAAGCCGTCAATGCAAATGCAAAACCCGTCGATATAGTTGAACGAAGCCAATTCCAGTGAATGGTCGGATCAGTTTGACCAGAGGTCCCACGTGACCATACCAGGACTTAGCCACCACCAGCTGGCAGTGCCCTGGGTTGACGGAGTGTGGCCTCACGCACACCTAGGTGGAATCGGTCAATCAATCGCCGTGGTCGCCACTGCGTTGACCCTGGCGGGGGTAATGCCGGGAATCACACGTTCACCACTATTCCAGGTTCAGAGTCTGTTAACTGATCTCGTGCGGCCATAATCGTGCCAGGAAAACTTTCGCACGACTCACGCGAGTCCAAATGCACTGCACAACGTCACTATACGCTTCCTGCGCGGTGTTAACACCATCTAGATATGTCAATCTTATCCTCGTATCCCATAAGTTTTGGCAATACAGTGTATAACAAATCGGCCTGGTGGCTCAGTGGTTAAGTCCCTGGTTCGAATCCCTTTCGTAAAGCCCTTACCCCGACCTTCACCTCTTTTTTTTTTCTAACTGCTTAATGTATCCTACAACAGCTAGGTCTTTAGAGACGGGAAAGGATGGGGGGCAAGGAATGGGAAGGAATTCGGCCATGGCCTTTTTAAGGAAGCATCCCGGCATTCACCTGGAGTGATTTGGGGAAACCATGGAAAACCCAGATCTGGATGCCCGGACGGGGATTCGAACCGGCGTCCTCCCGAATGCCCTTCACCTCTTGCTGTGTAATGTGAAGTATGCCAGACCGCTTCCGTGGTTCTGATTCCACGTTAAACTGTAGGTCCCCCTCTACGCTAACTATACTAGTTGTAGCACTGATATATACGCATCCACGGCAAAAATTGAAGTCAAACAAAGAATTAACGTGGTTCTAGTTGGCCCAAACTGACATTCACACAGTGAATAAGTTGTAACAGTGGCCACAACTTGTACAGAGCAGTCATCCTGCTGGTTCAGTCACGGGTATCATCAGTCGTTTCGACACACACCGCTGATCTAATAAGACCCTTCCTATAAGGCAATGCCCTTTCATTCTGAGAGTCCCATTCTTTGGTCCTGGAGAGGCCAAACAGATCGCTTCTTCCAACTAACTCATAAAATACTAAACACCGTACATTAGGGTTCTCCAAAAACGATTAATTGGCATAGTAACAGCTGTGAAATGACCTGCAACAACGTAGCACTGTTCCAATACTGGTTTGCTCTACGGCACGTAGAGGCATTGATGCCACCGCGACGAGACAACCCAGCCGAAGAGATAGTAGACAAGGCGACCAAGCGGGCACTAAGACGATTCACGAGCTCGTGTACTCGGTAAGGAGACAGCTGTATTCGTGCCCCATCTTCAAGGTCCGCAACGCAGTTCTCGTTCGTCCAAATTCGTGATATTGATTCTCTCCCGGCGAACTGATCATAAAAATTCTTCCCACGTGTTCTGCCGGACAAGTTCTTCTGCCATACACGACGTTTCTGCACCTTCCTCCGCTGTCTTCATCAGCTGGAATGATTGGTCGAAGTTGCTACTGTGGCGACACGCAATAGCAACTCCAACTACCATTCCACCTAATGAAAACAGTTGAGGAAGCTATCGAAACGTCGTGTACGGCACAAGAACTTGTCCGGCAGAACACATGGCAAGAATTTTTGTCCATATTTGTTCCACTTCGTTTTATATTTCAGCATCACCCATACAACGACGATTTTTTTTCATTACATGCCTCTTAATTAATCCAACATTATTAATAACTATCATTTACCCGTTGCTTCGCACAGCGGATCTTGGGGTGTATAGAAATTCTCTGAGCTTTTTCTTTAGGTTTAGCATCAAATATTAACTTGGAGAAGCAAAAAATTTAGATTTCATTGAAAGATTTTCCTTTCTTTTAATTACTGCCTTAGATTCGGTTTTCATACTATAGTTCTAAAGTATTTTTGTTATACTTATACTTTAACACAATATAATATATGAAAAATAAGAAATTAAAGCTACGTGAAACATTATTGCTAACGGTCCAATAAGGATGTACCGAGAATCAGATATCCTCTTGGTCAGAAATTTGAGACACATTTTTCGGAGGATAGAAACTGCCTATAAATACAAAAACAAATGTACCTTAGACATAAAGGTGGCACGAAAGTTACAGTCTGCCATAGTTTTGACAGTACATTATAAAAATATCTTTGCCGCCAACAATAGCATTTACAACGAATCTAAAATTGCTGGCCAGTTTTCGTATGCCATACATATATAGCACATTCTCATGCCGTAGGTAATAAAATGTAGTTTCTTGCTTATAACCTATACGCATCCACCCGTACTTCTAACCATCTTTCATCATCGTATCTCAAAATCAAAATGGTTAGGTTGAAATACAGCCTGGCCCAGAAGAAAAATGTCGCCATCGCCACAAGGAAATATAGGCCGGACATGCACAGCGGTTGGTTTCTTTTCGTGATTACACTTCATCACTAACATTGCATTCATTAAAGCAGCTTATTAATTACTAACAATAATTGAATGCCTCATGCCTTTTGTTGTTCCAAGAACATTCTTGTTCAGGCTACATTTTGACCTAACCACAATCTATACTGATATTGCCGCTTCAAGATCACCTTACTTTGGAAGCTAATGAGACTAAAAAAAAATAATAAAAAAATATACATTAACTACCACACCCCATAATTTCATGATTCTCTACTTTTATTATAGCTACTTGATTGTTATAAAGATTAAGTATTTATCTATCTCGGTATTTTAGACCCGACTTATTTAAAATTGTGAACATGTTGTCCAACCTAACATTATCAAAAGCTTTTTCTAAATTAACAAAGCCATAAAAGTATCCTTGTTTTTCTTGTTCCACCCTTCAATTATTAATCTTAAAACTAGAATTGCTTCCCTTGTACCGCGGTTTTTCCTAAACACAAACTTATCTTCACCTATTCCTTCTATTACACTTTCCATTCTTCTGTATTTTATTCTTTTCAGTAATTTTGAAGCTTGTGATGTTAGACTAATGGTGCGATAATTCTCGCATCTTTCAGCTTGTGCTTTCTTCGGAAGTGTGAAGATGTCACTTTTATTAAAATCAGTGGGAATCTCTCCAGTTTCATAACTTCTTGATATAAGTTTGAATAATCTTTGGGTTCCTTGTTTCCCCAGGGATTTCAGAAGTTCTGCGGGAATCTCATCAATTCCAACTGCCTTATTTGATTTCAAACCCTTACACCCCCAAAAACCATTTATGCACGAATTTCTCTCGTCCTAGGAGCAAGTTACTAAAGATGATTTTTTTTATTTTTTTTTATTTTTTTTTTTTTGCTGTCGTCAGTCTTTCGACTGGTTTGATGCAATCCTCCATCCCTTCCTATCCTGTGCTAACCTCTTCATTTCTACATATCCCTTACAGCCCACGTCCTCAATTATCTGCTTCATATATTCTAATCTCTGTCTTCCTCTACACTTCTTACCTTCGACTGTTCCCTCCACTAACAAATTAACCAATCCTGCATGTCTCAAAATATGACCTACAAGCCTGTCGCTTCTTTCTGTAAGCTTCTTCCAAAAACTTCTTTTCTCACCCATCATTTCCAAAACTCGTTCATTTCTTACTTTGTCTGTCCACTTAATTCTCAGCATCCTTCTGTAGCACCATATTTCAAATGCTTCAATTTTCTTTATTTCCGGTATTCCTAAAGTCCATGTTTCGCTACCATAAAGTGCTGTGCTCCACACAAAGAATAGAAAGGTGTTACTAGCATAGTTCTGAATTGATTAAGACGCGGCCAGGTTTAGTAAACAGTGCTGTAGGCACAGTGAGAGACGAGATAGACTGTTATTGTTTAGGATCTGAACTAGTTTGGCTTTGTCTGCTTCCTTCTAGCTGGTGGCGTCTCTTCACGTTGAGTCGGGGCGGTGTAACTTTATGGAGCCCTGCCTGGGGTCCTTCAAGTTCGTCTCCTCTGACCGTAAGAAACACCCGCCGAGGCTTTGGTCGTCGGCGAGGATTTAAAGGACCGCCGGACTCGACCGCAGAGAAACAGCACGGACCAGACACACAATCCACAACTCCAAGACAAACTAAATACCACATCACATCCTACTGCCTTCCTCTCGTCTCGCTTGTTCTATTACTAGACTAGCCCCAAAGCCCGTCAAAAAATGACCGGTTAATGAAGTATTTTGGCAATTAACTTCTTTGCAGTTGCTTAATTAAATAGAATTGTTATAAAATAAAGTTCAATTTAATTTCTCTTCCGTTGTGCTGCAGCAAAAAAATTTAATTATCAGCTTGGTCCAGTTTGCATTTCAGCCTAACCACAATCTCCGCTATTATCGCCGCTAGAAAATCAAAGCTTCAATAAAACGCGAATTAATACATTCCCTGTATCGCATGTCAGTGTCATCATGCGTCGCGATATACATCTTTCTTTCTTATTATCTGTGATGAAGATAGATCTTTAACGGCTGACACAGCTTACAGGCGTCTCAAATAATGAACCCAGTGAAAACGAAGGATGCCAAAAATAAATTTTAACAACTTACGTTATGAGACGTAATATTTAATTGTGGTTTAGGCCTCATAGACAGCGATCAATTTGCAACTTCTCTCATTCAAATCAAGTAATGATTTCAGTAAAAAATAAAGCAACTGATGATTAATATGCTAATTTAAACGAAATACATACTTTTCTTTCAGTGTTCTGACAGTTCATTTGTTAGCAATTGCTTAAATAAATAGTTATAAAATAACGCTCAATGCAATTCTTCGTGACTTGCGCTGTAACAAAAGGTTTCCGTTACAATCCAGGTTGTATTTCAACCTAACCTTATACCGCGCTAAACTTGCCGCCTGAGAAATAATACTTCAATCACAAGCATATTAATCCACGTACTGTATCCCATTTTAGTGGCAATAATGCATCGCGATGTAAACTAAATCAAATTTTTTTAGGTTCTTACATCTTCCTATTTTTGTTATCCCCGATTCAGATCGATATTACAACGGTTGAATGGCTAGTGCATTCACATACGTTCAATTATGTCATCAGTAAAAGCAAAGGAACTTTTTTAAAAAAAATCTTAACAACTTACGTCATGCCAGGTAATGTTATATTTAATTGTAGTCTATGTTGTATAGATTACGATCAGTTTGGACTACTTTCGTTCAAACGAAGTAACAATTTAAGTAACAGGACACTCAAGAAAACAATTTAAATTATTTTTTAAAAATAATTTACTCGTGCCCTCTGTAATTATTGCTAATCTAAAATTGAAAGGTTTTAGTTTACATATCTATTGCCAAAAATTTTAGCGAATACTTTGACTTCGAATGAATATTAAATAAATATAAGCAGCCAATAATTATTTTGTCGATTTAAACAGAATACCTACTTTTCTTTCAATATTGTCACAGTTAATTTATTTATCGATGCCTAGCTAAGTAGAACTGTTATTAAATAACGTGTACAACCTAGAACAACAACATCTGATCGTAAGTTGTGCAATGAAGGGCGAAAACGGTGACGTAGTTTTTAGAGACAGAAATCTTTTACTTTCAAACATTGACCTGGGACACTTCTAAACAGTAATTGGCCGAACTAAAGATTGGACTCTAAGAGTAACAGAAGGGACCAAACAAGGAGAAAGATTAAAAGGAAAGATTAAGTAACCAGTATGATGTTCCAGAATGAAGGAAGAAGTTTGTGGTAGAGAGTCGGAGGAAGAAGAGAGAAGAAGGTGGGCGGATTGTTCGGAGGAAACAGCAGAGGGGAAGGAAATTAAGTAGAAAACGAAGATCAGAATATGAGACGCAGACAAAAGAGGAAGTCGTCGTAATGGCTGCTTCGCGATGGAATTTGCATTTGTGAATACAATCAAATGTAGGATTCGGTTTAATAACATGTTTGCCAGGTTACACGTGTAGATAAGGGAGTAAAGGTCTCAAAATTCGCGGTTGAGGAATTTTTGGTGTGTTAGTGGGCAGTACTTGTTTTTCAGATGTTGTTAGATCTCTTAAGGTGTCCATGTGTGAATGTTTCCCTTTACGGGCTGTGTGTTGGTGGAGACAAAAGGCGGAACTGCTGGGTTAAGATTCAAACACCACTGACCTGATATACAGAGATCAAGGTTTAGTTATTCATACCGATAAATCTTTGACTTTCAGCAACAATCTTTATGGGTTGATGAAAACTGAGGATCTCAGTTATTATCTAAAAGATAATAAAAAAAATAATAGATAAATAAAACAATTTAACGGGATGTGTGCCACTAGCTAACGTCAGCTGGAAATATTGAACGATATTCTTTGTTTATTTAATAGGACCAACACAGCAGTGGAAAATACTTCTAAATTACCGAGCGTGGTGGGTGAGAGGTTAGCGCTCTGGCATCGCATTTGGGAGGACGGCGGTTCGAATCCCCGTCCGTGGATCCAGATTTGGATTTTCCAGGGTTTTCCCAAATCACTCCAGGAGAATACCAGGATGCTTCTTTCAAAGGCCATGGCAGAATTCATTCCCGTGCGTTTTCACCAGTCCTTTCACGCCTCTAATGACTTCGACATCGACGAGGGGTAAAGCCATAAGTAAAAAAAAAGTAGACTACAATGATGTTGGAGATGCAATAGGACTATAGTAAAACCTTCCTGCTAAACCAAAGAATCACTATTAAAAATCGTTTCAAAGAGATTGCAGGTTCGAGGGACTAATTATTAATACTGCCTCCGTCGCCTCATATCGAACTAGGTCTCTTTGAACAGTTCGTGAAAGCAGAAGTATCAGATTCCAGGTAACTTTAAATCACATTTCCTCGCAAAAAGAGATGAAAGTGTTTTCTCGGACTGAATTAGAGAACTTGAAAAAGGTCAAGATTTCTGAGTACCTCTAACAAAGAACGAAAATCAAGCGTGGATATCTTTGAACAGGGTAATCCGTAATTTGGTGGAGAGCCCCTGACGCGGCTGGCTGCGTGATAAGCATCGCGCTTCCAGTCCGCCGCTCGCATATGGCGGTGGCGTTTATCAGCGCGCGCACGGTGGCAGCGCAAACCCGCGTTAAGATACGTTTATTTGGCGGAGCGGCAGATAGCGGCGGAAACCCGACCAGTGGTGCACACACACACACATCGATCGGCGCCGGTGATGGCTTTTATGTGTGCGCGCGGGAGAGTCACAAACACGGGAAGCGCGTGATGGAGGGGACCGACCGACCCGCCGGAGAGGAGAGGCAGATTGGTGTCAGGTGTGGGGTGCCAGCGCGGCACAATACACGCGCGCAAACTATCCTCCGCCTCACACTAGACCAACTATTAAGGCGCGTTTCCACTGAGGCAACAACGAGCGACATGTAACATGCTGCACGCGTTATTTTGTTACTACATGCCGTCGTGCGACTTCATACTATGTCGCATGTCGAATGTCGCCCAAGAATATGTTGCCAGTTGTCACTTGCTACTTGTCGCCGTCGCTTGTAGCATTTCAAAGCTATTCGGCAGCTGTTTGCCAGCAGCGTGCGCCATGTCATCTGAAGCAGTGGCAGCTGCTGCTTGTTCGATCCTCGCAAATAGTGATAAAGGACACAAAACTGAATGCGCCTTGGTGGTGTTTTGATGGGGATGCTAACTGTTGTTTCTTGTATGCCAATATTGGTTGTCACATGAGGATTTCACACGGAGTATTGTTTCGCCAAACTTACTATTTTTTAATGAAAAATAAACTCGTAATAACCTCTCCCTGGAAGTAAACTGTTATCTCCTTACGTTTAGAAGACGCATTCCCCCAATAGGCACACATTATGAAGCGTTATTCAGACGTCAAGAAAAAGATTCTAAGAATAGAATATACAATTACAAACAAGTACGCACACGGAGAGCGGTGGAAAATACTTTTGGATTATTATCATCAGTTTTTCGTGTGTTTCGAAAAACTTCAATGATAAATGTTGAAAACGCAGAAACTATCACATCTGCGTATGCAAATCTACGATTTTTTTATTATTATTTTTTCAGAAAAGCAATAACTCAAGAATTCTTCATTGAATCATAGCTATTGATACTCAAGATGGAGCTGTCATTCCAAGCCGTAGATGACACAGATATTGTTAAAATCAGATGAAGATGCAAAAAGCCTCTGGGATGAATTCGCTAGGTATTTTGTGACAAAAGAATGAAAAGCATCTAGGTAATATATACAAAGAAACAAAACACAAACTCTACGTTCTCGTATTACCTGATTTCTCACTATCTCAACTGAATGGTCAACTCAAGAAAAATTTAATTTACACTTTCTAGAATCTAAATTGGGGAACATTTTTGTATACAAGCTAAAAATATAAACTATATTAATAATATGTAAATCCTTTTGTAAAGTTTTTATTATATATGTCAGGAAATTATAAGTAAACCTTCTCTTTAGGAGATGAGCTGCTCATCGGTGTAGTAGTTCTTTTATGTTTCCGTTCAAAATCAGACCTCAAATTCTTGATTTTATTTTGTCATTATTGCTTGCTACATGTCGCAGTGTGTTGCTTCGCTTGAAATACTCTCTGCCCGAAGTTGCCTCAGTGGAAACGTACCTTTAGACCTTCTTTCTTAGTCACTTCACGCTACAGCCGAAGCTCTCGAAAATCTATCTACGTCTATACACAGCGATTCACAAATACTGTGGGTGGCAGAGGGTACTAAGCACCAGTCCTAATTCAGTGCATTACAATCCCGAACAGAACAAGCAAAGAAAGAATTCATAAACGCATCAGTGAGACATCTTATTTCTCTAATCTTATCCCTCCTAACTAGGTTGGCGGAAGAAGGATTTTGTTGCACTCATGAATTGAACAATTTTGCATAGGCCTATTTTCCACTAAATTCAAATTAAAACCATGTCGTATGTCTGCCAAACAATCCAAGCTTAATCTGTGTATCAATTCTGTAAGACTTTCGTAAGGACTGTAACTAGCAGTCACGAATCGAGCGGCTCTCATCTGTACTTTCTCTAACGTGTCAATCAATCCCTTGCGATACGGGTTCCAAATTCCACAACAGTATTCCAAATGCGGACACACAAGCGTTTTGTACGTTATTTCCTTTGTATGAGCATTACAACTTCTAAAAATACGTCCTATGAGTCGTAATCTAGAATTAGCTTTGCCTACGACGGAAGTTATGTGCAAGTCCCATTTCATGTTGCTTTGTTCTATTACGCACAGATACTTCAGGGAATCCACAGTGTCAACAACTGAATTGTTAATATTGTACTCCTGAGCAAGCGGGGTCTTTTTGTTACTTATTTTCATTTCCTTGCACTTTTTGCAGTGAAGTGTAAGCTGACATTTAATTTTGCTTCTCGTTAAGTGTTAAACTTGACGGAACATATTCAAGAGGGTTACGAGTAGAAACTTGCGACAGGAGTACCGCTGGTGGACCTCCCTGCGGCATATTAATCACCGCCTACTACCTACAAAAATATACGACCTGTCCACAGATTTTAGCTTAATAAAAGTCATCTAATCTCTACTCACTAATAGACGTTTCTATGTTAGCCTGGATAACAAGATGAGTAGGTGGAGATTTCACAATAATGGGTTACCCCAAGGCACTGTGTTATCCCCTATTTTATTTAATATCTATACTAATGACCGACCCGTGCATCCCAATGCCAAAAACGTCCTGTACGCTGACGACTTGACAATCGCTGTACAGGATCCAATTTTCTAACGGTTCAAAGAGCAGTTAGAACAAACTCCGTGAACCACGTCCACTTACTACAAAAGCAACTCTTAGAAACCAAAACCACCCAAAACCCAGATCTGCGCATTCCACGTGTGTTCCAGAGAGGAAAAACCGAAACTGAATGTTACATAGGAAGTCCATTCATTAGAACATACAGACCAGCAAAAATATTTAGGTGTCGCTATAGTTAGAAGTCTTACTTGTAAGAAGCACTGCCACACAACTGCAGCTAAAGTACGCACGGTAGAGAAACAATGTCCTTAAAAAGTTATGTTGCAGTAAATGGGGAGCGAATCAGGCGATCTTGCGCACATCTGCTGCTGCACTCTGCTTTTCCACTGCAGAATATGTAAGCCCTGTGTGGAACCAATCCGCACATTCAAAGGAGCATTGAGTGAGACTTGTCGGCTAGTGACTGGCTGCATGAACCAGTCCCAATACTCCTACTGTACAAAGCAGCTGGATTTGCTGAACCGAATATACGCAGTAACTCACATGAGCACACAGAGCGACACAAACAAACGTTGGATGAGAGTCACGTAATGTTTGGGGTACCTAGCCCTCCACCTAGAAGGCTAATCTCTAGGACTCCTTCCCTTAAACGAACAAATGTCGAGCCTCCTAACTGGTTTACAATCTCTGAGGAAGAACCTCCTGGCATAAAACTGGACTGGATAGAGTGGACAACCCTCAAGTGTGTAAGAACATGTGTAAACGGAGTCTCACAACAGGCGATCAATGTGAGTGTGTAGACCAGCAGACCATGGGTCACCACTGTATGGTTGGATGGTTGCCAGCAGAGCCAACAACACTCGAAGTCCTATGGGCAAGAAGAGATATCGACAAGTCTGTCCAACATTGGGGGAAACGATTATGATGTCTGGACACGAAAAAGTAAAGTCAGTAAGTGAGATCACCTCTGAGGCTTTTGCTTCCTGTGTACAAACTTCATACACAGTAGCTACACCGGGGAGTGGAACGCTGTACAATAACACGTTGGACTCTTCGTACCTTGAGGTTCTCTCTTCGTAATGATCGTAGCCAACCCTTTCAGCTAAATGCTCAACACAAGTTTAAACGCGGAATGCTGTGATTAAATCCTTGTTGCCTTGCATTCTTTCTGTATTTTTTTTTTACTTATGGTTTACGCCTCATCGATGTCAGGATCATTAGAGGCGGGATGGGACCGGGGACAAGGAACGGGAAGGAATTCGGCGATGGCCTTTATGAAGGAAGCATCCCAGCATTCGCCTGGACTGATTTCGGGAAACCATGGAAAGCCAAAATCTGAATGCCCGGACGGGGATTCGACCAGCCGTCCTCCCAAATGCATCAAATGTCACAGGATAAATCGCAGTGATACTGGTATCTGTAGGTCGATGACTTTTCGGAACCCCGTCGTTAGTAATTTGGGCATATTTGTTTGTGCCCATTTCAGAGGTGATCCAAATGAGCATTAAAAGTGGTGACCCCATCTGTTTAGCGGAGAGAACTATGTAGTGTACAGCCGCTAATTGCTTCGCTCTACAAAAACAACACGCCGCGTAATTATCACAGCCGAGGACACTGACAGAGTGAATTATTTCACCGGCTTCCGACTGATGTTTCCTTTTGGCAACTGGAAGGTAATTTAGAATAATTAAGGGGTGCAGCGAAAAATAACTAACTAAGCAGCAAAACCAAGCTGCATAGCTCGTGGCATTAATTAGTCACTTTCGTACGTCGAATCAATAATCATGCATTAATAATTTAGCACTAGCTTGTTTTCATTAATTAAAACAATTAATTTTTTAGTTACACCAGACAGAAATGCTGCGAGTTGTGCTATCGGCAGTGAGTTGCAGAGCTAAATTTAACCTAGCTAAAGTGCTGTGGTTAAGAGGACTCTAGGAATTCTAACTGCAAACACGGGAATGTGGGAAGTAAATGGCACATCATTACTTAGTGAAAATATAATGACTGATTGTATTACGACGGAAATCTCCCGTCTTGCAGATGCGTTCTACTAGCGGTTCAAGGCTCCTAGAAGTCGCGAGAAAATTACAGGCAACGAACGGAAAGGAATTCACTGATGGCCTTTTACCAGGAACCATTCCAGCATTAGTCAGGAGTGATTTCAGGAAGCGACGGAGAAATTAAATACGGATGGACGAACAGGTAAAGCAACTCGCGAACTGGCGAATTCCGCCCCCAAAGACTACCACTACTATGTAGGCCAGTGGTTCCCAACGGGGGAGGCACCACCCCTTAGGGGGCGTATCTGGTGCAAGGCGAATTAAGAGGGCCAAACGCCGCTCCCTACTGTCTAGTATAACATCCGGCTTCAAGGGCAGCACGAAAGAAGCTTTTAATTGCATTCCCATGATCATATGTTGCTAAAAAGAGGATTTAGCCTAGTGAGCAATTTATTAGCTGAGAAAAAAAATAAAGCAAGGCACCGATTTAAGATTTCTAACGACAAATAAGGCAACAAATGTAAAAAATTAGTCTCATTACTCCGAGCTCAGCCCTGTAACTAATAAATCTTTTTATTGTTATATGTATTTGTTACTGAAACTGTGAACAATACACCAGCATTGTCGATATCTTTTAATAAACTAATTTTACAAACTACATGCCCCTGGTGAAAATTTCGCGAATCAATGAATACTAAGGTTCGGGGTTTGTAATAAGATGAAAGAAGAATCGCCTCACTTGTATCAATTGTTTATTTGTTCAGTGTTAAAGTTACATAGCAAAAGTCGACGCCATTGAAGCAGTTTATTAATATCTCTGTGATATGTGCTACTGCTACTAGCGGCTTGGCACTGAACTATCTCATACGTGCGACTTTCACAGTTATTACTCTAACGATCAAATTCCGAAAAATGTCGTTCTTAAATTATTATGTGACCAAGGCGGAGGCGTTACTCTTTAAAACTGTACCTCATTTTTCCATATCGGTTAGATATCAAGGGAGATAAATGGCTCGTGACACAAAAAACGTGACGCAGAAATATTGATACCTTTGGTCTTTAAAGGCCGAATTCTGAAATATACTTGTCTTCATATATGACGTAAGCAAAGCGGAGATCGTAATCTTTCATACGATACTTCATTTATCCATTTGGGTTAGGAATGCAGGGATATAAATCGTTTGGGGTACAAAAATCCCTTTAAGAGTTGAATTCAGAAAAATTCATATCTTAAAATATGATTTAATCAAAGAGGAGACCTTTATCATTAAATTGATACCTCATCCGTTAGTTATCAAGTGAGATATTGGCTTGTGACAATCAAACAGTTTATAGAAATAATATATATATATGATCTGTTATTGTTCTTCTATATATGATGTTGTACACTTCCTCTAATAGGGGATCCATCGAATCATTGTTTCTAAAAGTTCATTTTTTCCTCCTAACAGGAGGCCGTGAGTATTTTGTTCCCTCTCGAACACGTGTCGGTAGTGGAGGGAGTGTCTGGACCCCGTGCTCCCGAGTCGCCGCGTCGGTTGTGTTTCGGAAGACGTTTCGCCGCGGACCGGCGCCTCCCTCGGGACGGTCCTTAACGACAGTCGTAAATTTCTGGCAGTAAGAGAATTCCGGCTGCGCTAACCCAAACGAGGGGACGAGATTAAGCCAAACGACCGGGCGGGACCAGGTGACTGCTTCGTGCCGTCGGCCGCGGTGGTTATTAATCCCGCACGGCCTGACTACCTAGTTCTACATTTAATATCACAGTTGTTCACCTCACTGCTCGTACAGACATTCCTCCGACAGAGAAGATACACCAAGGAGATCCGACACGCACCTTACTGGGTTCACGGTGAGCATCATTTTTTATTATAAGTGATTAAGAAAAATAACGAGTAAACCCTTCAAACACGTCTCCAAATTTATATAACCTAAAAGGCATTTCAATCAATAAGTCACAAGGCTATCCTGCAAGCCTTAAAGTGAACATGGCGTGGATACAGCTTATATTAGAGTGCTCCATGACATCTACGTCACCTCCTCAGCCTTTGTCAATGTTAGAGAACCAACCACTGAGTTCCATATGGGAAGAGGTGTTAAGCAAGATGATCCCATCTCTCAAAAATTATTTTCAGCTGTCTTGTAGATGGCAATATCAAGCTGGAATGAACCGAAAAGGTAATTAGAATCAATGGCAGAAGACTTAACAACTTGAGATTTGCTGTTGACATTGCGCTTGTTGCTAATGACCTTGATGAACCCCAAACCTTGGTTACCGACTTCGCCTCGGAGTGTAAAGCAGTTGGCCTAAGAATGAAACAAGGTCGAGCGACCAGGAGGAAACAGTGTTAGAGTGGACCCAAGAGATCAGCACAGACCAGAGGAAGACCACCAGACCAGGGGACAAGGACACACGCAGGTTTGAACTGGCAGAGGATCACACAAGGTCGAGCGACCAGGAGGAAACAGTGTTAGAGTGGACCCAAGAGATCAGCACAGACCAGAGGAAGACCACCAGACCAGGGGACAAGGACACACGCAGGGTTGAACTGACAGAGGATCACACAAGGTCGAGCGACCAAGAGGAAACAGTGTTAGATTGGAGCCAAGAGATCAGCACAGACCAGAGGAAGACCACCACACCATGGGACAAAGACACACGCAGGGTTGAACTGACAGAGGATCACACAAGGACGTGCGACCAGGAGGAAACAGTGTTAGAGTGGAGCCAAGAGATCACCACAGACTAGAGGAAGACCACCAGACCAGGGGACAAGGACACACGCAGGGTTGAACTGGCAGAGGATCACCCAAGAGCGTGCGACCAGGAGGAAACAGTGTTAGAGTGGAGCCAAGAGATCAGCACAGACCAGAGGAAGACCACCAGACCAGGGGACAAGGACACACGCAGGGTTGAACTGGCAGAGGATCGCACAAGAGCGTGCGACCAGGAGGAAACTGTGTTAGAGTGGAGCCAAGAGATCACCACAGACCAGAGGAAGACCACCAGACCAGGGGACAAGGACACACGCAGGGTTGAACTGGCAGAGGATCACCCAAGAGCGTGCGACCAGTAGGAAACTGCTCAAGTGCTAGCTGAAAACATGACTCTAAGAGACCACATCAGAAAAAGAGTGAACTGGCTGATAATGAAAAATCAAATTAAAAATAATAGCGAAAAGTGCAAATTCAGAATCATCGGACCGAGTGTAGCCATCCAGATTTCAGAAGTCGCTTCAGGTGAAATCCAGGATGGTTCCTCCTAAAGACCAAGGCTGGATTTATTCCCATTTCTCGGGCCCCACCATCTGCCAACTCTAACAACTTTAATCTTGACGAGTCGCAGAGCCGTAAGGAACATAAAAACTAACGCCGCTGTTGAGAGATGGCGCTCAGAACCTGTGATTGACACCGTCCAACATAGCACTAGTTTGTAGAAATCTTTCCAATGCGCTGGACAGGAGCACTGTAACGTGCGTCGTGATACACACCCTCCTGCGGTTGGTTCCACTTCCGACTTCTATTTCCAGTTCGTCCAATCTGCCCAGAGCTTGGTCCTGTCGTCTAGAGACACAGTGAACCCTCTGACAGACAATCGTTGACGCAACTTAGCAAAACGCAAGAAACCAACGATACAAGTTACTAAAAAGCATTACTGTGAACAGAAACGCGCTGTATGATTTGATAGAATATTTATGTATTTTATGTAAAATATCTAGATAGAAGAGCACTTCATAAAACTTATAAGCAACGACCTTAACCTTTTAGTTTCAAAAATTGATGTAGGAATTAGAAAGAACTTTTTAAAACTCTATGTGTGGAGCACAGCACATTACGGTAGCGGACTTTAGGAATACTGGAAAGAAAGAATCTTGAAGCATTTGAAATGTGGTGCTACAGAAGAATGCTGAAATTAGGTGGACAGACAAAGTAACAAATGAACGAGTTTTGGAAATGATGGGTGAGAAAAGAAGTTTATGGAAGAAGCTTACAGAAAGAAGAGACAGGCTGGTAGATCATATTTTGAGACATGCTGGATTGGTTATTTGTTAGAGGAGGGAACAGTCGAAGGTAAGAACTGTTGAGGAAAACAGAGATTAGAATATTTGAAGCAGATAATTGAGGACGTGTGTTGTAAGGGTATGTAGAAGAGATGAAGAGGTTAGCACAGGATAGGAAGGGATGGAGGATTGCATCACACCAGTCGAAAGACTGACGACAGAGAAAACAAATCTACGGCTGTCTGAATATATATATCTATTTGTCTTTCTGTGACCTTCGCATCAAAAATAAATATAAATAACGTAGAGAAAGCACTGGGTTCTTACTAAACGCTCCATCAATTTACAGAAATTGAAAACTCAGTGCAGCCCGAAAGGGAACGAGAAATTGACGCTGATTGTCACTGCAAAAACCAAGAAGACGACAAGGCAGCATCACGCATGTCGCACCGAGATCAACGAAAATTAACAAAGGTGTAGATTCTCATGATGATTGGACAATGTATGCAGGAGTTGGTTGAACATTGCCCAACACCATTCAACCTGGAGAAAAAAATTTTGATCTCGAAAAAATTATCACTGTGACCTTGGTGGTTGTGATGATAATTTGTGGAAATAAATTGGTTGTGACAACTGGCTACTTGTGAGTATATGAAATCTGATATGGCGCTGTAGACGGGACAGATTGATTGATTTGGACTTTGAGTGAGGCTGCCTCTGTATCTGAGGCTGTGGTCGCTGCGTAGTGGGTGATTCACTCTTATCAGTGGCTGGTTTACTCAACCTACAGCAAACACCGCCATCTGCCAAAAGCACTCCAATGCCGCGCCTACCGTATAGCACACAGTCGCCATGGATTCCTGTCGTCTAGTGCTTCTGCCGGCGGAATAAAACATCCTCCATCGACACGTCCATGTCCGAGAGTAAATGCCAGTGAGACGGACCACTCACGTCTTAATGAGGAGTGACTGCACGTTCCTTCACACAGTGGTCCTGCACACAGGTCGCCATGTACATCTGTCACGCTCAATTATTCCCTTCATTGCACCTTACTTCACTCTACCAGTTTATTTACACTTTCGCAAAAGTATTACAGTTGATTTCCTAGCATTAACTTGATACGACAGGATACAGCTTCGTGACAGGTCGCTTTCAGCTAAATCCAGAGCACAGCGCGGACTGACACAGAATTACTACAGCGCGCAAATAAGCAGAGTTCAGACTCCATTTTCAGAACGACGTAGAAGAACACAAATAATTGTATCCAAACACTTACACCCTCTGCAGTGATTGTAGTCCTAACGAATAAATAAATAAAATAAAACTTGTTGATTCTTCTATAAACGATAAAGAAATTACAAAGTACTGGAATGATTTTACACTTTAGTAGAAACTATTTACAAGTATTTTGAACGTAAAGAAACAACTTGAGCGTACTGTGCACGTGCAGCGTTAATGTATGTGCCATGTAATGTTAAATTTTTACCAAAAACAGAGTTTTTCATTTTTTGGTACCCCACTGGATGAAGTACACCTAGAGAGAGACAGATGCCTCAATGTCGGCAAACGCCCAACTTGCTGATCGCGTGGACTTCTGATGTATCGACTCGTGTCTTAATGAGATGATCCGGATAACGAAAGGTTCACCAAGCTGTGACCGAACTACAGAACTACTTTCAGGAGAACAATATGTTCAGTACGACTTATATTCCTTCGATTCTTGTTTGGGGGAGAAACCAGTTCCTTCAGTATCACGATGTAATTGTTATCTGAAGTTTAGTAATTACTAACACTGTGGAGTGGTATGGCGGTTGTTGTGGTCCACTTCGCTCTCAAGTTCCCGCTGTAATATCGAATGGTTTAAAACATTTTTACTGCCACGAATAAATTACTTTTAGCGGCAGGCAGCAGTAATTACCGAATGGATAGTACGCGCTAGTGAAATACTGCGAAACTTTTACTTCTCAGCTTGCCTGTGTCGCTAGATGATGAGATGTACCTCATTTACCTGGCGAAGCGGCATGAAAATCCATTCGTCTGCGTGATTCACGGTCCATTAAACATAGACCGGCATAAAACGTAAGTTGTTTCTCAAAGTTGAAAGTGACCGCCAAACATATAAATAAGTGTAAGCACGACCCCCATACTTAGGGATGGGCAAATAAATAATAAAAAGAAATCGATGAATGTCGTATAGATATTTACAAACAGTATCGATATGTATTGAAAGACAAGTATCGATATGTGGATATAATTCATCGAGATTTTTACCTAAACCCAGTAATTCTCTTAAAATATTCCAAAGTTATATGAAAATATTTAAGATAATTAAAAAAGTATGTGGAAATTATAGAAACATTTAATAATTTACCTATTTTTACAATCAATCAAGCCAGAATTCATCAGATGTAGACATCAAAAGAACTCTCTGTTCTATAATCTACTCCTGTTGTCTGGTGGCGCTAAGTTAACTGCAGAAGCCACTCTTTCGGACGACACGAACAGGTTTGGCATATCAGACACTTCGTCAAATCATTAACTTCTATTTATCAGTGAAAAAAAAATTAAAAACGGAAACCGTAAGTCAAATTCAACCCTCAGCTTCGCCACATCAGTGTTCTTCAACTTGATTAAAAATAATTTAACCATTAACAGCGTTAACGCAAACATGTTAAAATTTAATATCTTTTTTGAACTGTTAACAGTTGATGAAATCTGTTAAAGTACAATGAATTTACTTTTTTAAGACCCGTTCAGATGAAGTATTATTTATGCAAAATATATTCAACACATGAAATTAGATAATTATTTGCATTCGTAAAAAAATATCGAATTGGTGCTTAAAATTTATAATCAAAATAAAATTCGATTTTTGATATATCGAGAATAAAAAAATCGACGATAAATATCGATTATTTTATAAAATCGTCGATTTTTCGATATATGGATATATTTTTCTGAAGCCTACTGGTACTGCTATAATATACGTAAAGATTGCACCAGAAAGTATTGTAAGAAGTAGATCGATATTATTTATAAGTAATCTTTTATATTCTGAAGAAAACCTTTATTATTTGGTGGTTTATGTAAACACAGTTCCTTTAGCGTGACTGAAGACTATAGACAGAAAAATAAATTAAAAGAACCTAATCAATGCAAAGTGATTAACTGAGGAAACGTTTGTGAGGCAGGAGAAACGAGCTACTCTTAGCTGTGGCCCCGCATACGGAACAGACTGTACGAGTCAACAGTACTCGCTGATAAGCGCTATCGGAGGCGATCGTCACGAGAGCTGGCGAGCGTCTCAATACGGCGCGCGGCGACAGAATTACGACCACTGCCAGGAGCACAGAGCCGCGTGGCTCCGGGAGGCGGGACACTCTGCTCTGGAGCAGACCAGTCGGTACAGCCGGGTGACGGGGCGTCCATTAATCACGTGATATGAGAGGAGAGAGGGGGGGGGATCGCCGAAAACTCACCACGGGGAGGGGGGGGGTCTTGAAGAACAGTAGAGTTAAAAAAAAGGTTAACAGACGACGCGGATATCGAGTTTAGGGGGTGGTGGTGGGGGGGGGGGGCTATATCGTCTAAAAACGACGTGCAAACCGACCTTAAGGAGGGGGAAGGGGGTTTAACAACCTTCGGAAGCAGGAGAGCTGAAAAAAAATCTGTATAAAGCTACGGTGTCTATTACCTGAGGTCGGCCTCCGGGGGCGGGCTGCCGTGGCCGTTGGCGGCGGGCGGCGAGCGCTGCGGAGAGGCGGCCCGCGGCGGCTGCTTGCTGTACGGGTGGTTGTTGTTGTGGTGCAGGTGCGGGCCGGCCACCTTGTTGGCGTTGTTGTCCGTCTGCGGCGAGATCTTGCCTGCGAGGGCGTTCAGCGAGTGTAGCATCTCCATGGCTGGCTGGCCGCGACTGAGCCGGCCTTATCTCGGCGCGCCGGCGGCTCTGCTGGTCATCGCTGCTGCCAACAAGAGCGACAAGTGCTGCAGGGGCGGGGCAGGGGGGGGGGCAGCACGCGACACTCCTCGCTCGCACAGTCCCTGCACCGCGGTCGCCATGTGCGAGAGCCAGCAACCCAGCACACCATGCCGCTCAGCCACGCAACCAAGGCGAGCCTGGACCTGGTCGCTCTGACCACGTGTATACCATAGTGATGACGGTACTGACAGCAAGATGTTCCAACAAGCGTCAGTCTACTGTATATAGCTCTCGTCAAGTGTTTTAAACCGGTGTCAGCAACAAGACAGAGCGTTATTATAATCAGCTACTCTTCATAAATAACATTCACGTAACGATTAAACACGTTTCCAGAGGTACATTGATCACTCAGAACATCATGACCACCTACTTAAATATTGGTCCACCTTTCGAACGGAATACAGCAGCGATTCGGCGTAGCATGGATTCTAAAAGTCCTTAGTAGGCTTCCGCAGGTATCTGACACCAGATTTCTACGTACAGGTCACGAAATTCCCTTAAATTACGGGACAGCTGTTTGTAGGCGCGGCACCTGGGAACGAGCATCTCTGAAACGGAGAGGCTGTTCGCCTGTTCACGAGCTACTGTTGTGAGCATCAATGGAAAGTGTTTGAAAGACGGTGAAACCACTAGTAGACGACAATGTGGTGGACACCTACATCACAGAACGTGGAGGTCTGTAATAAGCAGCATAGGGCGTGATCAGTGGCAAATGTGACGGAAGAGTACACTTCTGGTGCTTCGAGAAGTGTTTCAGAGCACAAAAATCGCGATTCTGCCACAGATCACCCCCTATCCTGCTTTACAGACCTCCACGTTCTGTGATGTGGTGGGATATCCTCCATATTGTCGCCAAATCGTGGTTTCAAACTCTTTCTATAGATGATTCTTGACTGTCCGGGTGACGCTTAGTCATGTTTCTTGTAACTGTTCTGCCCTGGAAGAAGACCCCAGAATGAGGGTCGAAACGTCGGTTTCAGGAAACATGACCCGGCGTCACCCGGACAGCCAAGAATCAACTGACTCTGGCCGCGGAAGCCTACGATTATACTTTCCACAGATGCTCACTACAGCAGCACGCGAACAGCCGACCAGCCTCGCCGTTTCGGAGATGCTCGTTCCCAGTTGCCGCGCCCACAAACAGCTGGCCCGTAATTTAAGGGAATTTCGTGACCTGTGCGTAGAAATCTGGTGTCAGATACCTCTGGAAGCTCACCGAGGACTTGTAGAATCCATGCTACGCCGAATAGCTGCTGTATTGCGTTTGACTTGTGTGGTACCTTCAAAAGAGGGAAAATAATCACACTGATGCCAAATGTGCACATTGTAAGAGAAACACACACATAGAGCTGGCTGTATGGCTGACGTGGCCAAATGAGATTCTTAAAGCACAGGAAAAGCAAGTGTGTCGGTGCAGATACGCAAGAAACCAGATGCACGTTCCACTTGCAGTTTTAGGCAGGTGTTCTTGATGTATGTTTCAGAATGTACCCTACTCTGGAACGCCCCAATAAACATCTTCTTTTCTGCTGATCGCACGAAACTAAATCGAAATAAGGAATAAAGAGCTGTGAAAGTGGCATCGTAAGGAGCTGATCTGCAGGCTGACCAGCACAGAACCCGTGGCTTCTACAGGAAATACTGTAAGCTTTATACCAGAGGTGGCCAACCCGCGGCCCACGGGTCCCGCGAGATTCATCACACTTTTACAATATATATATATTTCATTTTTAGTGCTATATATTTCTTTACAACGTGGGTTTAGTATCATCATTATTATATTAGCTATGTATACATGTAAGTATAATAGTAAACACAATAATAATACCTCAGTTTCAAGTTTTCACTTCAAAAAAAGTCAATAATGGGCGTAAATTTAATATGGGGATAAATTATTTTATTTGCGGCCCGCGGAATCATAATGCATTTTCAAAGTGGCCCGCAAGATGATTTGGGTTGGCCACCCCTGCCTTATACCCACACCTTAGTTACTCAACAACGTAAAACTGTTTACAAATATACACGATCGCGTCTTAATTGATAAATTTAATTTTCATACAATTACACTAACTGACAGTACACTTCTACTGTAATGCCTCATTATTAGGGCCTACGTTCAAGTAATAAATCAGACAGTTAAATGGTCTGATGCGACAGTGTTGCAACCATACGCTTGCTATTCCGTTCCTTGGGATATGGCGGCTACTAACAGCTTAGTGTCCCTTGGCTGAAGGCCAGAGTGCGCTTGTCTCACTGAGCGAAGAGACTTTCGAAAATGCCAGAGTTGCTCTGCTCCGTGACTGTTCCGCTGGATGTGAACATTCGGGAGGACGGCGATTAGAATTCCCATCCGGGAATCCAATTTGGGTTTTCAATGGTTTACCCGAATCACCCCAGGACAATCGGATGCTTCCTTTAAAAGGCCAATGCCGAATTCCTTCTCGTTCCTTATCCCCAGTCCCACCCGCCTCTAATGACCTCAACGTCGACGAGACGTAAAGCCATAAACAAAAAAAATCGATGTGGACTGCAATCAGCTGAGTTACGTAGCGGCTACCACGCTAAGGAAGGCCCACTACGTGTTCTGTGACTCGACAACAAATTAGTCAGACCCGATTCAGTGATGGATCTACAAATTACTCGAGCTAGGACGAAAACTAGAGAATGCCGCCCATTCCAACATGAATTTGCCGCCCGGGGCAGTACAGAGCTTTTCTTTGATTTTGGCGCCCCCTGAAGGTTGCCGCTCGAGGCAGTAGACGTAAAAAAGTCACTTACGGCACCTTCAAACATAACTTTGCCGCCCCGATGAAGTTGCCGCCCACTACACCAGTCAGAGTCGACTCAGTTCAACCTGTCTGTCGCGGACCGTCCAGGCATCGCGCAATAAGAGGAGAGCGTCCACAAACCACGTCGCTTTATTTGACTTTCTACCACACCCCCTCCCCCTAACACGGTCTGATGTGGTTTTTCTCACTACCCCCACCCCCCTCCTACGCGTAACACGTAGCCTTTTTCCCTGTTGATTCTAGAAGACATTTTGTACTGTTTTCTCTTGTCTGACTATCGTAAATTATATACAGAGATAATTATAGGACGGAAATAAATATTTACATGCTGTTGTGTGTTCCGTACCTCATTTCAACTGTCACAAATAATATGAATGAAAAGATCGGAACACCTCCCCTCCCCCCACGTAGCCCATATCAGCTTTCCAGCCAACCCTTCCCCCTCCCCTCCACCCGAGACCAAGTCACGTGGTTTAAGGACACTCCTTACCTGCACCACCGACTTGGACGGCGTTCGAAAGCACTCAGTATGCGCAACATCTCTTGACTGCGCAAGTGGTGGACGGAGCAATTAATCGCAATGCACGTTCCTAATGACAACAGATACCAGCCAGGGATCACTCTGCATCTAAAATAAACGAGAGACACCCACCAAAGATCACAGATAAATATTACAGTCATTGGATTGTGTTATCATTGCTTTTGATTACAAGAATTTAATTGTTTATTTCTTCAATTTTCTGAAATATAGTACTTTGGAACATGAATTATTATTTAATAAACACGACAATGCAGCTTTTACAATTTTGTTTATCTGCGTTTCGCCTCTCGTAGAGGTATCTTGGGCAATCCAGTTTTAGTCTCCAGGTTTGGTAACTCAACAGAGTACCGCATTCTCACGTCGCGCACTGTAGCTAGTTAACCACTTTCACTCAGCTAATTATGCTTCAATAGTGTGTCAGTTGCATTGCCGTCTTTATTGAACAGTAATATACATTTTAACGACAAGCTGCACAAAAAAGGTCTCCAATAATTGCATACGATATACGGAAAATTTTAATCGAACCATTACATCAGAGGTACAATAAACAGTGAGAACGATACTTCAATGCAAATCGCAGAAACAATTCTAACCACGGATACTAAAAGTTGATTGACTTTATGGAGACTATTTCTTCTTGGTATTAAGTTGTCTACTTATCAGGTAGCATTATGAACAGTTGATTGGTTAGTTTGTAAATTTGATTACTTGAAAAACATACCAAAGGAAAATCAAAACTTTCTGATAGCTGTAGCTAAACTGGAAGTAAGAAAATTACCAAAAGTAACTCATCTTCGTACACGGCATTTGCACTGTTTTCTTTCTTCGTGATGATAATTCCTAATCGTAAACCATTACTCCGCAGGGGCGAAGATGTGCCTTCAAAGGGAACACAATTCAATTTAATTCCAGTTGCGATGGAGCGAGGAATGGTTCACCATTTCCCGTGGCAATTTATTCCAGATTCTGATTCCCTTACCTACAACAGAACATTTTCCCTCTTGAAATCGACTGCCAGCTTGTGGTGATGGTCATCTATAACATTCCTGCACAACTCCCTATTCTTGTGGCAGAATCTTCGAAAACCTCGTCACCAGCATACACCTTGTACCACCCGAACACTCTGTTCATCCTCCTCCTGTCTTCGACTGACTGTTTCATCACATCAGTTATTGATTGTGTTATGCGGTTATTTTCACAGCCATATCTAGCTGTCTTCCTACGAACCTCCTATAATTCCTTTATTTCATTTCGAAAATGTGTGTCCCACACTACGCCATCATACTGGCCTCTCCATAGTTTTCTAACGCAATTCACTCCGTTCTCTGATATATTCTTCTTTATCTCTTTCTCTGCGAAGATATTTATAGTTTACATCTTCAACAAGCAGATCCTTCCATACCTTCACTTTATCACCTGTGCACCTAATACTCCGCCATTTATTTCACTCCCGAGTTGACTGTCGTTTATACTCTGACTAATGGTAGCCCGCTGAGAATGACACGTGACCCTAACAATGTCATCTACCGCCTCGCTTGAAATGTAAAAGCGTAATTTTAAAATAATAATACGAGTTAGAATTCTTTGTCCAATTCAATTACGACAAATCGATACGTTAATTGGCTGCATTTTATTATCACAATGATTAATTACTGCACTGTTTTCACACACAATAAAACGAGAACTGTATAACATGCTGCCGCTTTCTACAAAATTCAACAACCATCGTCTCGCGCCATCACAGTTCTTCCTTTCTTTTCCCCCTTAGCCAACTATTCTTCCGCAGTACTACCAACCTCTTAAAACGTAACTACTCTACTACACAAATACTTAATATTACCCCGTTTACTCTACACACACTACTGTGCTGTGTAGCCTTTTCAGAACCTACACAGACAGCTACATATCCTGTCTACATCACATCACCCTGCAGCTGTCCACAGTCCTCTACGGCTTTATTATTATTATTATTTTTTAACTGCTTTACGTCTCTCAACAACGAGGTCTTTTGAGACGGGAAAGGATGGGGGCAAGGAATTCAGCCATGGCCATTTGAAGGAAGCATCCCGGCATTTGCCTGGAGGGATTTGGGAAACCATGGAAAACCCAAATCTGGATGCCCGGACGGGGATTCGAACCACCGTCCTCCCGAATGCGAGGCCAGAACGCTAACCGTTACACCACCAAGCTCGGTACCGGCTTTATTAATAGTATGTGAGATCATGTCATCTGCAAACAATCCGATTTCCGACTTAAACACAATCATTCAGCAGAATTCCTTGTCCAGGGAAATATCATTGTATCCTGACCAACAAGTGAAAGGAGGAAAATTCTGTTTACGGCAGGGGTGTCCAACAACAGACCCGCCAAAAGCAGCGGTCTAGGATTTACTGTTCTAGTTCACAAACCTCTGCAAGGTCTCACTAATGTTTCTTACTCTTTGGTTCTGTTTAAACTGGGTTAACTTACATAACTTATATTTTCGACTAAATATAAACCAAAGCAAGACAAAAGTGATTAAATATAGCAGAAATACTAGTAGATTAAATATAAAAATAAGGTCAGATGCTACAACAGAAGTTAATGAATTTTGCTACTTAGGAAATAAAATTACAACCGATGGCCGAAGCAGGAATGATGTTAAAAGTAGAATAGAACAAGCAAAGCGAACTTTTATGAAAAAGAGAAATCTTTTAGTTTCAAATACTAATCTAGAACTCTGAAAGAACTTTTTAAAACTCTGTGTGTGGAGCACAGTACTTTAAGCTAGCGAAGCATGGACTTTAGGAATACCAGAAAGAAGGAAAATTGATGCATTTGAAATGTGGTGCTACAGAAGAATCCTGAAAATTAAGTAAGAAATGAACGAGCTTTGGAAATGATGGGTGGGGAAAGAAGGTTGTGGAAGAAGCTTACAGAAAGAAGAGACAGGCTGGTAGGTCATATTTTGAGACATGCTGGATTGGTTAATTAGTTAGTGGAGGGAACAGTCGAAGGTCGGAACTGTAGAGGAAGACAGAGATCAGAATATATGAAGCAGATAATTGAGGATGTGGTTTGTAAGGGGTATGTCGAGATAAAGAGTTTAGCGCAAGATAGAAAGGGATGGAGGACTGCATCAAACCAATCGAAAGACTGATGACAGAAGAAAATAAAAAATTACACAATAAATTGGCTCCACATATCTTCAACTTCATCTTTTTCATTAAGATTGGGAGTCAAAATTTCACTAAGGTATTTGAACTTCTGTGTTTTAATATCGCCATATTTAGTCTTCACTGTCCAGGTCTAATCTTTTGCGTCTATGTTCATGTATTCAATTTTCTCAAACGATATTTATAGTCCTGCTTTCTCAGCTATTTACTTCAAGACTTCTAGTTGTTTGATTACAGTCTCCAGAGAGCCTATATTTTATTCTCGTAAAAAAGCCTTTGCAATGTCTCCTCGTTGTGTTTTTTACTTTTTGATTGCAATTAAACCGGGTCAGCTTATATTTTTGTTGTATTTAAATATTAGCTCTATGTGGCAGTCTTGGTCGTCATGTGGTAAGTGTGGGTCGCCGGTAATGGACGTAGAGGGCGTTGATTGCGAGCCAGGTGCAAATTGAAGCGCTGATGGGCGCGAGGCAGTTAAGATATTTCCAGAATTGGTTTCCTCGCGCCGGGCCCGATTTAGCACCCGTCGCTCGATAGATCGAATCTGTTGGCTGCAGACAGAACTTTGCCGTCGCCGCTCCTTTGATATTTAAATCGCAGCAGCAGCACACGGTCCGCTAATGAAGCAGAAGCCTTCGGGAGCTCCGCTCAATAAATTGACACAGCACTGCGACAAATGGAAAAATCCAGTCCTCGAGTGTTGACCGATCTTAAAAGGAATCCCGATCGCAGCAGAACTCGGCTCTGTTTGCGTTATCACTTATCAGCCCCTACCCCCACATTCCACTGACTCTAACATAAATAAAATCACGATGTACTGATCATTCGACAAATCACATTACTGTAATATTAGAATGACGTGCGACGAAGGTATTACAGATTAATATTCATCGGACTGATACTATTGTTATGATGCACAGTAAACCAGAGCGGTGGTCGGGTCACTGTGACGTCACAGCACGAGGGCACAGTGAAGATGTGAATGTGCTCGAGGAATAATTTTCACGTATGCGTGCGAGAGAGCTAGGATTTAAATAAACGCCGACAACTCGAGGGAATCCTGGTGTTTAGAAAATTACGGACAATTAGAGAAACATGGGGTGGAGCACCGTCCAGCTGGAAAAAGAAATCTTCACTGTCAGCTTCCAGAAGTGGCATGAGCCAATTCTGCAAGGATTCCAAACAGATGGATTGGTCGTGCTGGGGATGCTGATCGTCAGCTGATGTCGTGGCCTCCTCGTTCCCCTGACCTAGCCCCCTTCGACTTCTTTGTTTGGGGTTTCGTGAAAGACACAGTGTTCGTGCCACCAGTACCAGTTGATCTGCCAGACCTGCGGGTTCGCATCACCAATGCATTTGCTCCCATTGACAGAGACATGCAGCATCGGGTATGGAAAGGACTCGATTATAGACTAGTTGTGTGCCGAGTCACTAAAAGTGCACATATCGAGCATCTGCAGAGATCCAAAAAAACTTTCACAGTTTGTTTATATATCTGCGTAATCTTGTAAGTATATGTCAAATAATAAATCTGCAGTAATTTTCTGAATTCACTGAAATCATTTTGACTAGACCTGTATAATTGAGAATGTTTTGATGTATAGTAAATGTAAATGAGTGGTCATATTTTGTTATTTTTAGGTCATATTTACACATCTTTAAGGTAATATTTGCTTTCATATTTCTCAAATTTTCTGTTCATAAAGATCCGAAAACCAGTAGTATCTATTGAAAATTAAAATTGCTAAGGCCTAGTAGGTTCAGTAGATATTGCTAAGGCCTGGTAGGTTCAGTAGATATTGCTGAGGCCTGGTAGGTTCAGCAGATATTGCTGAGACCTGGTAGGTTCAGTAGATATTGCTGAGACCTGGTAGGTTCAGTAGATATTGCTAAGGCCTGGTAGGTTCAGTAGATATTGCTGAGACCTGGTAGGTTCAGTAGATATTTATGAGGCCTGGTAGGTTCAGTAGATATTGCTGAGGCCTGGTAGGTTCAGTAGATATTGCTGAGGCCTGGTAGGTTCAGTAGATATTGCTGAGACCTGGTAGGTTCAGTAGATATTTATGAGGCCTGGTAGGTTCAGTGGATATTGCTGAGGCCTGGTAGGTTCATGTAGATATTGCTGAGGCCTGGTAGGTTCAGTAGATATTGTTGAGGCCTGGTATGTTCAGTAGATATTGCTGAGACCTGGTAGGTTCAGTAGATATTGCTGAGGCCTGGTAGGTTCAGTAGATAATGCTTTGGCCTGGTAGGTTCAGTAGATATTGCTGAGGCCTGGTAGGTTCAGTAGATATTGCTGAGGCCTGGTAGGTTCAGTAGATATTGCTGAGACCTGGTAGGTTCAGTAGATATTGCTGAGACCTGGTAGGTTCAGTAGATATTGCTAAGGCCTGGTAGGTTCAGTAGATATTGCTAAGGCCTGGTAGGTTCAGTAGATATTGCTGAGACCTGGTAGGTTCAGTAGATATTTATGAGGCCTGGTAGGTTCAGTAGATATTGCTGAGGCCTGGTAGGTTCAGTAGATATTGCTGAGGCCTGGTAGGTTCAGTAGATATTGCTGAGACCTGGTAGGTTCAGTAGATATTTATGAGGCCTGGTAGGTTCAGTGGATATTGCTGAGGCCTGGTAGGTTCAGTAGATATTGCTGAGGCCTGGTAGGTTCAGTAGATATTGTTGAGGCCTGGTATGTTCAGTAGATATTGCTGAGACCTGGTAGGTTCAGTAGATATTGCTGAGGCCTGGTAGGTTCAGTAGATAATGCTTTGGCCTGGTAGGTTCAGTAGATATTGCTGAGGCCTGGTAGGTTCAGTAGATATTGCTGAGGCCTGGTAGGTTCAGTAGATATTGCTGAGGCCTGGTAGGTTCAGTAGATAATGCTTTGGCCTGGTAGGTTCAGTAGATATTGCTGAGGCCTGGCAGGTTCAGTAGATATTGCTGAGGCCTGGTAGGTTCAGTAGATATTGCTGAGGCCTGGTAGGTTCAGTAGATAATGCTTTGGCCTGGTAGGTTCAGTAGATATTGCTGAGGCCTGGTAGGTTCAGTAGATATTGTTTTGCGCACTGTTACTACACAGACGTTTAGCGGCGATAACATTATAACGGCAGTAGCACTCCGTAGTAGAATTCGGGACACATTACGTGACGCTTATATCGTAGTGAAAGAAGCGATTGAAAGTAGTTCGCCACTAGCTCAGTCAATGCGGAAGGAGCGTCCCACGCAAATCATTTCCAATGGTAGAAAGCGCTCGATGCAGTAAGGATACAAAATTAAACAAAGATAAACAACAGCATCGAAGTTACTACAAGTACACATTTGCATAACCACTTCCCACATAACACCGCTGAAAGTACCGCGAAATTCCAGTCTCAACCGAAAGACAGCAAACGTTACGAATATTTACAATAATTACTCAACATTAAAGACCCATTCACACTAGTGGTCAGCTCAGCTCAGGTCAAAAATCGCTATACACGTAATCCAATGGGAGCATTCACACTACCCGGTCCGCTCATGTCAGGGCAAGGCAGGTCAAACTGAAGATCGCGCCGCCACCGATCAACAACGGTCAAGACCTGAGCTGAGCTGAGCTGACCGCTTGTGTGAACAAGCAACGGTCAGGTCAGGTCAGATCAGCTCAGGTCAAAAATCACTATACACGTAATCCAATGGGAGCATTTACACTACGCGGTCCGCTCAGGTCAGGGCAAGGCAGGTCAAACTGAAGATCAACAACGGTCAAGACCTTTGCTGAGCTGAGCTGAGCTGACCGCTAGTGTGAACGAGCAACGGTCAGGTCAGGTCAGATCAAATGGTTGACGAACGTCTGAAAACTATGCTCGTAAGCAATAAAAAAAGAGTAATAAATAAAAAATAAATGTTTTAACGATACGTTATTTCTGTTTATTATAAAGTCGGCAAACTTCAATATAAATTCAAATATTATTACTCATTTTAGTACTGGCAAGATACAGATTCTGTTTCCGAATTTTTTAAAAAAAATTGTGAATATATTTATAGTATCAAATGCTTCTGTACTACCGTTAGCACATAAACAAAGAATATTTGTAAAGTAGGAATTCTCTCGCTCATCCTGAAATTCACTTTGTACATAGGATGAAATTTTATCCTTCCGTAAATAATTGTGCAAAATACATATTGATAAAATTATGTTATCAATTAATCCTGGAGCAGAATTAATTTTTCTAAAATAAATTCTAAATCTTTGAGCCCTAAAATATCAAAAGCATTTCGCACCAATCGTCTCACACGGCATAGCCGGTAGTTAGCATTATTTTTTTTTCTCTTGGTCTGTTTGCGCTTGAAACTCTGGATGCACCAAGAACCATCTTCTTTTTGATCTTGACGTATTTTTAGGCTCTTGATCCAAAATCATTGCAATTTAATTGACGTTGGGGTAGAAAATGGCATTGTTCACTATGAGCGATTGAAATGAAATGGTCTCGTCTACTACTTGATCTGGCCTGACCTGAGCTGAGCTGAGCTGATCGCTAGTGTGAATGCTATCCTGGATTGTGAGGTGACCGCTAGTGTGAATGCTATCCTGGATTGTGAGGTGACCGCTAGCGTGAATGCTATCCTGGATTGTGAGGTGACCGCTAGTGTGAATGCTATCCTGGATTGTGAGGTGACCGCTAGTGTGAATGCTATCCTGGATTGTGAGGTGACCGCTAGCGTGAATGCTATCCTGGATTGTGAGGTGACCGCTAGTGTGAATGCTATCCTGGATTGTGAGGTGACCGCTAGTGTGAATGCTATCCTGGATTGTGAGGTGACCGCTAGTGTGAATGCTATCCTGGATTGTGAGGTGACCGCTAGTGTGAATGCTATCCTGGATTGTGAGCTGACCGCTAGTGTGAATGCTATCCTGGATTGTGAGCTGGCCTGACCGCTAGTGTGAATAGGCCTTAAATCACTCCGTTTCCGATGATCTCCGAAAATATGTGGGTTGTTCCTTTAGTGTTACAAGTAATTTAAGAACAAGTAGTGCACTTTGATCGCTGGGAAGAGGAGACGCCGCGGGTAAGTTGGCCAGCCTGATCAAGACGGAGCGTGTCAGCTGACGCAGCGTCGCGACGCCCTAATGAACGCCGGCGTCTTCATTAGGCCGCCCGGACTGACACCGGGGACTTAATGGCCTCAGCGCTCCGCTATCGGGCGCACTCATTAATACCACACACACACAGGCTAAAATCGGACGAGTCTTTTACTTCCCGGACAGTTTTTTACCCATCCTCCTGTGTGGTAAAAAAACTACAGGACTTCCTGCAGTAACACTGTCATCCCGCAAGCGAACAAGATGATAGCCATCATTAGGGTCCGGATCTATATGTCAAGTCATATTTCTTTTGTCTTATTTTTGAGCTCTAATGTTGAATTAAACACTGAGTGAACGTTTCTGATTTTATTTATGGTCATATAACATATTTTGAGAAAAAAATGGTAGTTTTGTTAATAGTAACGGAAATTTACTAGAAATTATAGATGAGATGAAATTAAGATAATTATTCACAGAAATGCACACCCTTTACACACTGGAAGAAAAACAAAACTAACCGTCACTGAATTGGTCAGAATTCACCAGTCAAGAATTAAAGTTATTCATTAGTGTCGCTCTCTAAACGTTAATGTTTCACCCGCCTTTTAATCTCGACAACGCAGTAGTCCTCAAACGTGTGGAAGCCTAGATAGGTCAAGCAGGCGACAGTATGACTAGTTCGATAAAAAACAAACTTGATAAAGTGTTCAGTGGGAAAACTGGATACAAAACCATTTGTAAAATCACTCACATTTTTCATTGCGGTTGAATCTGTTTTCACCGAAGACCACCCACGGTTAAATTGCAGTCACGTGACTGTTTTATTAGGCTCCCGTCATTCATTGCGATGTCGAACGAAGCTTCTCACAGTACAAAACAGTTTCGGTGGCAAAAGCAAAAAATTCCTCTTCGAGATGCATGCGGCGATACATTGCAATCATCGGATCAAAAAATAATAAATAATATACCCTACTCAGCAACAAATTTATAATAAATTCCATTTTTTTAAAAATAAAAAGCTAGTAATTATTCTTTTATAGGAACATTAATTTTCGAAAAAATTTAATTTCACAATGGTGCAGTGAGTGCACGGAAGCAAATTATGCTCTCTACGTGAAAGCGACAATAGATAAAATAAATGGTATATAATTAAGCACATTCTGATGGATAGTAAATTTAAATGTTTGCTCATATTTTCTCATTTTAGGTCATATTTATTAAGGTCATATATGCATTCATATTTCCCTATTTCTTTGGTGATAATCATCATATACTTCTCCTGCGTTCACGTAGGATAGAAATTTGTCCCGCCCAACTACAAATACATTTAAAATAAAAGTCGAAAATCTACTCCGCGCATTACATACAGCTTTCCACGTACAAACTACTTTCGAATATTTACTATTCAAAGTGAACAAATTAATAAGTAATTATTTTACTGTCACAATATGGCGCTTGTGAACAGAAACTTCTTTACGCACGCCAGTTTGGCAAGACGGCCCTCAGAGAAATCGAACCCTTCTACTCCTTTTCGATTAATCTATTCGATTACAAAACTTTGGTCAGGCCACTGGTTGAATATGGTGGTGTAGCACGAGGCCTGGATATGAAATACAGGAGTTGCACAGGAGAGCAGTTAGATTTGTTTGTGGACCCAGTCAGTATCTGATATGACAAAGGAGCTGCGTTGCGAATCATTGGACGAAAGGAAGAGGGTGAAGAGAATGCTGGGAATGTACAGGGCATATGTTGGTGATGGGGTTGGAGGGATATTGGTCGAAGAATTAGAAATAGTACATGTAAGGGGAAAGGCGACCATGACCACAAACTGGCGCACGATTTCATGAATAAGGGAGTGCGAAAATTATCTTTCGTTCGTAAGGGTGTCAGGGATTGGAACAAATTACCAAGTGTACTGATGAATAATATACCACAAACGCTGAAGGAATTAAAATTAACATTGTAAACGTAAATAGGAGAGGAATTTAAGACTCCAATTATAAGAAAAAAATTTAAAATAATAAAAAAGGGGTAATTACATGGGTGGGAGAATTGCCATGAGAGCGTTAGCTGCAAGGAAGTGATTTTTTTTTTTATGTACAGAACGCTACAACGGTCCAAGCTCCAAACAGGTGGTATACGCGGCAAATTGAAACTTTGTGTAATTGGCAGCAGAGCTGCTTCTCTTAAGAGTCTGCGATCCAATAACTCGATACGCCTTTGCTTTTTTTTTTTTTTTTTTTTTTTTTTTAGAAAATATGTTGAGTCAAAAGTGGAAAGCTCCTCAAATGCGATGTAGAAAAAATCCACGCGATTTTCAAGTAGGAATTTAACGTAAAGTTCGTGCTCGAATAACCACAGAATTTAATCAAATTTATACGAAACAGATACCAAATATTACAAATGATCGGAAATAAACTACAACACGAAGAGTGTAGGAGAAGTTAGAGTGAATATTTTTTTTTTCATGTTATGATAAACCGGTTATCGGTTATTGGTTATCGTCCGAATGTAGAGGACCCTTTTCCTGTCTGTTCTTAAGCCTAGCATGGCTCTTTCTATACTTCGCTAGGCAGTTCTCAGTTTTTGCTTCATGTAGTTGTTTCGGCTTCAAATCTGGCAGGCATTTGTGAGTACCGGTAATATACATTGTTCAGATACCTGTTGGTTTTTACATCTTAAAAAAATGGTATTTGGACAATGTGTATTACCGGTCCTCACATATGCCTGCCAACACTCCCCCCCCCCCCCCAGAAAAAAAAAATCAAAAACTGAGAAATGACTAGCGAAGTATGGAAAGAGCAATGCAAGCTTTACAAGAAGAGACAGGAAAAGGGCCGTCTGCATTCGGACATTCGGTCGATAACGAAAGTGACAGACATCTTAGAAAGAATCACGACCAGAAAATGGCAATGGGCTGGTCATATGGACTGCGGCAGTTCTGGTATGGATACCAAGGAACCTGAAAAGAGCAGGAGGAAGACCCCCGGATCAGACATACGACGAGTTACAGGCGTGAACTGGAAGAGGGTGGCTCAAGAGTGATCAGCCTGGAAGGAACTAGAACGAAACTATGTAGCATTAAGTTGTAAAACATAGCTTATCTGTCTTGAATAGCTTAATAGGATTGATGAAGCTGTAATAGTAATAATGATAAAGCGATTGTGTTGTTTCGTAGAATACGTAAGTCTGTTTTAGTCGTGTTGTGGGACGGAGCGATCGTGACGCAATTAACGTGTTTTGCGGCGACACTTCGTGCCCGGCATGAATCACTGTCACGACACGGCTCGCTGAGAGGTTATTGGTTACGGGGCTGTAGTAACAGGTGCCTCCGGCCAGATGGCGTTGCGATAGCTCGCCTCACGCACGCAGCGCTCTAAACACTTCATAAAACGGACGCCGGGCCAATTAAGATAACCTCCCCCCTCCCTCGCTGCTCTTTTTACAAGTCACGAGGCTCTCGCTGTTCCCGAGAAGCGAGCTTTAATCCGCGAGATACCGCACGCCTCCGCGCGCATGCTAATTACCCACAATGTCCCTCCGCAAATCATCGCATCTTTCAGCGAACACAATAGTTAGGGCGCGCTGTGCTAGTAGCAGGTTCTGCATGATAGCTGTATGTTAGTTAACAAATATTAACACACACACGAAATGCTTCGTCAAAAACTATCACAATTACTCTTAGAGGCGGCGGAGTCAACGATTCAGATCTGATGAATTTGACGCTGTGAGCATGGTTTCTGAATCGAGATACCTGTGTTGTCAAGCTGGTGTATCATGTAAATGAAAATGTAATTGCCCACAAATTCCACAGACTAGTAATCTCTATGTCGTGGGGTATTTTTTAAGTTAGATCTGTAAAAAGTAATACTATAATTTTTGGTCCGCTAGAGAGTTCAACTCTCGCTCTGTGAGAGTGAGGACGTAAAGTATATCGCTGACGAAGGGCGCACAGTATACCATACATTGCTGCGGCATGAGTTATTTTGTTTTTTTGAGTGTATGTTTAATGGCTCTGATTCATATTAAAGACAATCATAGTGAATTCTCATCAGTGCATTAATCATTAATTAGAAGTATCCACCTGGTCTCATGCTAGAATTGAAGGATAATAATATCGTAGCCTCTATACTGCATACGCGGTCGAGGGACAGTGTTTAAGGGCCAAAATACAGTCCAAAGACTCGTAGTAGGAAGTCGCCGGTAATTGAGTAGTTTATAATAAGCGACTTTCTGCGGATGCAGTAAACTGATATTAAATGCAGGTAACTACTGTCAGGTAGGTTACACAGACAAAGACGTATCATTACGTTCAGTTAAGGAGCATGAATATAGCTAAGATAAATTCAAATCCTGCATAGAACATGCTGGACACCGATATGGTACACAATTTAAATCTTATTCATTATTAGCGGAGTTCCTGGCGTTGCCCGGTATAGTTCGCGCAATGAGAAACATTTGTACAAAGTCTCATAAAACTCGTGACAACTTTTTTCGGAATTAAAGCAAACCTAGATTCACCCGCCCCTACCAAGAAACGAGTTTATTTGCACGTACACTATTTCAATTCGTCCGAAAAGATTTATGTCTATCAAGATTTATTAATTTGGCTAAGAAATTGCATTACTACATTTCCGAACAACGCTACAAAATGTTAGAAACTCACATTTGATTCAATTGTGAAGTGAATAGATAAAATTTTTGCTCGAAACGCCAGATACTTTAACCGCGCAGCTTCAGCCATTTACACAAATATCAAAAGTGAATCCGGAATAATATTATCGTAAACATAAGACTAATGCCGATTGCAAAAGACCTTTTCCACAGATCGTTCTTCAAGAAAATCTCTGTTGGTTTTACGGCTATCTATGGCGTTTAAAAATTGAATATCCTGAATTAGAGAATAATTCACGTTTTGTTTAATGTGCAAAATAATTGTTATTGTAACATTATCTTATTGCTTTCATTAAAGGCTATGGTCAGAGACATTGTAATTGTGTGTTTAGTGCGAAGTATGCAACATCTAATCTTTACGTGTTTTGGATTTGTCATCATATGTTCAGAATTTCATTTAATACTCCTGCGTTATTTAACGTTGAAGCATAAGACATGCCAAACTACTGAATTGAGATTCTAAGCTACAAAACGGTGAAAACCCCATAGAATCTGGTCAGTAGTTTCCGAGTTTTTATAAGACCAATATATGCGGTTTTGGTTTTATAGATATAGAAGATTACGACTTGCTTCGGCTGTCTAGAGAGGACGCACGCGGTATTGGCACCGGTTTTCCACAAAAACCGAGGAAAACTGTAATGTGGATGGGGGGAAGGGGATTCTGAACCGCGTCCTCTGGATAGCGAGTCCAGAGCGTTACCACGGAGAAGCCGGAGGGAGAACGGGCAGATTGAAACACGACCGTCCGCTCGCAGCTGGCAGAGGAAGTTCGGTGGTCAGTATCGCCACTCAGCAGGCAACCAGCTTCTCTCTTACGTGACCCTCGCCACGCAAAGACTGCCAGCAACACAACAGTATCATGACGAACAATAGCAACAAACTGACACAAAATCTCTGGTATTGGCAGCGACCGTGAAGGTCGCCGTATAACGTCTCCATCTTGTGCAGACTAGAGTGCAAGTCAGTGGAAGGCATCGCGACCTGTGACTCAAAACAGAGCAGGAGGAGAGGACGAGGCTAGAGCTGATCAAGCAGATTGGTACACAATCAGTAACCCATACGACAAAGCAGACATTGCAAGACGGGAGTGCTGTCTGTATATACAAGGCGGACACTTTCGGAAACAGATCTACGGATATAGGCACCGCGGCCATGTTGACTAGTGTCAGTTGAAGTTCTACCCGGGAAGCACTCTCCTTCCGATAGTACTCGATGGTTTCTTGGTCGGTGTGTCGCACTTCAATTTGTCGTAGCTGATTCTGAAAGTCTCTTTACTGGTTTATTTGCCACCTAGGCCGATTATTGTGTATCGGTTCGGCTCCCAGTGCAGTGGGTTCGCCGAATCTTCATTTTTTGCTTAGAATTGCGTCGCCAATATTTTAAATGTTTGACGGAGTTTAGGCAGTTGTGTTGCTTGGATTTCTTTATATACTATACACTGAAAAAACCTGTTGAACTGCGAGAAGCAATTTGTATTTCTCTGCTATTAACTACCCTACGGATTTTCGTGGATTTTAAACACTGGATCCTTGCACAAAATGACATACCTTTCGGTTTCTACGACGCTGGGAAGCTGAGAAAAAAAAAGACAAAAATGTCTGTCTCTTTGTTTGTTTGTTCTGTTGAACGCAATTCATGTAAAAATAACTGGTTGCATTTTGATACTGTTTCGGGAAATGTATATAACGTACGGTCCAGGGAGTAAAATAAGGTATGAGAGATAAGTCTTTCCCGGCGTATCTTCGATATAAATTCTTCGCGGGTTTGCCGCCGGATTACATTTTCTGCTGACAAGCTTTCGGCGACTTGCACTGCCACCATCATCGGACACGATTTACTGTACATTTACTGTAAATATTTCCACAACGCGTTTTTGTGTCACGAACCACTTATCTCCCTATATATCTAACCGAAATCGAGAAATGAGATATTATTTTAGAGTTTAAAATCTCCGATTTGGTGACATTACATATAAAGAAAGGAATTTTTCGGAATTCTACCCTTAAAGGGAAAATGTATCATTATTTCCGTAACTTTTATTTGCTTACGAGCCATTTTTCTCCCTTTATATCTAACCGGAATCGATAAATTAGGTATCATTTATAAAGATTATGTCTCCACTCAAGCAACATTACAAATTAAGAACGAAAGTTTTCGTTTTTGACCCTTAAAGGGCTAAAGTAATAACCGTGAGTGTCGCGCGTGTGAGACAGTTCAGAGCCAAGCCGCTAGATACCAGCAGAACATATTCCAGAGATATTAATAAACTGCTTCACTGGCGTCGACTTTTGTTACGAACCTACTACACTAAACAAATAAACAATTGATACAAATGAGGCGGGTCTTCTTTCATCCTGTTACAAATCTCAACGTTACTACTCATCGTACTCGCGAAATCTTTTCATGGGTCGTAGTTGTTGTAAAATAATTGCAACGGAAGGGAAAATGACTCATCACTCACCAAAGTTGAAGGAAGAGACGAGAGAAGAACATATATCGCGACCACACAAATAAACTCAATATTTCGGTTATTAAACCTGATTCATGATGGAGACAATGAGTCATGAGGCTCGGGAGGTGTGCACACGGCGAGGGTTGCTACATAAAATATAATTGTTTATTAATAAAAATGGAGAAAATCTTATAAGCTCATAAACGTTTGTAAAATAAAATACAAAAAAAAAAAACTAAGCAACGAGGAGTAACGTCGATTTCAGGTGTTTGTTTTGTCGGCAGGTGACTGGAATCAGGGGTGTGCTGAGCAAACCCACAAGGAAATAAATCTGAGCACCAGCCAGAGTGAATGGATTAAAAGATATACTGCACACGTATAAGCAGTGCTGTGTTTATGCGCTGGTACAGATGCTAGTAGATTTGTCCACGACGTCAATGCTGGACACATTGTCTCTTTACCACTCCCCCCATCGTTTGTGATATAAATCCACGCGTGAAATCAATGTAGTCGCATAATAAACAAAGATTACACAGCGTGGCTAGTGTGGGGGGACTGGCGTTTAAGTTGGTACTTGTTTAGTTTCACACAGTTGGGACAAGTGTTGTCGTCGGCTTGGAGTAGACATGTTTTACACATGGGCGCCGGGAGGGGGGTGCAAGGGGGTGCACTTGCACCCCCCTGCCCCTGCTATGAAAGAAAATAACAAAAATGATTAAGAAACAAAAAAATTATTATTAAATTCACTGTTTGAATAATAACTTAAGACGCCTAGCTTGCTGTCCAAATTTGTTCAACACCTTGTCAGTAAATTCCAAATCCTTGGTAATAAGTGTTATATATAATGTATATAAAAAGAGACAGATGCACCCCCCTTAAAATGATCCTGCCGGCGCCCATGGTTTTACACGATATATATTAGCTTGACGTGTATGTATGTATGTATTAATATTAGCGGAACCTTTCAACTCAATTTTCACCCACTCGGTGACAATAGAATAATTTCATAGCAGCATATGGCTATTCTCATTGCTTTTAATAGAAACATTGTTGAATGTGATGCAATTTTGCAATTGAATTTCAACCCAATCCCAGATGTCCGAATTGTTTGAAATTTTTCACATGTATTGAGAACCGATGACAACACAATAATGAAGTAGCGATGTCCTGGTATTCTGATAACCTTTAATTTAATTTAATTGCAATGGAGCACAGGCTCCGGTGGCAATTTCCCTACACACCCATCTTCTCCCTATCCTGCACCCACCTACATTTGCCCTCTACAAATTTTATCTTTAAATTCCTTCAAAGTTTTCGGTAAATTATTCATTATTTCTCTTGGTAACTCATTCCAATCCCTGACACCCTTACCTAAAAAAGAGAATCTTCCCACACCCATGTGCCTGAAATCGAGTGCCAGCTTGTGGTCGTGGTCATCTTTACCCTTCCATGCACTACTTTTCATACCTATTGCAATATCTTTCCATGCCTCATCACCAGTATATGCTCTGTACACTCCCATGACCCTTCTCATCCTCCTCCTGTCTTGCAATGAATCCCATTTCAGCTCCTTTATCATATCTGTCACTGATTGCATTCTGCGATAATTTCCAGAAACAAATCTAGCAGCCCTTCTTTGCACCCTCTCCAACTCCTGTATTTGATACGTAAAATGAGGGTCCCATACTACACTACCATATTCGAGCAATGGTCTGACCAAAGTTTTGTAACCCAATTCCTTGACTTCTCTCGTACATCCCCTCATAACTCTCTCCAACAAGTGCAGAACTTTGAAACCTTTTCCTACCACCTGTCCTATGTGTCCTGCCCAGTTAAGTTTGTTATCAAAAGTAATTCCAAGATATTTGCATTTCAAGTCTTCAGCAAGCAATTCTTTCCCCACCTTATATTCATAATTAACCTTTTGTTTTTTATTTGTGTATCTAATAAGCTGACTCTTCTTTGCATTTATCTTCATTCCATGCTTACCAACCCAATTAGATATCCTGTCCAGATCACCCTGCAACTGTTTACAATCCTCTATCGTTTTGATTCTTTTATACAGCATTATGTCATCTGCAAACAATCTAATTTCAGATAGTAAACAATCAACACAATTATTCATTAGAATAATGAATAGCAATGGTCCCAATACGCTACCCTGTGGCACCCCCATTTTTACTTCCACTTCTTGTGATACTACATTTCCTACCCTAACTTTCTGTTTTCTACCTTTTAAAAATTCTTCTACCCAGCAGATGACTTTCTTATCCACTCCAATGGTTTTTACCTTGTTTACTACCATTTTATGGCTTACTCTGTCAAACGCCTTAGACAGATCTAGTGCTACACTATCAATTTGGCCTCCCTTGTCCATTTCATCTGAAATATCTTGCATATATCCCACCAACTGAGATTCGCATGAATATCCTTGCCTGAAACTATGTTGCCTGCTTGAAAACCAATTACGTTCCTCACATATATTTCTGATGTGGTTGCATATCAATCTTTCCATTAATTTACCTACCACTGATGTCAAACTGATTGGCCTGTAATTCTCAACTCTATTTCTCACCCCTCCCTTATGTACCGGTACTACTATTGCACTTTTCCAGTCCTGTGGTAAGCAGCAAGTGTCTAGAGTCCATTGGTCGTCAAACTGCGGCCCGCGGGCCGCATGCGGCCCGATTGGAGTTTTCGTGCGGCCCGCGGCCCTCCTCGGCTTCGCACGCGCATCATTAGTTATCTACTTGTCTGGCGTAGCCGTGTTTTGTTTGCGGAAACTGCGTAGAATTGTGATTAAAGTCGGGGCACCTTGGGCGTTCCGCAGCGCTCAGAGGCGTGAGCGCACTGCTAGCCAACAATGTAAGCCGTGCATCAAACGCGCCGCGCCCCTACGGCCGCTCGTTTGTCGGCGGGTTTGTCCCGCAGCCGCCTCAGTGTTGGCTTTGTCGTGTCAATGGTGCAGTAAGTTTCTGTGCTCCTGAGCGTTCGTCGCGTCTTGAGTGTATTTGTGCTCATATTTTGTGCTATCATTAGTAGTGGAATAAATAATGTCTGGTGTACCCTCAAAAACAGTGACTAAGAGGAAAATAAGTGAAGAGAAAAGAAGTTTCCAAGAAATATGGGAAGAATTTTGTTTTATAAGTGGGCACAACTTGCTTAATATGCCGGGATACCATCGTTGGGACTGAAGAGATACAATTTATTTCGCCACTACACAAGTAAGCACAGTTCATTTACAGTAGCTTTTCCTTTGAATTCAAATGAAAGAAAGGAAAAAATTGCTCATCTAAAATCTACCATTCGTCGTCAACAAAACGTTATGTTAGCAGCAGTTGGGCAAAGTGAGGCTGTCACAAAAGCATCATACCAATATTCTAGCAAAAAATATGAAACCTTTCACTGATGCTGAATTAGTGAAGAAATGTATGATGACTGTTTCTGACACTTTGTTTCAAAATTTCTCTAACAGTAAGCAAATATTAGCTGAAATAAATAAGCTCACACTTTCAGAATCTACCTGTCGACGCCGTATAGAAGATATTTCAAAATATATGTTTGAGGAAGTAATTAATAAAGTAAAACTATGCAAATACTTCAGTCTTGCATCTGATTACAGTACAGATTTAGCTTCAATGGCTCAGTTTTCATTATTTGTGCATTACTGCACATATGATGGAGTAATAGAAGAAGATTTTTTAGCAATTATAACCATGAAAGGTCACACAAAAGGTTCTGATTTTATGGATGCAATTAAAGAGTTGTAGAAAAAAATGACTTACCTATGAGCAAATTAATATCAGTATGTACAGATGGCTGTCCATCAATGATGGGCGTCAACAATGGTTTGGTAGCACTGATTAAGAAGGAATGGAACTTGCCACATTTACTATCCATTCACTGCTTACTGCATCAAGAAAGTCTGGCATGTCAAATTTCAAATACCAAATTGAAGAATGTTATGAAAACGGTTATAAGCGTTATAAATTTCATTCGTGCCCGTAAACTTAATCACCGGAAATTTAAAGAACTACTGGAGGAATTGCAGGCTTGTTACAGTGATGTTATCCTACATACTGCTGTCAGATGGTTAAGCAAAGGAAAAGTGCTGGAACGATTTGTCAATTTGAAATCAGAAATTATTTTATTCTTACAGCAAAGTGGCAAAAATTATCCTGAACTTGATGATGATGAATGGTGGATACTTACAGCTTTCTTGACCGATATTACACAAAAATTCAACACACTTAACTTGGAATTACAAGGACCAAACAAGATAATTGGGCAAATGACTAACAAAATATTAGCATTTGAAGCCAAACTGCAATTATATATAAATGAACTCGGAGAAAAAGATCTGTCTAATTTTCCAACTGTTGCTATGCTCAGATCAGACTTAGCTATCGCCGAAACTATTTACCAAGACAAGAAAGAACATTTGGAAGCCTATTTGGAAGGTATACAAAACAGATTTGCAGATGTTAGAAATATTCGAAGCTGTTTCATTCTCGTAGAGAACCCTTGGCATGTTGAACATGATGATCTCAAATTATTCTGCCAATTTGGATTTCCTAAAACTAACTTGCTAAATGAAATAATCGAACTTCAACATGACACACAGCTTAAAGCTCTGTTTATAGAACATCGTGAAACCAACAGTACACTCGATTTTGGAAATGTGTGCCTAACAATTATAAAAATTTACGAGACTGTGCACAGTTCATTTTAACACTATTTCCTTCAACTTACCTTTGTGAAGCTTCATTTTCAAAAATGAAGTACTTGAAAAATAAATATCGTAATCGGTTGTCCAGTCATTTAGAAGACGCAATGAAGGATTGCATGCAGCCCAAACGACGCAGATATAGATGAGATAGCCAAAAACGTTCAACATCACAAATCACATTAATGAAAAATTTTTATATTTGTACTTTGTTTTGCAATTTTAATGAATAAAAAACCACATTCAAGAACAGACCTGTAGCTTTCTTATATAGCCCTTTGCATGTGCAGTGTATCTGTTTTCTTATTTTTTTAAATTAGTTACTTATTTATATATTCTTTTGAAAGTTTGAGATTAACAAAATTATAATAACGTTTTTGTGGCCATTTTGAATAATGTAATATAATATTTTTAAAATACGTCTAGTTCATCTTGCGTGAAAGTACTTTAAAATCAATTTAAGGAACAAAACACACTGATCCCAGACTTGTTTTTGGTAGTGACAAAATTACTAATGATTCTCTTCCTTGCCTTCACCCTTCTTATGCTCCTGCTTAGCTACATGAATATTGTAACATTACGCAAGTCATGTGAATTTTCACAGGGATAATTAGACTGGAATCAATTAGTCAGGTGCACTGTATGCTTTTTTTCAGTTTATTGAAAATTGATCAGCAGCATTTTATGCTAGTTTTAAACGCTTTTAAAATGGTGACAGCCATTTTGTGAAAATCTGAATGGCGCATGTCATCAATGACTCGTGCTACAATGAATATTCCAGTCGGTCTCAACACTTGACTCTTGTGAAGACTGACTAAAAATGTAATTGTTGTCAACATGACAACTATCCGCCTTCCCACAAATACGTCCCTCAAAATCTAATAGTTGTCAAACTGGCGGATGGGGATTTAAAAATATTATTCCCTGTGTTGCAGGATTTCAGTGTCATAAACATGGCTTATTGTTGTCAGCAACTGCACAGCAGTGTTATTTGGCGAAGGAGTCACATACATCCAACAGTTGCAAATGGTCTGTTTTCGAAAGTACTATTTCATTTTAACAGGTGCTAACGTTCACAGCTTCTGAATGATAAATGATGTATATCCTAATCCGATAAATAATAAATGGTTTGCAGCTGTCGGCTTTACCTGTCTCCTTCGTCAAATGAAATATATAATGGAAGAATTATAAGTAGGAGCGCGTAAAGTTGTTCAGTCGCCTTTACAGGTGCCACTCGGTACAGGGGCAGATAGATTTGTCGTTGCTGTGTGAGGGGACGTAATAATGGAAATGTTTTGTTGTTTGTTTCTCAGTGCTGACAACTCATGGGCGTGTGTGCCTCGTACAAATTATCTGCTGTTGTATAAATCTTAAATGAAAGTGCCTTGGATTCATGAATGCGCTTATAGAGGCGGTCAGCTTCATATGTGGTAAATATTTGGAAAAAGGAATCATTAGTCATTAGCTCTTAAAAAATGTGTGTGTGTGTGTGTGTGTGTGTGTGTGTGTGTGTGTGTGTGTTTTGGTGTGTGTTTATCCTCCACACCTGTGAAGAAATATTGTGGGGTAAGCAAAGGCAACGTCTTATTGGGATGGGGGGGAGGGGGGAATGTGGATGGAGAAGGGGAAGGAGGAGATGGACACATACAGGGGGAAGTGCGAAATGGACAGGGAAAGGGATGAAGAGATGGTGAGTGAGGGGAAGGACGACATGGGCGACAGAGAGTGAGGGGAGGAAGAGACAAAATAACATTAGATTGAAATAAATACATATCTAGTCAATGCCAGCTAGTATGAAAGAAATTAAGGCTGTTGTAGTTTAGTCCACTGAGTTGAAGAAATATGACTTTCAAAACATGTAGTAAACAGTTGTGATTGTGTCTCATGTTACATAATACATTTAAATGTAAGTACAGTTGTCGTTATTAACCATCTGCTCACCAAGACAACGCAGCAATATTTCGTTGGGCAATTACAGTGTTACTATTTAGGGGTCGCTGAGGGTGGCAGCAATCTGAAACAGAACATTCTACACAAAGTGTTCCGAATGGTCTCGACTTTAACGATTAGTGCTAGAAAGTCAGTGGTAAACCTCTCGCTTCTTTACTATAGCTAGTCTACTGGAGGTTCAAAACACACCATTTACATGCGTTGCCAATTAATAAAGATACATGTAAATCTGTGGCCCGAGGTGCCACATCATACTGTTAGTTTTGGCCCTTGAGCAGAAAAGTTTGACGACCACTGGTCTAGACTCAATTTAAATAATATTTCAAGATAAGGTACAATGTCACATCCGGCTATCTTTAAGATATCTGTAGTAATATTATCTTCACCAGCCCCTTCATGTTTTTTCAGCTTTCTTATTTCCTTCATGATTTCCTCAGGATGAATATCAAATTTTTTACTATCGTCATTTCTAATTGTGTTGTTAAGCTCGTTCTCCGAATTAGACCCTCCTGTTTCTGATTCATTGTCCCTAATGCTTTCACTGAACCAGTTACTTAAAATCTCTGCCTTTTTCAAATCGTCAGTAACTTCTTCTCCATCCTTATCTATAAGTGTCTCTACATCCTCCCTTTCCCTCAGTTTCCTGATGTAGCCATAGAAATTTCTAGATGCATCAGTCAATGGTCCCCCTGAACTGACAATACTCTTCATAAACCCATCTTTAGCCATTTTCTTTGCTGTTATTAAGTCCTTGTTTAGTTGTTTTAAATATTCCCTACTACCCTGCTGTCTCTTAACTCTGTTATGTTCTTTTCTTACCAACCTCTTTAACCTCCTCACTTCCCTATTATAGTACATAGATTCTCTACTTCTCTTTATTTTCTGCTTTGGAATGAATTTTTCTTCCACCCTTTCTTATTATCTCCTTGAACTCTTCCCACCTTGAATCTACTGTACCTGAGCCTTCCTTCCATTTGCTGAATTGTTCTCTGAAATATCTCCTCAAATTTGAAACCTGTGCCTTTTTATAATTGTATCTATTTCCCCCTTCAATTTTGGCTGCTGGTTTACTAAATCCTCTAATATCCATCAGAACTGCTTCATGATCACTTATTCCTTCAGTTACTTGATACCTCAAAAGGTTTTCATCGGGCTTAATTAGAAATATATCCAAAATATTTTGTCCCCTAGTGTTTTGCTCAACCACTTGTGTGAATCCTCCTTCCCTTATTAAGAAATTTGCAAATCTTTGTTCCCTTGTGTTATTTATCTTATTCCCTTCCCAGTTTACACCTGGTAAATTTAAATCCCCGCCGATGATGATCATTCTATTCTCACCTCTGAAATCTGAGTATGAATTTAATTTCTCCCCAAGAGCCTCATCCTCTTCTGTCATTTTTCCACTGCGGTAAACAGCCAACACTCTGATTTTTTCTTTTCTATTACCCCAGAAATCTACCCCATGGTCTTGATCTATGAACGCAAGTGAACTGTGGTAGTTTTTGCTAACTACTGTAGTATGAAGACTCCTCCACCAATTGCTCCTCTATCTCTGCGGTACACTCTGTAACCATCAGGAAAAACCTCACTGTATAGTACTTCTTCTTTTAACCAACTCTCTACCCCAATTATTACTTGTGGTTCATGCCTTCACAGTAACAATAGAATAATAGTTGAATTCAATGGAGTCTTCCATTTCAGTGTACACCCACTATGAGATACACGAATTGTTTGAAATTTTTCACACCTATTGGAAACCGCTGCCGAGACAACGGTTTCATATCTGTGTCCTTATAGTCCATTACATTGACATTAAAAGTAGTATATTTGTTGAATATAATGGAATCTTCATTTCAATGTTCACCCAGTTCCAGACGTCCGAATTGTTTGAAATTTTGCACACATATTGAGAATCGAAGATAATGCAATAAATTCATAACAACGTCCTGCTATTCTCATTACTTTGACAGTAACAATAGACAAATCGTTAAATGTGATGGGATTTGCAATTGAAATTTAAGCCAATTCCAGATGTTCAAATTGTTTGAAAGTTTGCACATATATTGAGAACCGGTAACAATACAATAATTAAAAATTAAATTAAATTGGAATGGAGTGCATGCTCCGGTGGCAATTTTCCTAAACACCCATCTTCCCCCTTTTCTGCATCCACCTAATAATTTCATAGCTACCTGGTATTCCCATTATTTTGACAGCAAAAATAGAATAATGGTTGTATGCATGAGAATTTTTCTTTTCAATATTCACCCTTTTCTTGACGTCCGGATTGTTTGAAAGTTTGCGCACTTATTAAGATTCGGTGACAATACAATAATTTCATATCTGTCCTGAAATTCCCATTGTGAACTAAAAAGTTAAAAATAAAATTTAAAGTTTAAAAAACTAAAATACGCGCTTTTGTGAACCAAAATGTTAAAAATTATCTTTAACTTCAAAAATTTTGTTCAACACCACTAGATTGTCCCACAATTCTGTATATTTTTTGAATCAGATTAAAATAAGAAAAAAGTCACTGATTAAAAAGTAAACTTTAATGTAATAAAGGCGTGGGGCGCTCTCTATTTGTACATAAAGACTCTACCTTTACGAACAACTAGTGATAAAAAACTGTGAGACTACACACTTTTTTTACATTAAAATTAATTTTTATTCTTATTTTAAGCCCATTCAAAAAAGTTATGCTGACTTGTAGGACATCTTAGCTCTGTTGAACAAAATTTTTATATTTAAAGATAATTTTTCACCTTTTAGTTCACATTGCTACAAAAGCGTGTATTTTAGTTGTTTAAACTATTATTCTATTTAATAATTAGTATTTACGGCCAGTAGACGCTCCTTCAAAGTCTACTTCACTTACGAAGATTTGTGAACTTTAGAAAGTTGTGTTTCGCGTCGTTTAATATCACGGTGTTTGTCGTGATTGTGAAGCTTCAACGGTTATCTTCAGAGCCTCTGGTAACTGAGCGGCAGCATAGTCGACGTGTAACAAAGTGTCCGCTACCATACACACGAGGGCATAGCATTGCTGTGGCTGGAGCTTGTCTAGTACGCGTTTGTGGCGCTAGTCGCTTATAACGCATGTCATTGTCAGTTCAGTGCCGCCTTTGTTGTCGACCTGGCTTGTTCTGTTAATCTGCATTGGTCGTTATTGCTTGCGCTGTTTTGTTATTGTTTCGTTTTTGATGGTGGCAAGCTTAAGTGAACAACGTGCAGCTGTAAAATTTTGATTTCTGCTCAGTAAAAATGCTGCTGAAACTGTTTAATGTTGAAAGATGACGCTTTCCGAAAAACCCAAGTGTACGAGTGGTTCACTCGGTTGAAAAATGGCGACATGTCGATTGATGACGTACCTCGTTCTGGACGCCCATAAACTGCCCGAATCGACGAAAATGTAGAAAAAATTATTCGAGAGATTGTGGTCTCAGAATAGACAACTGATCAACTGTCAGAGATTAGTGGGTTACCTTTGAGCTCGGTTCAACGAATTTTAACCGAAGATTTGGTAATGAAAAGGGTTGCTGCCAAGTTTGATCCTCGGGCTCTGAATGACACTAAAAAAGAACACGGAGTTGAAACATGTCGTGCTTTGAAAGAACAGCTTGATATTAATTTTCTGTCAAAGGTCATTACTGGTGATGAGTCATGGTGCTATGGTTACGACCCAGAAACAGAACAACAGTTAAGCCAACGGAAGACGTCATTGTCACCCCGTCCAAACAAAGTCGTCAAGTAAAATCAAACATCAAAACAATGCTCATTTGCTCTTTTTATGCCAAGGGCGTTGTTCAATCGGTGTTTGTTCCCCCATATCAGACCGCCAATCAAACCTTTTATTTGGAAGATTTAAGAAGATTACTCAATAGTGTTCGTCAAAAGAGACCCGAATTGTGGCAGACAGGAGACTGGTTCTTCCACCACGACAATGCACCTGCACACACAGCTGTCTCTGTTAGGCAGTTTAAATGGCATGGTTCCGCTGCCCCACGCACCTTACTCGCCTGGCCTGGCTCCGTGCGACTTTTTCTTATTTCTACGCAAGAAAAGGTGCATGAAAGGACACCGATTTGACAACACTGAAGAGGTCAAGAAAAAAAGGTGGGAGGAGCTGTCAGCAATTCTGAAGATAACTACAGAAATTGTTTCGATCTGTGGAATCACCGTTGGGGCAAATGTATTAGTTGTAATGGAGAGTATTTTTAAGGGGGTAAGGTTGTATTGTAAACACTTTGAAAACATAAAGCATTTATAGAATAATTCCGGATTGTTTTGGGTAACCCCTCTTACTCCGACAGCTGCGATAGTGGGGCGTTAGCATATTGAGCTGAGTGTTTCTCTAGCTGCGACTGTTGCTCTGTGCCGGAGCCTTTGAATGGGGGTTGTAGCAGTCGCGTCGACTACAGGGAAAGCAAGCGCCGCCATTGAAATGAATCGGCCGTGCCGGAGTAATGCAGACGCATCCATCAGCACTGGCCGCCAGTGGTGGCAACATTACCATACCAACAATACCGCCGCCCCTGATTTACCGCCCGCGAATTCCACAATGCACAGCGCCTTGAAATATGTGCTCCGCCAAGGGCCCAGAGCTCCCCCCCTCCGCGGGACTTTTATGGGACCTGGATCGCGGAATGGCCGTCACTCACACCACGATTCACGCGTCTCTTTACACGGCGCAGCTGGGAAGGCGAGCAAGTGGCACAAGTCGGGCTCCACGCGCGCACAATAAGGGGACATTCCCCACCTGCCCGGAACTGGTACTGACCAGCTGAAATTTGTTTTAACTGCTTCGTTACAATGTCCTCTTCACGTTTTGCACTCTCCTTTTCCGGAAAAGTCGCCACGAATCAAATTAGAAATGCCGAAATACGAGAGTGATGCCGGCGCTGCAAAAGCAATGACAATCTCTTGAAAAGTTGGCTAAATCCTTGGTTATAATACTTTCTCCCCGTTTTTACTTCATTCCGTTGTAAAATGTAGCACAAAATTAACAAACAGAAAATATTTATGCGAGATGCAGTACAACAAGGCTCGCCATCTTATAATCGATTGTTTTCGTTGTAAACATACAGGTATGCACCATTTCTGAACTGGATGCCGCAGAACGAATTTCGCGTAAACTTGTTTCTCTTGGTCCCGGCCGAATTTCAACCTAACCACGGCCACTATGACAAAACGAACCTGTTTAGGTACATACGATCCCCATACCGATAAGTTTTGTGTCGTTATTGCAGCGATGCTAACATTTCGCGGTTGCGGAGCGTCTCATATTTCGGCATTTCTAATTTTATTTAATTCTTCGCGAATTTTCCGAAAAAGGAGAGTGCAAAACGTGAAGAGGACATTGTAACGAAATAGTTAAAACACGTTTCAACAAGTCGGTGGCAGTTCCGGGCAGGTGGAGAATGTCCCCTTCTTCCGAGACCACGCTCCGGGCGTCTTTAAAGACACGGCGCTCTGCCACTGTATGTATACACAATGCCGACACCCGCGTTTGGGTTCCGGGCTTCACGCTGCCAGGAGCCCTGCTGATGTCGTTCCACTACCTTGGCACAGGCCTCAAACGGAATACGTCATTCACTCACTCCTGCCCACAACAGAGTATTTTAAAAATATATTAAATCTGTGATCTTGGGAGAGTTTTTAAGAGTAGACGTTGTCGAAACACAGAGCTTTCAATCTGTCTGCCCGTGATTTACAGTACCAAGGTTTCCTCCAGTTTCTTTTAACTCGTAAACAAAAACGTGATCTGCCGTTGATTTGAGGCCGTTTCTGTTAGCATGTTGGCTACAGATTTCAATATTCAGAATTTCCAGTATTCTTTGTTTACTCTGGCTTCCTCTTAATGAGTACAATGGACAAAAATATCAGCAACGTATTAGTTTTAAAATTTGTAAAATATTTACCACCTTTTCTTACATATTTTCAATGAATAAAAACAAGACGCTAATTACATAAGAACGGAATTTCTATGGGCGTTGAGAGTTTATAAAATCCTTTCAGGTGACTAGCCGAGTTGAGGAAGTATTATCAGAGGATATTTCAACGGTCACGGTCACTGTCGCCATCTTCAGGAGATGGCGAGTGTTAAAGTGATCGCCGAAGTATCTTCGCTAAGTCGGCTAGTCAGCAGAGAGCATTTGATAAATACGGTGATTACTATGATTCATTGCGACTATGTACTTAAGCATTTGCTGAACAGATACTAAAAAAAATCACAATGACCGGAATTTTCTCTAATTTAACAGACAGAATAACACCATGCAAGGATTATTAAATTCGGCTGTTTCCAACGTCAGCATCAGGTAATTTATTTTAGATTTATGCGTACGCCACGATGACATGAAGTAATACAAGACGTTGGCCTGAACCACCGATTGTCTAAAAACTGTAGCAACAAGTAGAAAATATAACCGACACCTGATGGAACACACACACCAGTTTCGTGACACGGGACAGTCGGAAATACTTCTGTGATTCGGAAAGCAGCAGCATGAACAGTAAGTTGTCTTTATCACCGAACTCAGATGGAGTTGTTTGCCCTCTGTTTTACTGTAGGCGATGTTTCTCTTACTCTAATATTATCTGTTTCCCGCAGCATGGGACGAAGCTGGAACCACGAGTGCTCTAGTGTAGAAGCCAACTCCCGCCGTGGCCTTATAACACGCCTCTCCTATCCTGCCAACACTACGCCTAACCTCAGGAAAGAGGCATCAGTGGCTCGCGAAAAAAAAAATTGTTTGAAATAATATATATGACGTGTCTGGTGGCTGAGCTGGCTAAGGCGCGTGAATGGGGAATGGTAGGCCGCCGTTTCGAAACTCGGTCTCGGCTGACCTGCCCCTTCATGTGACATTCGCCAGGACGCTACGTGATCTGGACTATGGTAGGATTACCGAGTTACGTCAAATCGAAACTTTGTCAACCGGCGGCCGAACTGCCCTTCGGGGTATCCCTCCATTTTCGGAAAAGAAGTCTCTTTTAAAGTTTTTGTACGTTTTTCTCAATAATTTCGACGAAATAAAAGTGAAAGGTTTATCGACGGAGTCGTCATTAGAGAAGCCACCCGTCCCAGAGACTGTGTAAACGACTCTGCCACCGGTCATATCTGCAGACCTCCATAAAGTGGCGACTTCCGAGTTACTTCGACAGATAGATTTTCGTGTTACTTAAAACGAATAAAAACAATAAACACAGATCTCTTCATTCAAACTGCCAAGAGGCACTAAACGGCAATAAATAAACAGGAGGAGCTGCTTGAGCGGGCTTTGCTTTGCTTTGCGATACGGAAGACGAATGTGGCGAGTGTGGACACAGACAAGTGCGAGCACGGAGCAGCGATAAGCCGTGAGTTATGTCGGGGATTAATCAGCCGGCATGGCGCGCGCACGCAACGGACGCTCTGTAAAAATAATTAGCACGCCCGCACGGACACACGATGGTGGTGGCCGGGGGTGGTTCCCTCGGCCGAATTCCTTCCCGTCCCTCACCTACAGCCCCTTTCCCGCCTTTAACAACCTTGACGTCGACCAAGAGTAAGGCCAGAAGCAATAACTTTTTTTCAGTACTCTCACTGAGTGACCACAAGAAAGTTGGACAGATGCGCAGTTTAATGTTTAAACTGCGAAAATAAAATGTGTAAACGCTTATAACTGTATCTACAGCCAGACATACGCGTCTATGTATTTGTGCGACTTTATAAGACTTACGGCGCCTGGACATCAGAACGAGGCAACGCGCGAACGGGACAGAGGCGAGGCGAGGCGAGGCACCGCACGAGGCAGGTATCCGTCCAGTCGTTTGCACTGTGGATTTAGCAGCGTGGATATGGAACGCGATGAAGATTTAACAGTGACTAGTTCTTCATTTATAGTGATTGCTACAGTAGTTAAGTCAAAAACAGACATAAAAGAAGGTGATGGGCAACCAGACTTTATTGGAATTGAATAGATTATTCACTAGTGGGCAATTATTTTTAAACAGTATGATCCAAGACGAGACTGGCCACTTTAAAAACTTTGGAACAATGTCGTCCACTGACTGTATATTATTATTCGAATCTATTCGGGAGAAATTTTGGAAGATTGATACCAATTTTCGAAAAGCTGTAACTGCTGAAGAAAGTTAGTGAGAGCCTGGAGTGTTTGGCAACTTGATTAATTAAGTATCTTGCAATATCTTCTCCAGTAAGTGCACTTATTTCGCGCCAACCGTCCTCTTCTGATAAAGTTCATCTTCCTTCTTCCACGAAATGGATCAGTTTTCATACCTTTCCGTTGTCCAACTCATATTTAAAAATCAGTGAAAACAAAAAGAAACAATAACGAAAAACTGCTTATTAAAATATACCTATTGGTTGTATTTGATTGCACCCACATTGTGTTTAAAGGATGACTTAGTGCCAACGCGGCGATGTGAACGAGGGAGGCGGACCCACGACTGAAAATACCCGTCCGCACACAAACAGGGGCAACCTCGAATTCGGCTCGAGACGGATGGCGATCGAACCGCCTCGGACATGTTTGCTCGCCTCGCCTCGAGTCCTCGCGTGCATTGCTCGTTCTGACTTGTACCCGGCCTTAATTTTAACTGCAATTGAGAGCACGCCCCGGTGGCAATTCCCCTACACGCCCAACTTTCACCTTTCCTGCATCAACCTACACTTGCCCTCCACAAATTTCCGGCGTTTTTGGTAAATTATTCATCATTTCTGTTCGTAACATATTCCAATCCTTGATACCCTTACTTAAAAAAAAAGAATCTTCCTACACCCTTGTGCCTGAAATCGAGTGACAGCTTGTGGTCAAGTCATCTTTTCCCTTGCATGCACTACAATTCATACCTACTCCAATATCTTTACACGCCTCATCACCAGTATACGCCTTGTACACTCCCATGACCCTCTTCACCCTCCTCCTGTCTATGAATCAACTCCATTCCAGCTCTTTTATGTTCCTCTTACTAATTGCGTTCTGCGATCATTTCCAGATACAAATCTAGCAGCCCTTTTTTGCACCCTCTCCAACTCCTGTATTTGATACTCAATATGTGGGTCGCATACTACACTACCATATTCAAGCAATGGTCTGCCTAGAGTTTTGTAACCCAATTCCTTTACGGTTTACTTCTCTGGTACATCCCCTCATCACTCTCTCCAAGCAGTGCAGAATTTTGAAACCTTTTCCTACCACCTGTCCAATGTGTCGTGCCCAGTTCAGCAGCGGAGTAGGTGAGTGGAGTTGTTGAAGGTATTTCGTCAGGCTGATGATGAGAGAGAGCTCAGCTGTCGACCCTGGGCCAGTTGGCAGGTCGACACCAAACAAAACACTCCGCGACCAGAGGAGCGGCGAGGAGGGGGCAGTGTCGCAACGCTCTGACGTCACTGCGTCCGTCCTGATCTGGGAGGCTCGGCAGGCGGGGGTGAATGAGAGGAAACAGCACAACGCTGACAACAGACAGTGGTTTCTGCGAAAGTGTTTAATATCGTGAATTAGCTCTGAGAGTCGCGTTTCGTTTAGTGACAGTGGGCCGCCGCTTTGAGGTTGTTTTCCTTGTGCCTGGGTCGTCCTGGCGTAAACAAGACCCTTGTTGTGGTCGGTGCGTCCTAATCGATACGGGCGCGACGCGACATCAAACTCTGATCACAGCATTACCTGCACTGCGAGCTGTCTCTGCTACTCTCTACTCGCTCACTTACTAACAAACACCACCAACACGTGCGTCTCCGAGCAGGGGCGGCTCAGGAGAGGCTTGAGTCGAGCAACGGGTAGTCTTTATAGTCTCCACGGATTAGTAAAAGCTAAAGAAAAAAAAACCTTGATACTTTGGGGGGGGGGGGGAGGTCAAAACGTAGATAGGTAGTTTATGCACGCTCCCTTCCTTTACACTCGTTGCTGTTCCTACTTCCTTCAAATATTACAATAATGTTGCAAAGCTGTATGTGACACAGACTACGAGAGTTTATTGTGGCCAGAGCAAATCACCGGTGATTTCATTTAGTGTTCCGCTGCACAGAGGAACGTTCAATGAGACGATACAGACGAACATCTCGCTGCTCGACAAGTAACTCTCTACGCCACTCACTGACTCACTAATATCAAAGTCTCCATAACTTGATCATGTTGCTACAAGCAGACACTCTGCGAAGCAGATACTTAATGTTAGGGTTGTTAAGAGTGCAGCTTTAGATTCTGATCACTACTTATCCATCATTAAATTCAAAATTAATCCAATCGTTAGAAAAAGAATCAATACAAACCAAAAAAGTTTGACACACAGAAGTTCACTAAAGTAAATGATTTCCAAATGCTCTTGGAAAAGAAAGGAATTCCTAAAAGTTGGGAGCAGCTTCAAAAAGACATTTTACAAACAGCAGAAGAAACCATTCTCGTTAAAAGAACTCGGAAACATGCTTGGTGGAATAATGAGTGTGATGAGCTACGTGTAAAAAGACAACGAGCATGGAACATCTGGAATGCAAATAAAAGCGAGAAGAATAGGGAAAAATTTATAGAAGTCAGGAAACTAACATCCAAAGGTATCCGAAGGGTCAAAACACAGCACATTAAAGACCAATTAACATCAATTGAATCAGATTTTAAGAAAAACAACATAAGGAACTTGTACAAAACATTTAAGAGTAATTTGAAGAAATACTCACCACCAACTTTACAACTTAAACATAGAAGACTTCATATAACAATACTGAGAACTGTAGAATTCTTGCTGAATACTTTTAAGAACTACACAACTGTGATTCACCAAAAGAAAAAAAAAATTATTTTTATAGCATGATTCAAAGACAAGCAGACTCAAAGCCATCGACCATAGAAGAAGTTAAAGAAATCATAAAGGAACTTAAGAATAACAAAGCAGCTGGAGAAGACAATATAGTTGCTGAATTATGGAAACACTCTAGAGATAACTTGATCATATCTTTAACAGAAATCATCAATGAAATTTGGAACACAAACAGCTTACTACCAGAATGGACATCGGCTTTAATACATCCCGTGCATAAAAAAGGATACAAAAGAGATCTTAACAATTATAGGGGTATCTCCCTCCTGGAAGTGACCTACAAGATATTGTCCAAGGCACTTTTAATGAGAGCTGAAGGTATACTAGACCCACCATAGGAGAATATCAGGCAGGATTTAGGAAGGGCAGATCTTGCACACAACCAATATTTAATCTAAAGAACATAATAGAAATGAGAAAAATCAGGAACATGGAATATGTAATCACTTTCCTGGACTTTAAAAAGGCCTATGACTCAATCGACAGAAATGTGTTAATAGATATTCTGAAAGAATTAGGACTCGATAGTAAAACAACTGAAATAATTAAAGGAATCTTAACAAATACGACATCAAAACTAAAATTAATGGTGGAAAATTCCACGCTTTTTGGAATTAATTCAGGTGTGAGTGAGAGAGATGGTCTGTCTCCGATGCTTTTCAATTGTGCATTAGAAAAAGTAGTGAGGGAATGGAGGAAAGCCATCAACACTAAGGGTGTTCAGCCAGGAAGAAATCCAAATAAAATCACCATAGATTGTCTACTTTTGCAGATGACATGGCGGTAATTACTGATTCACTGGATAGTGCAAAAGAACAAATCAAAGAACTAGAGAAACAGGCAGCCAAAGTAGGATTACATATATCATTTGAAAAAACACAGTTCATGATAAACATCAATGATGCTGCTCAAAATCTCAAATTTAGCAATGCCACAATAGCTAAAACAAATTGTTTTAAAAATTTAGGAGAATGGATAACGAGCGACACAAAAGAAAGCACTGCGATAGAAACTAGAATACATAAAATGGAAAGAGCATTTCAAATGACAATGAACGCATATATAAAAAAAACTTTTTCATGGAACACAAAACTAAGGCTTTATAAAGCAGTGGATAGACCAGAAACGTTGTATTCGGCAGAAACGCTTAAACTAACAAGATATGGGTATCTTGAAAAACTGAAAAAATGAAAAAAGAAAAATTTTGAGAAAAATACTGGGACCTAAACGTAACAGTTATGCTGAATACAAATTAAGACCAAACCGAGAACTATATTTGGAAACAGAAAAATTAACAGTTATAATGAGGAAAAGAAGACTGCAACTTTACGGGCACATATACAGAATGGATCGTAATAGACTAAAGAAACAGATCTTCACCCTACTGAACAAATAGAAATCCAAACCCACATGGTTCACTGAAACCGAAAAGGACGTGATAAACGCTGGAGTCAAAACAGATATAATAGACAATAGAACACTCCTTAGAGAAGCAATTCAAAAAGTAGATTTTTCAGGAACGGCAGAAACACATAAAGGAAAGAAAATGGACCCAGCAAGAAAAGGAACAACACACTCAAGTAATGAAGGAAGCTTGGAAGCAAAGAAAATTAAATACAAAGAAACATAGCCAAAGTTGATTTATCGTACCCTCCAAATGGGTTAATCGAAATCTCGATGAAGGAGGAAAAGGAACGGAACCACTGCTGTTTATGAGCGTTGAGCCGATACGCGCGAGTTTTCTCTGATAACCGAACAGATGAAGGTCACGACAGCCTAGAGGTGTGGTGCTGCCCTCTACTGGGCGAGCGGCGAACGACGGCGGCCCTTATCAGTGCCTGATCCGCTGCCTAAGGGTCACGGGTTCGACTCACATTCACTGCGCTGGGAGGCCGAATGCTTTAACACAGCCGACTGCTCTGGTTGCAGTGAATGGCAGATCTCGAGGGCTCTGGTTTAAGATATACCTACAGCTCAGCTTCTCATCATACAGCGTGACTCAAAAACGACTTTACGATGATATAGAAATATATTGAAATAAATTGAGGAACCGGTACATGTGTGATTTTGTAGCAAACAATCTGGCGTTTTCAACGTGAAGTGTGATTTCGGTCCGATGTGAGCAAGATTTGTCATGCGGCAAACATACCGTCGGTAATCAACTTCTTCCCACACTCGTTGCAGCAAATCGGCCGTAACTTGTGCAACGGCAGCGTAGATTCGAATTGTTTGGTGGGGAAGGAACATACACACGATCTTCAGTGAAACCCCAGAGAAAGAAATCCAGGGGTGTCTAGTCGGGGGAGCGAGGTGGCCATGTGATTGGCCAATCCACCGACCTGGGAAGCGATTATCGAGGAAACCCCGAACTTCCGTGAGGAAATGAGGTGGTGCACCGTCTTGCTGGTAGTAAACCATCCTCTCTCAGTCATCTTCATGGATCTGTGGAATTAAAAAGTATTCAAGCATATCCAGATACGCAATACCAGTGACAGTTTTCTCCGTGAAGAAAAAAGGGCCGTACACTCTTAGGGCACAAAACACATTAACTTTAGGGCTGTTACGAACGTGTTCTAGGGTTGCATGCTGTTTTTCGCTGTCCCTTATTCTGCAGTTGTGGCTGTTCACCATGCCACTGATATGAAACCAAAACACAGCGAGAACGCTCTGCACCAGTGAAAGTAGCCATTTTAAAGGTGCACTACGCTGGCGCTCCTGGTGGCGGAATGGTGCACTGATGTACTACAAGCATTAAACTTGAGATTGTTTGGTACGGAATGACACATCTACAGATTCTGTGAGTTATCTCAACAAATTTCTATATCACTCCAAAGTCCTTTTTGACTCACCCTGTGTTTATTAACATGTGCCTCCGACATATTTTCATTCGAAAGGCAATTATGCGCCAAGATCTCATCTGAATTGCTAATCACAGATCATCTTGGATCTAAAAAATAATTTAATTCAGTCAGTAATCTTGATTCAGATAAATTAATCAATGGGCCATAACGAAAAGTAGGCCTCACAACAGGTAAAATACTGCACTACGAGTGGAGAAGCTGCGCTACCATCGATTGCACATCGCGTGCTCCCAACTTACTAACTGAACCAGCAGAATAAATATTACAGACTGGTAAGTACTCCTAGCCGCGCAGTGTGGTTACAGCAAAAGAGAGTAAAAACATCTGTTAGAGCAAACACACAGCGTGGCATTAGTGGATTTACACAGTAGCTGTAGAAAATTGCGACTGTTCTCATATGCCATGTGTTAAAAGTGAGAGAGACAAAGCGAAAGTCTGCTGTGAACCACGGAAAAAGAAGGCTAACAAACACGAATACACGAAGAATACGGCGATAAGAACGACGTGACGTTCAACGCCGAGAAAGAAACCTCACGATACGAAAAAAATACGAGTTTATGTGAGCAAAAATGGGAAAAAATGTGAGTAAAAGCTAGAACTTAATGCTCAAAGCATCAATACTGAAGTGCACAGTAAACCTAATAGAAGAAATAAGAGTTTTTATAATGTATTGTGAAAAATTACAATCCCCGAATGCACCAAAAGTGGGTGGTTACGCGTATTTCTTTATTGTGATTGGTATCTATTTGCATCATGTATTATGGGACTGATTTCAATCGTGTTCAAGCCGCGTATACGGCGATAAATACGGAACTATTCCACAGTCGTGAGCAGACCACGGCTTAACACGTGATAACACTATCTACTGCTCGAGGCTGCTTTAGATCTTCAGTATGCCCTGCGGCTGTATTGGGGAAGCAGAAGAAAGGAAAATGACAAAGTGATAAAACCGACCGAGTTTAATGTGGGAGATTTCGTGGTTGTGTAAGAATCTTTGGCGCCGGACTGTAGCGACGTTTGGGCGCCTGTGTGTGTGGGGACTGTACAAGACTGTGGTTTGTTTCCGGAACATGTTAAGAAGCACTGTTACGAGTGTTTAAATCTTGATGTTGGATGTCAGTATTAAATAAACTGAGTGAATCTTTGCTTTAAAACAGCGACTTTCATCTCGACAGCAACAACAATTCTTAACATTCTGGCGGATCTAAATTTTACTGACACTGTTTTAATTGGAACTAGATGAGCAGGAGCTAGCATGTATTCGTCACGGGATGGGCCTCCTCGTCCGTAACACGCTGGAGTTCCCAGCAGCGTGCAAATGTTACTAATGCACGCAATTCTTGGACGACTGAGTTGGTGAGTGTCGGAAGCCAAGTGTCCACAGTAATCGGCAAATTTGGCGACCCATAGCCAGGATTGTGGCAGGCAATGATACTTTATAACTAAGCCGGAAATTATTTTTCTCGACGAAGTCAGATGTCTTCAGTGGACTAATATTACTGGAAATCTTGAGTGTTATTTACTGCTCATATTTGGCGACCCTTTCGTCAGTATATATGGTGGTAATCTTTTGATGCGGCAGAGGTGAATGTAAGGTCTTCAGGAATAACTGCGCCCCTCGTGTGAGTGGTTGAACCACATTACTCCGGGTTCCGGTGCTCTCGATTGGCCTGGTCTAGCCGGCACGTCAGCCCGTGGAATAAATTAGCCGTGCCGCCGGGCGGGTTTAATTTTAAGCCGGGGTCTGCAGTTTTTAATCGTATTCTGCGGCACGCCTCGTCACCGGCCTGGCCGGCGCTACTTTTTGGTCGCGGCTGAATTCCGCGCGTGTCGCCCCCGTGTCCGAGGGCACGCCTGCCGCATCCCTAATGCCGCGCCCTCCACCAGCCATCCGTCAGCCACTCCTTACGAGCACAGTAGCGACACCTGCTCAGTGCTCACACGTCACAGAGCTACCAGCGCGTTTATCACAATGTTACATCTCTCCCCACGAATATAGTTACAAATATCTTCGAGCGGAAAATATCAAGAAATATATAGACCTACTGATTCTATTAAAACGTCTAAGTCAGGGGTGGCCAATCCGAGGCCCGCACGCTGTCCGCCTTGAACATTTTTCTGGGCCTCGAGATTCTTCACACTTTTACAAAATATATTTTTTTTATTATGGCCAAAGTAGTGAAAACCAATGAATTAAAAAAATTATTATTTGTGCATCCATATATTAAAAAAATTAGCTGTTGAAATTGTATCATTATTAATATATTAACCATGTTTACATATAAGAATAATAGTATACACAATAATAATAATAAATCATTATGTTTCAATTTTCCACTCCAAAAAATGTCTTTAGTGGATATAAACCTAATATGGGAATATATGATTTTATATGCAGCCCGCGGAATTATGATGCTTTTCCAGAGTGGCCCACAAGATCATTTGCGTTTGCCACCCCTGGTCTAAATAAACTACTACACAAATGTTATTCAGCGTGCAGTTGGATATATCAAGTACTTCACTGGAGGAGAATTAGCTTAAAAAAAATCCACAGCACTCTTGTTAGTGTTTACATTTTTTTACATATTTCTTTTAAAAAATTGAAAGTAGTAGAAGTAGATGCGAAATACTCACGGATTAAAAGGAATACATCAATTTTTATAAAGGTTAATGACACGCTAATACAATTCAATTTTTTTTTATTTTTTGTGTCGTACGTATTTCACTCTATTTCCAGAGCATCATGACTTTTTTTTATTTTATGCTCTCATATTCAGGGTTTACTTCTCAGCAGGAATCATTGTGGAATCTTCCTAAGATACACAACACTACACTCTACCAACCAGACTACACAGTATCAATACTATTACATGTGAGTGTAAACACCACGCATTGTTTTTCCATAGTCCATAGAGTGTGTATTTGTTTATGTTTCGGGTTTCATTGAGTTTAAAGTTTCTTTTTTTTTTATAGTCAATTTTGTGTTATCTTTGATGGCAGGCGGGGATTTGAAATGGTTGTGTTTTTTTGTGAATGAAATGTAGCTAACAAAATGTAAAAAGACACACAGTTGTCGCTGATGATGCTCTGGAAACAGAGTGAAACGCATACGACACGAAGAATACAGCACAATTCAACTGCACTGACGAGTCGTTAACCTTCATAAAAATTGATTAACTCGCAATTGAGGAAACGGTCCACAACGTCCAGTTGTTAAAAGAAATAAAGTTATTTAAAAAAGAAAAGACAAGGATGGAACCCTGCAATCTGGCGACCGGGATAGGACTTTAGACACTGCAACCTTCGGTAGAGATTAGAACGGCTCTTTCTTAAAATAAATAATTAGGAGTAGCTGAGGTGAATAATCAAACGTGTCCGTTGCGAAGTATTAATAGCAATATGTGTTAAATTTATAAACAAAACAAGCGATTTCAGTGCGGTAATGTTGTTGTTTATGGCATAGCCTTAAACAACACATCCTGATGGAGATCCATTTTAGTCATTAATAATTTGAGTTTATTTCACTGTGACTACAGAAGAAGTCAGTAAGCCAGTTAGTAAATCTGTGTGGAATGCGGACTTTTTTCATTGTTCTAGGCCTGAAAAACTAGACTGAATAAAAACGTTCCGAGTTGCGTAACAGCGTCATAGGAAGGCTGCTATACGGCATTACGCGGGTCAGGGGCAAGATAGAATGAAACGAAACTTGTACGAAATTAATTATACTTTTAATGAAGCTATCGCGTAACTGCGAGAAATGCTAGAAAATAAGCAGAGCTTCAAGAGTTATTAAATGAAGAAAAAATAAAAGGAGCAGAATGCGAATATACCTCTACTAACGAAGTGTCTGAGGCAGCTGAAAATGCAATACCAAAACTAAGAAACTAATAAAGAGCAATCTATCGGCGAGTGTAAACGAAAGAAAGTGAGAAGTCAAATAAAAGAAGAGAAGTACGGTCAAGAATAAAGAGAAGACAATGGTAATGAAGAGGGAAAAGAAGTGAAGAAGAACGTAATTATATTCGCGGTGACTATGATGACGAAGGAGATGAAGACAGTGATAACCAATAGGAGGAGAAGACACAAAAGCGAATGTTTCTTGCTAAGAATAATAGAAGCAAGCAGTAACAACAAGGAACGGGTATTTAAGAAATAGAATGAAGACCTTAAACGGGATTGGAAATTGTTTAATGAGGGCAAGAACGTGATAAAGTAGGAGGCAAAATGCATGGAGAACCGTGATAAAATAAAGAAGAAATAGCAGGAGGAAAGGATGAGAAATGAAATGTGATACAGATTGGGGCTAAAAGTTCATAATTGCTTAATCAATACTGGAAAAAATGAAGAAAAGTCGTGTTAAATTCATTAAGAAATCAAAATATATCTCGAATCTGATCGCAACAGCTATTATCAACAGTAACACAAAAGTACGTATTAGACCAGGTACGTTGGTCTGAGGGATATAAAGAGCAATTGGTACACTAGCTCTGAGTGGCAGGTTAGCAACAGTCCCCGGCATCACCAATCTACATACAGGCCTGGTGGCTACGTCACAAAACCGTTCTGACGTCACATCAGTTAGGCCAGACCGTTGACAGGCAGCACTTTGTTAGCTTTTCTTCATGCGAAGTGTGAGTCTTTTTTTCTCTCTCGTAGCTTACTGATTTCTACGATAGTTATTAGTGAATTGTTATTCTGCAGAAATGGTATACACATGTTGCATTCTTACATGCAATGGAAATCATCCAAAGGGACCGAAAATTGGGTTATTTCCATCTCCTAAAGAGTGTGCATTACGCTGGCGAAGTATATCGGCAATGCATAGAAACTTTACACCACAGATTATTCCGTAGTAAGTATCTTTCTGCTTTAAAATATTACTTGTTTCTTTCGCCTTGTATTTTTATTGTTAATTAATTATATCATTAGTGATCCGTCAGTTCTATAAACATGATTACACTTCTATAACACTGTTCATTTGCATTAAATTTTAAAAGTTCTTTGACTAGTTCGTTTATATATACAACTAGCTGACCCGGCAATGCTTCACTATTGCTGGACTTGAGTAGGCACATAGATTAAATGAAAAATATTTACATATAAATTTTAAACTGCTGTTTCACTCATTTCCAGTTGGAAAGGGTGAGAGGGGATGCCTTTGGAAAACATTTGCAGGCAGTATTTTTCTGTTTGCTTCAAAGTATAAGTGTGCAAATTCCCATTGGAATCTGATGAAATATGTGGTTTATCTAAATTATGGGGAGGAGGGGTGGGTTTTTTTAATTTTTTTTGACAGGAACCTTCTCCGTCATCCCGTCGACAACTCACCAAAGCTTCACCGTAAACGGACGAACGGTTTGCGGGTTTGTTTAAATTATGGAGTGTTATGGGAAAGAGGGGGTAATTAAGGTGGTGGAAAGAGAGGAGAGGGATTGGGTTTTTGTGAAATTAATGTGAACAGTATTTCTCTCTCTTTTTTAAAGTATAAGTGTACAGATTCTTGGTTTGCCTAAATTATGGGGTAAAAACGTAATGGGGGTGCAAAGGGGGAGAGGGGATGAATATTCGGAAACCATACGAAGGCAGTATTTTTCTCTTTGTTTTAAAGTATAAGTGTACAAATTCTTATCTAAATCGGATAAAAAATGTGGTTTGCCTAAATTATGGGGTAAAAACGTAATGGGGGTGGAAAGGGGGAGAGGGGATGAATATTTGGAAACCATATGTTGGCAGTATTTTTATGTTTGTTTTAAAGTATAAGTGTACAAATTCCTATCTAAATCGGATAAAAAATGTGGTTTTGCCTAAATTATGGGGTGTTATGGGGAATAGGGGGTGACTTTTTGGAAATTTTTTTTCACAGGAACCTTCGCAGACGCACACTCGAAAACTCTCCAAAGTTTCATTGCAATCTGACAAATGGTATAGGAATGCATAGAAGACGAACAAACCCACAAACATAGATTTTTAGGGTTGGAAAAAGAAAAGGGCTGTTTTAAGGGTTTTTCCGGCAATTATTCGAATATTTCTCGCCGTAAAAACCATCCTTGAACTCCAACGAACATTTTTTTTAAAAAAATTGGCCAAATTGGTCCAGGCGTTGTTGAGTTATGCGCTTACCAACACATTTTGCGATTCATTTTTATTTCGTTTATTTATATATACAATACTCTAAAGTAGTTTACATCGCGATACACATCGTCACTAGCAGCTTATTTACTAATAACAACCAAATTCCTCGTATCTTATGCTGTAAGGATGAAGATGGGGTGTAGGGAAATTGCCACCGGAGCCTGTGCTCCATTGCAATTAAATTAAATTAAGGAGGTCATTCTGGTCCAGGCTGCATTTCAACCTAACCTCTAACTCCGCTATTACTGCCACTACAAAATAAAAAAAAATACTCACACACCTTAAATGCATCAGAACTACATTTCAAATAGTAGAAACATTTTATGCAACAGGATTATTGGTTTGCGTAGCATAAGTTATCACAATTCCATTATACACTTTCAGTGTGAAATTCAATAGGACTAAGCAAGGGCAATAACACGTTCACTGTATCGCGACGTAAACTTGATCCCAATATTTGGAGCAGCGCGCTTATATAAGAAATTAATCACTTTGAACTTGTGAGTACATTAACATAGGTCTACTGAGAATTTGCTGGTGATTTAAAATTCATTTAAACTTTTGAGATGCAGTAATTTATGATAGAGAAATGAAAGCTTACTTATCACAATTCACAGTCCAGTAGAAGGGCAGTTTAATGTTACGATTGTGATTGTTAATATACTAACATTTTAGTGCAATATATTCTCGGAAATGTCATAAAGAATTATTAACAGTTATATTTTGTAGTTACTTGTGATATGTTTAGATTCGTGTTGTGCTTTCCAGTATTAAGTGACTGCTCTTGATACACAAGAACCATTTCTGTTAATGCACACGAACAATTCTCCATTACAATGATTTAATCTTCTATTTCTTTAGAATGTTTACAACTGATACAGTCAACTCTTCATGGCAGGTTTTCAACTACATTTTGCAAAAAAAAAGAAGGCCAATTTGCAGTGATAGGAAGGCTCTCAGCACCCAGACACAACTAGAGGCATCAAGTAAATTTATCACTACTTACAAACTGCTCACATGCACTTTGACTATTAAACTTTCAAGAGAAGAATTTGAATAAAAAAGTGTTAGATACATGAGGCGAAGAACGTACTAGAAGATAATCTTTTTTGTGGCCTCTGATATTTCCAGTGTATAATGATTCTAATTTCAAGCAGACTAACTCCCTCCTAATTGTTTTGGCTTACTTTGTTAAATACTGTTCCCATGCAGTGCTAAAAGACTAAAATGTGAATTATCTATCAAATGTGTATTACTTATGAGAAGCTATGCCTGTTTAGAGTGACAAAACACTAATAGGCACTAATATTTCCACATAGATTCAATAAATATGAGAAATTTTATTTGCATTAAAGTTTATATATTAATTTATTGTGATAAAAATAAATATTTTAGAAGTTTTCTTTTTAGAGAGGCCTGAGAAACTCATAAGATTTAAGAGGGCTGGTTTTACTTTTAATGATTCAGGATCTGAAAGAGGCTATTCAAAGGACAGTGCCCTGCAGTTCTTTATGTCAGTATCAGTACTTTGTTCAGTGACTGAAATAAAGAATTATAGTTATTCTTCGGTAACATGAGAAAAATCTGTGAAAAATTTAGTAAACCATTCTTCTAAATGATTTATATGATCCATTTTAATTTATTTTATTTCGCTGACTAAAATGGATTTGCTGTTTATCAGTTATTTTTACTTTACATTCTATTTATGTTTTATAATGCATTTGTGACTAATTGCTAAATTCTTGTTAATTAATGCTGCCTTTCCAAACTCATTTGTTTACTCTTACTGTGTGTGAGAGTGTATAAAATTTGAAAAAAAAAAATCCACTTATCATATATTATTATTATTTTAAAAACCGATGTTAGCTGTTGTATTTGGTAAAATATTTGTGCTATCATCAAATTAAACAGATATTATCCATATGCTGAGGTTTCATGTATATGCCTGTTAAAGTGAAGGCTGATGTTTTCGACAGCATGTGGAAGGGGAAAACAAACTCACGATCAGTTTTTCTAATGGGAAAGAAATATCACTGAAATAAATATCGATAATTTTTTACTAATTGAAAAAGAAATATTATTGACATTTTCTCTATCGGAAATAATAAAAGATTCGTTCATTAGGCTAAAATGGCTGTTAATTGTTCACCAATTTATTTTCAGATGAATAAGAACGTTGAAACATTTCAAAGTTTATCAGATGTTATAATAATATTTTTCAAACACTTTTGCTTCTATAAAATTACGTAGTCTTTCTCGGCGTTGAGAATACAAATAATGTTCACGGGTGACTAGCCGAGTTATAGGATTGTTATCGTAATCACTTTCGCTTCTATTTAGAAAAATGTGAAAAAGTGCCTACCAAAATAAGTCTTTGTAGCACAACAGAAAAACAATTACTGTAATATTTTGCTCGCACTGTTCTGTCGCGTCTGACGGGAGCTTATGCCTAACATGCGTGACGTCACAAACTGAGAGGCCAGGCCTTCTCCCTCTATAGTGCGAGTCACGAACGAAGGCGGGTCGCGCTGAGAGAGAGAGAGAGAAATAGGATTGAATATGCGACGTTGCCGCGCTTAACTATTGGCAGTACAGTTCTATGGCTAGTATCTCATGCTTTAGCAGTTCTCTCTTGAGCTTTGGCAACGTCGCACATCGACGCTGTCACGTCTGCTTCGCGCTTAAAATGCTTATATACTTTAAAAACTTGCTTTCTGCTTTGACTACGCAGAACCTTACGCTTATGCTGATCATCTTCCATTATTTAGAATAGGAATTATTGCAATGCTCACTGATTTACAACTGTACACTTCACAAACACATCGCATTCGACACTCGTGTTAACTCGACAGGCTCGGGATTGTTACTGAATGTGATTGGCTACTGGCAGAGTGATGACGTACATGCGCATAACCTCGCTAAACTGGACCGCCATCGTTCGGGACGCGCACTATAGGTGGTGTTGCGTTAGGTCGCCAAAGCGAAGTGAGCTAGACGTCGTTAGATCTCTGGTCCTGTCGCACTAGGCTGCTAATAATTAGCCGACAGGGATTGACTTCTCTGAGACGAGACAGTGAAAGTAAGATGGCGACTTATGGCAGCGCAGGAAGTATCTGTCGGTAGTGGGCAGGCAGCTACGGGGCTGTCTGCCGAGCCAAACAGAAACGAGATACGGGGCCGAGGTCACGTGACCTGGCCGGCGATAACGAGAAATACGAGACTGGGCGAGACCCGCGCCTGGTAGCAAGCAAGCAGCGCGACAAATTACCCAAAACACAGCCCCGGGGCTCTGCGGGAGGGGGGGGGGATGGAAGGGACAACAAATGAACATCGACAGGACGCGACGAGAAACACACGTAATAACTCTACCAAATACGCTACGCCGAAAATACGGAAAAATATACACCCACGCGAGAGAAAACAATACGGTGACGACAGAACGAAAAATTGGGAATACGTTGAGGAACCTTATAACCTGCAGCAGAAACAAATAAACCAAGAAAAATTTACGAATAACACGAACTGTTCATAGGAAACGCCCCATACAACAGGAGTAAACAGATGTTGACTGCACCATGGCTAAACAGAGACCAACTGTAGCAGGGTTGAACTGATATACGGCATTCCAGATCGGACAAACACATCGCAAAATATAACAATGGAGCACCAAATGGGAATTCGCAGCACAAACTAAAATACGCTCAGCAGATAAATAGTCAAAACAGTAAACGAAAAACTGGCAGAAAACATTGGATGAAACACAATATAAGTATGCTGACAGAAAAAAAACTTGCAAACGGAAAGAAAACACACAGAAACCGAGTTGTCGATGATGAATTTAAGACATCCAGTTCTAAAAATGAAGCATCTTGTAAAATTTCAGCTGAAACATAGCAGTAAGATTTTCCGAAACACCATAATAACAGCGATCTTATTTTTTTTTTAAATAGTAATAATAAAAAATGGGTGTCTGGGTTTATTTCACCCTCATTTGCTTTTGTAGTGTTGGTAATGATAATAGAGATTTTATTGTTTTAGTGTTGTAAGCCTGCCAAAAAAGGTTAATTTCCTCGCAGTTCCTCAAGTTATTAAATGCAGCTCATAACCTTAAGGATGACGTAACCTGGTACATATTTCCTGGTTAGCGGTAGCAGCAATATCTCTGGACACAGATTATACGAAAACATCTGCATCGCCTGAAAACAATATAACAAAAAGCAACTGATATTTATTTTATTAATTTAAATTCAATACATACTTTTATTTCAGTTTTCTGGCAGTTTATTTGTTCGAGGCTCCTTAAATAAATAGAACAGTTATCAATAGAGACCGGATTATATGCATTTGCACGTTTGCATATGCCTTTGCATATTTAGCCCATTTTCACCGGTTATTGCATATTTTACCTGAAACCAAGTAATCATGCATATTTTCGCTATATTTACAATATTTTTCGGTAGTGTACCTATTTAATAAATAAAATCTTACGGTGTAGTCGGCAAAACCTACTAGCAGCACAGCTCTTAGTCTACGACGACTCCCTGAAGAACTACGACCCACTTTGGGAATGTAAATAAACTGATTTCATCAACAAAGAAAGCGTGTCTTAAGGCACGTTATGGTAATAATGCATACAAAAAAAAAAAAAAAAAAAAATCCAAATGTGCCTTTACCTCCGGAACCAGTGGTAACTCGATGGGCGCCGTGGGTTGAAGCTGTTCTGTTTTACAGTGAACATTTCGAGGCCATTAAAGGTGTAGTAAACGACTTTGATAGTGGAGAGGCTATGACAGTTTCTCAATACAAGGAAGCATTTAACAATTCTAGTATTAAAACCATAACTGTGATTAGCACTCATTTTTCCTACATTCCTGCGAGTATTAAAAATCTCGAAACTGAAGTTTTGAAGTTGACTGAATCTTTTCAGTTAATGTATAAAATCCGCATTGCCAGAGGTATTCCTGTGTAAACTTAAAGTGAAGTTTGAAAATATTTTGAACAATAAACCAGGTTTTGAAACTTTTTGCCAAATTGATAGTTTTAGTAATGGGACGGGTGAACTTTGTCCAGAAACAATGACTGCTAACACAGCACCCCATTTCAGATACTACCCAGTTATATCAGTGAATGGGCAACGGTCCATATCCACTTATAAAAATATTTTAAGAGATCGAAGAAACAATCTTACTGTTGAATTTTTGAAACATTACCCAACTGTTTACATTTACAAACGTAAAAAAGTTAAATAATTACTAATTATCGAATTTATAAATATGTTATTCAAGTACTTACAAATTGCTTGCCGATTTCGAAATAAAAAATCTAAAAATTACTTCTTTTTTTGCTTAGGCTTTACGCCTCGTTGAGGCGGGATGGGATTGGGGCAAGGAACGGGAAGGAATTCGGCCATGGTCTTTTTGAAGGAAGCATCCCGGTATTCGCCTGGAGTAATTTGGGGAAACCATGGAAAACCCAAATCTGGATGCCCGGACGAGGATTGGAAGCTGCGTCCTCCCGAATGCGAGGCCAGAGCGTTAACCGTTCACCCACCACGCTCGGTCTAAAAATTACTATTTTTATATTATATAATGTTGCATATTTTGACACTTTCTGACGCTTTAATGTATATTTTAAGCATTTCCCGTGCATATTTCTAGCTTTTTGTATGGCATATAATCCAGTCCCTAGTTATCAATAACACTGATAACCTCTGTTTTGTGGTAGCATCGCTGGTCGCTGTTAATCAGGTAACGCAGGATGAAGTAACAGACATTGTTTGTACCCGCCAGAGTGGAAACTGATGTGTCGAGGTCTGAATGTGCAGATACGACGCTGGCGCATTGTGTTACGTGTGTGGTGCATTAATTAAAGAACGACACATAAAATATCAGTTTAAACTAATTCAGCGTTTTTTGACGACTACGGAGCTATTCCTAATTTACTATTCGGAATCAACAATTCATAATCCCGCCCCAACACACCAAGTTACAAGAAATTAAACAATAGGCCTACTGCACCATTCAAATATGCGATTGAAATTTTTCTAAGGTTGCTTGAAGGAGGTTAGGGCCGGAATATTTGTTCGTCCACATACAGAATTTTTTTTCGTGTCGGTAAAATAGATATCGTGAGTGATGTGAAGAGGAAATTATCAACACGTGAGAGGAACTGCATTGTCGTGACTGTGTACAGCTGTTTCAAACTGATTAATTCGCAGAACTCAAGTAAACGTGGTTAACTCGTGTGTATATTTCTCAATTCGTTAAAGAATCTACAGTCTTCGGATATCTCTAAGTATTTTTTTTTATTTTTAAATCTGCTTAACGTCTCTCTAACAGTAAGTATTTGTGATGTGACAGAAGTTGCTATAAATATCAGTCGGTGGTTGGACAATGTTTTGTGTTTGAGTCACTAACGAGGGTGAATAAAACGTTTCTATAACCTCTAGAATGAGGCAACCGAGTTCTTTATACAGAAGTTCCGACTGCTCAGAGGCAGTGGTAGTAAGACTTGATAACTTTAAATGTGTGGTCATTCAATTTCAATATGGCTTCATCTTCAGAACTGCTGCCTGTCAGAGTATATAATTTACATAATATTCTGACATGTCTTACCGTGATCAGGACTGTATTGTTTAATTTACAGTTTAAACTTTAAAGGAATATTCTGACATGGCTTATGTCCTGCACTGGACCGAATATTCTAACTAAATGTAAATAATATTCAGAATTTCGTTGTTTCTGAAATGTGGACAGCGATATCGGTGTTTGAAGCAGCAGTTTGTTTTCTCATTGCGCCGGGGCCTTGATGCAGGCTGAGGAGAGGCGATGAATTTTAAGTGATTTGTCGGCATCCGCGGAGCAGGTGGCGGTCGGCTGTGCATTAATCTCTGTTAGCGGCGGCCTCGACTGCATCACCTCACGTTAAGGCGACTCAAGACAGTTTACACGACGCACAGCGTACAACAGTGGCAAATTAAAATTAATTTGTACCCGTGAAATGTTCAGTATAAAGTAAAACGATACAAATTAAAATAAATAGCGATAAATAATTTTCAAGTCCTGAGTAAAATATAAGTAAATACCGGTACATAAAATACATGCAGTAACAGGTACAGAGTTTGATAGTGCCTTTATTATTATTATTAAGGCTAGAATCTTTATGACCAAAAGAAATAGAGAAATATGCAAACAAATATAACCTTTAAAAGAGTAAATATGACCTAATAACGACAAAATATGATCAATCATTTAAACTTAGTTTACATCAAAACATGTTCAATTACACATCATTTGTTTTATCTAGTAGTGTCGCTTTCATGTGGACAATATAATATCCTTCCATGCACTCACTGCAACATTGGGAAATTGAATTTTAAATCGCTTTGTTGAAGTCGCTTTAATTTCACATATTTTACAGCAAAGAACAGTTTCGTCTGTACTGAAATACTCCTCTCTAAATTCCTTCAGGTAACTCCGTAACTTTCAGAAAATATTTTTCAGCATGGTGGTATTCACTGATCCACTGCAGATTTAACACTGAATGAGGATTAAGTATTGGCGACAATGAGACGTTGATCGATGCGGCTCGACACATGCATGATGCTGCTGCATTGTCGAGATTAAAAGGAGGGCGGAACATTGCGTTTAGAGAATTACTATAATATATTATTGCAGTTTTTGATAAGTGAATTCTAACAAAGTCAGTGACAGTTAGTTTTGTATAGGCTAATAGGAGTACAGTTCTGCGATTTTTTATCTTAATTTCTTCTGGCGTATAACTACTAGTGAATTCCTCGTATTATTAAAAATTACCAGATTTTCCTAAAAATATGAAAAAATCACCATAATTGTTATAGTAATATGACCAAACAAGAAAATGGCCTGGATAAGCATTTACATGCTGTATAAAGTTCATTTAAATACAACCACAAACCTTCAATCAGTGTTTAATTCAGCGTTACAGATCCAAACGAAGGTAGGAAAAAAATACGACTTTTCCTAAAGATCCCAGCTCTAATTACTATTATCGAATCATAAACATCAAATACACAGTGAAAACATTGTGCAAATTAACAACAGCTGGCCAGCTTCTCACACCAGAAACATTAACGTTCGAGCCCTTATCAGGGCCACAGTGAAATAAGACAGTTGGAATTGATGAGATCCCTGCTGAACTTCTGAAATCCCTGGGAGGACAAGGAATCCAGAGATTATTCAAACTGATATCAAAAAGTTATGAAACTGGAGAGATTCCAACTGATTTTAATGTAAATATCACCTTTACACTTCCGAAGAAAGCACAAGCCGACAAATGTGAGAATTATCGCACCATAAGTCTAACTCATTTGCTTCAAACCAGAATAACATACACAAGAATGGAATAGGTAGCAGAAGAGATAGTAGGTGAGGATCAGTTTGGGTTTAGCAACAATAGCGGTACAAGGGAAACAATTCTGGCTTTAAGATTAATAATTGAAGCGCGGAACAAGAAAAACAGAGAAACTTTTACAGCGTTGTTGATTCAGAAAAAGCTTTTGATAATGTTAGATGGGACAAGATGTTCAAAATTTTAAAGAAGTCTGGTCTAAAATATCGAGATAGTATACACGACGTATATAAGAATCAAGTTACTATAGTAAAAGTAGAGAAATATGAGAGACATGCATCTGTTAAAAAGGTTGTGAAACAAGGTTGTAGTCTATCCCAGTTAATATTCAACTTGTATGTGGAGGAAGCAATAAAGGAAGTAAAAGAAAAATTTTAATGTGGCATAAGTGTTCAGGGAGAAAAAAATCAGTAATCTACGATTTGCTGATGACATTGTCTTGTTAGCAGAAAGGGCTGAGGATATTGAGAAGTTACTGAATGTCATGAACAAAATATTGAAGGAAGGGTTTGGACTAAATTTAAATCAAAGCAAGACAAAAGTGATGAAAAGTAGCTGAAATTATAGAATAATAGTTGATTAAATATAAAAATAGCATCGGATTCAATAGGGGAAGTTAGTGAATTCTGTTATTTGGGAAGCAAAATTACAACCAATGGCCGAAGCAGGAATGGTGTTAAAAGCAGAAAAGCACTAGCAAAAAGAGCTTCCATGCTAAATAGAAATTATATAGTTTCAAAAATAGGTCTGTGATTCAGAAAGAATTTTTCAAAACTCTATGTGTGGAGCACAGCGCTTTACGGTAGCGAAACATGGACTTTAGGAAGACCAAAAAGAAAGAAAATTGAAACATTTTAAGTGTGGTGCTACAGAAGGATGCTGAAAACTAAGAGGACAGATAAAGTACGAAATGAATGAGTTTTGGAAATGATGGGTGAGAAATGAAGTTTGTGGAAGAAGCTTACAGAAAGAAGAGACAGGCTGGTAGGTCATATTTTGAGACATGCTGGATTGGTTAATTTGATTTGTTGGTAGAGGGAACAGTCGAAGGTAAGAACTGTAGAGGAAGACAGAGATTAGAATATATGAAGCAGATAATTGAGGACGTGGGTTGTAAGGGGTATGTTGAGATGTAGAGGTTTAGAGGTTAGCACAAGATGGGAAGGGATGGAGGACCGCATTAAATCAGTTGAAAGACTGATGACGGCAAAAAAAAAAAAAAAAAAAAAAAAAAAAAAAAAAAAAAAAAAAAAAGTGAATCTCGTCGCTAAATGCTAAGTTTATGGCGAAGGTGGAGGTTCGTGATTAAACTTATTCTACCAGATCTAAGTGAGGTAATAAATCAGCTCTCAATATTATTAAAAGAACTCTACAAGATTTAAACTGCGTAATAATATGGTAGAATGAAGTATTGATTCATAAATTATTTATTTGAATACTCAAAAACATCTGAGATCTCTTTATACTTTGCCAGCAAACCTAGTTTTTCTTTAGCTTATGTCAGATCTGTAAAATCGGTACAAGTATATGGAAACTGCTTTGAAGGTTGAAATAGTATTTGATGTTACCGCTATGCACGGGGCTTTGTTAATGATAGGACGACATACTTAAAACAAGCCACGTGGAATGTACTATCTGTGTACATTGTATCACTCATTAGTCGGCAAATATCTTAGAGACTGCTCGCATGGTACACCAGAATATCTAATTAGAGCAGTTAATAAGATCGAAAAAGAACTCTTAGAATGAGATATTATATGGCGAAGATTATTTACCACTTCGCACGGAAGTTCGCTGGTTATATAACAGTGGGTGTTGGATCAATTTTATGCACTCCTTGATTAAGTGCTGGAATTCATGGAAAGGAAAGGACAATGATTTGCGGCTCAATGTAATGCTTCTATTAGTGACTTATTTGCGAAATTTGAGGAAACCATTTGAATCCATAAAGAGATCAATTTAATATAATCGAAACTAAAACTATATTATCTGCGTTTATTGCAAAACTTTTTCTATAGAAACAATACTTCTGGACGGTATAATACACTAATTTTACAGAATTGCAAAAACTAGTTAAAGATTTTTTACTTGCTTGTTATCAACATATAACGGTTCAGCACAGAGTAAACTTGTGTTACCCCAATTACATCGGGGACACTTTTTCAATGCAATAATCTGTGCTAATAGGTCAACAAATTAATTTAATTATGCAAAATTTAGTATCTCAAACCACCGTTTGAATAAATTTGGATAAAAAAAGAGATACCAATTTTATATCCTCGTCACCGTACAGAAGCAGTCGATTGCTTTCCCAAATTTTTATTCAATAGATCATGGGCTTAGCGCAATTATGAGCCTTATCACGAAAACAAAGCGACTGACACGAATGCTCGCGGAGACTTTCAAATGCTACTCACAGACAGAGCCGATCATGTAACCCCTACACGTTTAACCATTTCAGTGAAAAATAAATTTATTTTTTTAGCTTGAAACATAAACACTGCTTTGAGTACCAAAATTTTTTATTTATTATTTTTACTTATGAGTTTACGCCTCGTCGACGTCGAGGTCATTAGAGGCGGAATGGGACTGGGGACAAGCAACAGGAAGAAATTCGACCATGGCCTTTTCGAGAAAGCATCTTCGCATTCGCCTGGAGTGACTTGGGGAAACAATGGAAAACCCAAATCTGGATGCTCGGACGGGGATTCGAAACGGCGTCCTCCCGAATGCGAGACCAGAGCTTTAACCGCTCACCCTCCACGCTCGGCCCATTTGCTATTAAAGACATGAAAATTTAATTTGTAATTTTTCACCTATGGAGTTATTTCGCTAGAGCGTTCATTACGTCTTGGCAGGCGGTGTACTCGATACAAGGCCCTGCGCTCGTATCCCAGTGTTTGTGTGGAGCTGTTGTGTTGGTGGACGTGCGCTATCTCTCCAGAGGTTATCGGTCGGCAGATGTTGACTGCTTTGGCAACACACACACTAAACTCTCTGTCTGTCCGCTAAACAGGCACACACATGCTATATATGACACCAAACTGGATTATTTTGGGAGCCCTTTTTCGCTTCCCTGTCTGCAAACAGCGAAAAATGAAGTTAATTATGAACTCTGCTGAAATCTTAACCTTTATGTTCGGTCACTTTTTTTTTCCTTTTTGTAAGTAATTCTCTTTGTATAAATAATTTAGACAAGTCCATGTGGGACCCATACACTATAGCGTACCATAGCTTTGATGTTGCGATTACGTTCGTCTCTTGATCAAACTTCGGGAGCAATTCACGCCGCTGCATCAGCCGAATAATAGAGAACATGAGAGGCTTTGTGCTAAACACTAAGTTATTGCTAATTACGTGTTCGAGAGTGCTCAAATCAGCTCACTTACAACACACAACCTACAGCAACCAAAACAACACTGACTTCACTTTAAGTACCGAACCACTCTCAATTTAGAAGGTGAAAAAAACTTCAACCTTACGTATCATGCAGCGGTGAATCACTACAGTTCATATATATATATATATGGGTGCAATTTCCGACGAGTAAGATAAATATTTCTACTTAAACGCCGTCCAATCCGATTTAAATCTAGAGCTGGAATTACTAGGATATTTCCTCATGAGAGAAAAAAAGTGATACTGCAGAATGAAGTGAATTTAGCTCACGCAGTAACAATTTTGGTTCAAAGTCGTCACTAAGTGCAAGTAACGTTAATTTCCAGTCTTATAGCTTTACAATATGTGGGACCAGATAGAAATGTCCGCCACCAACAAGAACTGAATACCACTCCGCCCAGTAATACGGGGGGGGAGGGGGGGGGAGGGGGCACGATTTGGTAAACATATTTGTTGAGTATTTGTGTATACCTGTATTTTGCGTTCAAACGTGACAAAATTACAAGAAGAATGGCTATCGGTCGCTGAAAACTTGTACCATACTTGGCAAGTTACTAGTAATCAATTCTGTATTTCAGGAATAAAAAGTAAACACAAAGTTTGGAACACTAAGACCATTTCACGCGATACATGACGACACGAAAGACTACTAACGTTCGTTTCTTATTACAGCAGACAGCTCACGCGAATCCTGCAGTCACTTTGCAAACAACGAATATCACGGTGTCTTGGTGCCGCAGTGTGAACTTCGAACTTTTCGTCTGATGATGACAACAGAGACTGCAGTCGAAACGTCGCACATGGAAGAACTGATCCGACAGAAGAGGTTCCGTCAGTATCACACGCGTCACGGTTGTTTTATTAATTCCTGCCTCCCTCTAAGAGTTAAACAGTTATTATTGTCATTAATGAATGATTCCACAGAGCAGTAGCGAAGATAAGTGGGAGTCACAACTCGTTTCCTGCAAGTTTCTGTTGCAGAAACCAAGCTTCGACCCGCTGGAGCATTCCAGAACGTCCTTCCCTCCGTTTCCAGATACTGCACCTAATGCGATACTTTCCGACTTCTATGGAACTGGCGAGTGCCTCAAACAACTCAGTACTTGCTCAGTGGTTAAAGAGCGATCTACCTGAACCAGTGAGAGTGGTAACTGCAAGTCACGTGGTCAACGCGGACTCTCAGAGCTCAAGTTCTCTGCCTCCGGGATTCGAACCGCGGACTTTAACAGCTGAGTCAACATTCTGCAATGAGCACGCCCTAGATCGTATATGGCGATCAGTTTTAACATGTGAACCACTACAGTAAAATACTTTCACGGTAGTTGTCTCTTCAGACACATTAAGAAACATCCATAAAATACATGGCTCGATCTAGGGGAGGGGGGGGGGGTTACTAGCCAGGCCACGGAGCTTCTCATCCGTATTATTTGTCACAGTTAAAATAAGGTACAGAACACACAACAGCACGTCAATGTTTATTTCCGTCATTTAATTTTCTCCATATGCAACTTACGATAGTCTGACAAGAGAAAACAGTACAAAATGTCTTCTGTAATCAATAGGGGGGAGAAGCTACATGTCATGGGGGGAGGGAGATATGAGGCAAAAGCCACGTCAGGCTGCGTGGGGTAGGGCAGGGGGGTTCACAGGAAGACAAAATGGAGCTACGTAGTATATGGACGCTCCTTTACAAGCCAAATTCCTTTTACTCCGACCATCATCGGCACGTATTAAACATATTGCAGTGAACGACGCAAATTGAGGGTGTTGCTATAAATAATGACTGTATCAGAATTTTTTAAAATTCGACCTATCAGAAATAGTACAGAATTATTTCTTCAACGAGCGATGTTATGTGCTGATCCAGTTTTATGTTGCTTTGTTCTGTTATTCCTAGTGATTTCAACATTCCCACGAACTGAGAGGCTAATTCTATTCCAGTGGGATAGGGCTGACTTCTAATTAGCTATGCGCTCTACCTTAAACTTACTGCAATTTACTTTAATTAAAACATAACTTCGAATCTCCACAAAATGAGCAGAACCGTCTGTTTTCCTAGTCACGACTGCAAATGACCTTAAACGGCTATTAACACTGCAGTACCCGACATTGTTTAAAAAGCTGAGGTAGATGTGGTCCCAGTATACAACCCTGTGGAAATTCCGATTCAGTTGCAGACAAGAAGACGTTTCTCCCCCGGAGGTCATCAGAATGACTTAAAATGACAGCGGAGGAGCAGAGTCCGAATTGAAAGTGACAATTTACAAGCTCGAGTCGGTTTGTAGAACGGAACGTTCCAGAATTCCGTGAGGCCTGTGTGCGCCCTTGTAATTTGTACTACGTTTGGCGAACTCGGTGTCATCAAATCTGGAACTGTTCCAGGTCGACAGGGCGTGGAGACATCTGTAGTGTAACTACATAACTCACGCGCGCTTGCAAGCACCAATTACGTTCAGCGAAAACTATTACGGAACGCGTTATATAGCCAGGTGAAATTGAATATTCTTAAAATATGAGCATCGCTATCAAAATTAAAGGAGAGTTCTCTTTCATAACCCATCTTGCGAGTAAGACATATGGTAGAAACCATTATTCGAGACGAATTTTAGAGAAATTCCATCAGTCATGAAGGATAAAACGCAATAGTTTCGGTTTAGGAACATTCTACGTGTGCTGCAGTTGCAATGTTCATTCGTTTTGCAAGTTAATGTTTTGACGTCAGTTAATGGTGCAACATCAGGTGAATTTTCGTTCTATGAGCTACAGCACGGCCACATTTAAGGGAACTCAGTTGCATAGTTTTGACGCGGTTAAACTTTACATCTCTATTTACGAACTTTCATAGCTGACCATTGGTTAATCATTTTTCCTACTTGCATAAAGAAAATGTTGTGGTATTTTATGGCAGATCAGTGAATAAGACATTGAGATTTGCCATTGTGCCTGGAAGCCGTAATGTTTTGCAGGTCTATCTGGCAGCAGCTAGCCCAGGCGAGTCGTGTTTACGTCTTGCAGTTAATGCGGAGCGAGCGGAAAGAAAAAAACAACCGCCGCGGCGGGCGGCAGCTGAGACAGGCGGAATTAAAGCGGCGCAAACACACCGAATCGATACCTCCACCACAAACACAGTGTGCAACACACGCAGGCGAGCAGTCCCGGTAAACAAGCTCCTTCCGTTGGCGACGACTCCTGCGTTCCGATAAAATAAAAGAATATGGAATGAACGAGAAGGAAGCCTTAGCGACCAGTCGTGTTTGGTAGGGGGCTTGCGGAGTGACACACGGGCACTGTGCCGTCGGCTGCGAGCGAGGAGTGCGGCGGAGCTGGGGCGCCGCGCTGGAGCAGGTGTTTACCTGGCGCCGGGACGCGCCGCCGCCGCGACGCCGAACGTAGGAGCGCGGCAGGGCGAGCAGGCGTCAAGACACTACACAGGGCACGGCACGGCACGGGCTGGCTGCACGGCGCACAGACACACAGGGCACGCGCGCGACACTCGCGTCCTGGCTCGCGGTCGCCACCTCACACTGCGCGCACTGCTGGCCGGGCCACACTGGCGCCGCCGCCGCCGTCGCTTCTTGACGCGGCGCGTGGTGGGGGCGCGCACGCGCGCTGGCGCGACGCCGCTGTGGCCGGCGCGGCGTCGGCCGCCGCCGCGGGGCCATCGATCGCGCGCCGCCGCCGCCGCCGCTGCCGCCCCCGCGAGCCACAGGTTGCTCGCGCACTGCCCGCGCAGCCTCATTAATTAATACCGCCCCCGCCAGCCCAGCTGGAATCGAACCCCCAGCCACATCAACAACGACTATGGAGCCTCGTACCCAAGATCGAAACTAGTGTCCGACCAGCCGGCGAATCAATCGCTTGACGTTATTCTTGATGGCAGTCCCCTCCCACACAACCCCTTTTGGAAGTATTTCGGAGTCTTAATGAACTGCCCCTTGTCGTACAATAAACATCTAAACACCCTTGCAACAAAACTAACAACAAGAAATAAAATTCTGCAGAGGTTAACTGGCACCTCCTGGGGAGCATCTGCCTCCACACTTCGCACATCAGCTGTAAACCTTGTGTATTCTGCAGCTGAGTACTGCTCATCTGTCTGGATGAATAGCACCCACACCAAAAAGATCGACGTAATTTTGAACCAGACAATGCGGATAATTAGTGGAAGTATCAAGTCCACTCCACTGTACTGGCTACGTACCGAGCGTGGTGGTGTAACGGATAGCGTTCTGGCCTCGCATTCGGGAGGACGGTGGTTCGAATCCCCGTCCGGGCATCCAGATTTGGGTTTTCCATGGTTTCCCCAAATCACTCCAGGTGAATGCCGGGATGCGTCCTTCAAAAGGCCATGGCCGAATTCCTTCCCATTCCTTGCCCCCATCCTTTCCCGTCTCTAAAGACCACGTTGTTAAAAAGGGACGTTAAACTGTTAAAAAAAAAAAATCCACTGTACTGGCCACCCGTTTTGAGTAACATCGAATCACCTACGACAATAGGACGCCATCACCTAATTGCACAATATAATAAGATCTGTCATAACTTGGATCTTCTCCTGGACAATCAATTTCAGAGATTTAAATCAAGAAGTTTTAGCATAAAAACTGCAAAACAGACTATATCTAACGATTTTAACGAGGGAGAAGCATGGAGATTGGAGTGGATAGCCTCAGCCCCACCTGAATGTCACTCACAATCAACAGGCACTAAAGGGAGGGACTCGACCTTCCTCGCAAGACCTGGGCAGCTCTTAACAGAGTCAGGTCTGGTCACGGCAGACCTACTTCATCTTTTCACACGTGGGGAATGAGAGATTCACCGAATTGCGACTGTGGCGAGAAGAAACGAACCATCCGTCACGTGACCTTTGATTGCCCACTTCGAGCTTTCAGGGGATCACCGAAAGACTTCATAGATATTTCAATTGAAGCTTTACATTGGCTGCACTATGTCGATTTTGAATTTTAAGAATAATTTAATGTTACATTTTATTAGTGTGAAACAATTGTATATATTGTATTATTGATTATGTGCTATGGCCATAAGATAAATAAATCAGGAACAACGCGATACCAGCAGAAATTATTGGCCGCAACTGGATTTCATTCTTTCACCTCGACGTGAAGGCATCCTTAGCCTAAGCCTGGTCTGCAGGTAACGTCTTGACTGACGTTTTCCTTGATCAGGCAAGATGACAGGTAAAACTGACCAAAAACTCGCGTCCACAGTCTTACGGTTTTAACTTTTTAGTTCACTTTTATTACAAGCATGGATGAAGTATTACTTTTAGTGGTTATTTATTTATGTCTGATGAGATTAAAAAGTAAAAATGGTGTAGTCGATGGTTGCTAAAGAGGAAGAGATTCTTTAATCTGAATTATTTTCGGCAATTAAGTCATGAGCCTGAAGAATGGCGTAATTATTTAGGAATAGTTACGAGCCCTTATTTCAGATTGCTATCTACATTGCTAATTATTTCTGTTGGTGTATCTTTATAATTTAAGAATAAAGAAAGGTCGACACGACACAGGGAAGGTTTGTAAATATCATCCGCACCAGCACAAGAACGTGGTGGCTTCCTAATTTTCAGCATCCCTTTAAGAAACACTGAAAGAAAAGGATTTTTTGATTTTGTTTTCTCAGTCACTGCAGTCATTTGACTTTAATTCAATGAATTCCGTAAAAAAAAATCATGTAACTACATTCGTAGATTAGAAAAGTCCTCCGCGTAAAAGTTTTTGCGAAAATAAAAACAAAATAATTGTTATTTTAGCTCCGCACAAACTGAGAGATGATTGAAGACTGAAGGGAAGTCGTCAGTCAAACCGAGCGTGGTGGTGTAACGGTTAGCGTTCTCGCCTCGCATTCGGGAGGACGGCGGTTCGAATCCCCGTCCGGGCATCCAGACTTGGGTTTTCCATGGTTTCCGAAATCACTCCAGGCAAATGCCGGGATGCTTCCTTCAAAAGGCCATGGCCGAATTCCTTCCCATTCCTTGCCCCCATCCTTGCCCCCCATCCTTTCCCGTCTCTAAAGATCTCGATGTTAAAAAGAGACGTAAAGCAGTTAAAAAAAAAAAAAATAAAGTCAGTCAAGACCGAAAACAATGCTCCCGCAGTTCCGTTTTCTGGAAGTCGTCCATCTTCGTTCAGTTAAGGTAAACCGTGCGTTTTGCCGTCCACACACAATGTTTTGTCTGATACGTGTTACCTGATCGAGTCTTCCTGGGCGCCCAGTCTCAAGGCGGCTTCCCAAGGCGCGTGTATTCGCCGGCCGGCCGGGCCGGTCCAGCCACCAACAGCAGGCCTCGGGAAGTCACTCAGCCGGTAAACATCGAACGCCCGGATAGCTGAAACGTGAGGGGGCACTGTGGCGCGGCCTACAAAGGCACGGGTCGTGGAAGCTGTCTTCAGACCTTTTATGTGATTTGATAATCCTGAGCGCAGATTGTTACTCTGCAGGACGTGTGAGCCAGGGAACACACGGTGCGGGGAAGACGGAGCGGTGGGAATGGGCGTGAACCAAGCGCAGCTCACCAAATATTTGACGCCCCGCGTGGGAGGCCGTGATATACAACCAGCAGATAACGCTGTACACTCGCTGCACCCAACAAATAGTCGCCACGAAAATCAGGTCGACAATCTCCAGAAAAATTTAAGACCAACCGATATCAAACTGGCACAAATCAATTAAAGTTTCCTGAAACACACTCAAATGGTAAACCAGTGCTGCCATTTCTACGGATTTATCTGTAGATCTACGGTTTTTTAGGAAAATTTAGGATTTTCGGATTTTGTTCACATATCTACGGATTTTAGACACTTTGTATCATTTGTTTATTTTTCCCTATATTGGAGTTTTGTTAAACTTTGAGCGTATAGTGTTAACATTACAGAATTGTCAATAACTGTGAATCGTTTCCTTGCAATCGCTCGTGTGAACCAACGATTGAAATAAAGCTCTTATTTTGTTTGGTTACAATTTTTATAGATCTTAAAAGACCGTAATACAGAACTATCGGCGCACTCTTTATGCACGGTGACACGCTCGTTGGCACGGCTTACAAAGCAGTGCCTTCGAGAAGGCTTAACCAATATCCGAGAATCAAAGGGGTCGCAGTTTTTAATATTTCCTATTACCGAAGATTTGCTAAATTTAATGTCAACGAAGAAAATGAATAGTCACTATGGAAAAATAAAAATAAAAAACTGTTAGGCATATCAGCAGCAGTGATGAAAGTGATGATGTATAAAATATGTTCAGAGATATTTCCTACTTTCAATGTACAATATTATTTTTTGTGATTTTAAAGACCTGGAAATAAAAAATATTCTTAATTTTGACTCTTTCTTCAATAATTATTGTTTCAGTCTTTCAGTTAGCGAGTCTCCGGATTTTTGTACCAAATCTACGGAAATTTTAGCGGCCGTCTACGGATAATCAAAGCCAAGTGGCTGGAAGCACTGTGGTAAACTAAAGAGACCAAATTAGGTTTAATTTCAGTTACTTTTACATTCATCCGTATGTTTTCAAGTAGCCTGCATTACAGAATTTAGTAAATATCTGATCATATTCCTCTAATTTTTTTAATAAAAAGTTGCACACAATTATCAGAAGAGTCCACTAAAATTAAAAAGAATATGAAAGAGTTTTATTTTAACATTTGCCCTTGTGCTATAAACAATTTTGCGTCTTTGACATTCATAAAAACTCCATGGCAGAATCAAGATAGACAGACACACCAACCTGCATACATTACTGTTTGCAGACGACCAAGTGCTTTTTGCTGAGTCAGAAGATGACCTGCAGAGATCGGTATATGAACTCCATAAGAAATAAAAACAGTACAGAATGGAGATTTCCCTCAATAAAACCTAAGTTATGGCCTTCCTCGGAGAAAATCACAAAAGGACCAAAATCTCAATAGACAACAGGCCCATAGAACAAGTAGCAAAATTTAAATACCTAGGTTACAACCTCAGCAACATGCTAGATATCGACATGAAACAAAAATCACGAATTTTACGAAAGTGACAGGAATTATAAATAGCACGTTCAGACCATCTTGTTCAACGGCACACAAGAATCAGGCTGTATAACACCCTGGCTAAGCCTACACTACTGTATGGCAGCGAGGCCTGGACACTATGCAAGGGTGATGAGCGGAGGCTAATGGCAGAGAACAGCTGGCTACACATTACAAGACAGAAAGAGATCTGATGAAATCCTTAAAGAACTCAAAGTCAAACCAATTCTCCAAACTGTGCAGACCTACAGAACATCTTGGACAGACCATGTAGTGAGGATGAAGACGGTCCGGATCCCACGAAAAATCCCCAAATACCATCCCAGAGGCAGGAGAGATGTAGGGTGACCACCAAGAAGATGGATGGAGACCATAACAGACCACCAGGACTAACACTGGACAGGAGAAGAAGAAGATATTCATACTATCACATAATTTACCAACTAAGAAAAAAGAGATTTGTTTTTGCTATAGTAAGTTCTTCGACTAAATGCAAGACTGAGGATTGTATTAGTTTTGGCCATCTGAAACAGCATTTCAAATCACTTTAACGAGCTGACGAAATATTAATATGAGTTATGGGGGTCCGACTTACGGAAGTCGAGGGGTCCTTTCTAGGTCGTCTATGAGCGGGAATTTTCGTGCATTTAAAAACACTGTTGGGTAGATACCAAAGGAAAAAAATGACACAGAGATACTGCTATAGTATTTCCCAAAGACCTTGCAGTAAATAAACTAATACTTTATCCCTTTAGAACACTATACAAACGCTGTTTTATGCACCTATGCAAAAACTTTCACTGTTACTGAAAGCAAAGGTAGAAAGCAAAGCTTTGCGGTATTTAATGCACTGTTAAAAGAGACGGCAGTGATCGTGGAAGCACCATAAAGTAGTACATCGGGGGGCATACTGCTGCTGATTATTCTAATGAATCATTGTATTGATGAGGTTAGTTTGTTTTGCAGATGATGTAACGTATTAACATCCAAACGTTACGTGACTGCGAATAGCTGCAAAGTGGCCTAGACGAGATATCTAGTGGGTTAGTCCTGCATCGCATAGAGATAAATGCAAAAAAGAGTCAGCTTATTGCGTACATAGATAAAAAAAACTAATGGTTGATTATGATATAATGTGGATAAAGAATCCCTTCTAGAACAGCTGAAGTGTAAATACCTTGGCCTGGACATGACGGAATGGATAGGTGCTAGGACGAGGGAGATGAGTGGATATAGCAGCGAAGTTGAGAGAAAGTTTGGTCTGAGCATTGCTTTAATATGGTGGTGTAGTTTGGATATCAAATACAGGAGTTGGCAGAGTGTGCCAAACAAGGACAGCTACATTTTGCTTGTGGAAATTACCTCAGAACACAATCAGTAAATGGTATGATAAAGTAGCTGGTACGAGATTGATTGGAGACCGGAGGAGGGTCAAGGAACGGGAAGGAATTCTGCCGTGGAGGCATCACGCCCGGACTGATCTGGCCCGGCGGTGCTGACGCGCAGGGCGATACGGTCACAACGCCGCCTCTGTGGGTCAGCACAACTGCGCTATCACGACACGTCGCTCACATACAGAAACAAGTGGCAAGGCTTCTCAGTCTGTTTGTTACTACTTCACAAGGAAATACTATACGAGTATATCATTGGGAAACTTTCCCTGTATAAATGATTTATTTATCGTGAGAACTAACAGACAGACGGATAGTGTGTGTGAGTCTCTATCGGCCGCTTAGGCTTTGTTTCTCTCGCAGTCAGTTTGTCTACGATCTGATCGGTGTAGACGTAAGACGTCACCATTAAGTTACATAATTTCAAACCATTAACAAAAACCTTCCGAATAAGCAGTAGTAGGCAGTCTACCGCAATTAATAACTCCCCCCTCGTTAGTTTGTTGCTATTTTTAAACAAATTGAAAATTGTCTTCATGAGACAGTTTTAATAGTAGAATGGCATGGTGATGGTTTACCCGTCTTATTATCCCTACTGTGTGATTCTTGGAACATCTTTTACTTAACTAACAGTTTTCTATATCGAATTTTAACAATAAAATTCTAAACCCACGCGTACCAAGTAGCGAGTAACAGGCAGTTGTTTATACTCTACTTGCAAGGTACCTCAGTTTCTTTATTGTAATTTTTGTTACAAACCAAAGTCACGTCCAGATTGTGCTGTAAACCCAAGTAACTAAAAAAAAAGTTAATTAAAAAAGACGCTCGTGATATTCAGCATACAATAAGCTGTAGAACATTCGTCCGTAAAAAACGACGACATACTGTACATAACAGTAGAAGAATTCGACCATTTGAGAAGTGTAACAGGAGACAACGGGAGAAACAGGAAACTACTAAACGGGAGAGGCAGGAGAGAACAGGAACAGCAGTGGAGTGATTGCGAGCCGCTGCTGACTCAAAGAAACAAGTGGAGCAGAGGAAAGCGGGAACCTGTATACAGGATGGACACGTGGAGCAGATCAGCGATGACAGGCAAACCACGTGACAGGTGGAAGCTGGAGTCGCGCCAGCACGCGGCGTACGAGCTGTCTCTGGTACTCACAAGATACGCAAACATGTTTAGAACAACAAGCGATCATAAACAAAACTGTGGTGTGTGTCATTTCCACGCAGAATTCCGCACTTGTCTCCTATCGCCGTTAAAGAGCCATGAAAAGGGCCTATTGTTGTGTGATTCCTGGTCAGGTCATGCAGATCGTACCCTTGTAGATGCAACTTTTCCAAATTAAGATATTATGCTGATGATATTGCCACCGAAAACAAAAAAATATTGCCAACCCCTTGATGTTTACTTCTTTCGGCAATATAAGCTCCATATCAGAACGATAACTGATTTTGTAAGACTACAATGTGCCAAACCACAAGGGAAGATACATGATCGCTATTTCATCATGAAGCTTCACTCTGTGATTTGCAATCAGTTTGCTGCAGCTACGTATAAGCCTATGTTGCAATATGCTCGGCGGAAGCCAGGTTATGACATTGACATACCAACATCATGATTTGAAAATGTAATTAACGTTGCTTTTGATATTGGACGTCGTGATTGCGAAAGTGATTTGGAATGTGATAACGTGGCTTTAGTGAGGTGTTCACATTGTTCTCTTCCACTTTGTTTTAACTACTTAATCGAAATCCCGCATCTGCACTTTGAGGACTAATATAAGCACTATCAGGTGTGTGGTACTGCTGTATATGCGTGTTTTGGCCCTATGCTTTAAACAGAGAGTTTTCGGAACTGCTGATTGAGAATGTTATGATACACTGATGTCATTGAATTACGTATAATTTCCTTGGTATGGTATTGATATCTTGATACGTACTTTGATTATCTCTATTACAATGTTGCTTGAGGTGGTAAGCATCGTTTTGCATGGAAATGACACACACCACTGTTTTGTTTGTGATCGCCTGTTGTTCTAAGCATGTTATCGTGAGGTTCCGAGGGTTCGAGTCGAAGGTGTCCCTTGTTAGTTATGGAACGGGTTACTTGAGATCCAACGTGATTGCAGGGCGAGAAATTTTCGTGCAAACCCCTTCATGAAGAAGTCCGCTAACACGCGATAACTACGAAACTGCGTCAACGACCCGCAACTGAATCTCGCGTCTACCGCTTACCAGAGAAATCGCTCACGAATCCTGCCGACACCAGTATCCAAAGTGCATTTCAAAGATGTAAGCCCACAGAACAAACATTACACAAAATAAAAAGAAATGACGGCATGGTTTGATTCTATTCAGAAACTAATTGAACTAACGTCAAAGCCACTCTTAACAGTGTAAAAGAACTTGTGCAGCTGGAAATAAAAGAACTTTGTGAAACACAGAAGAGTGCGCACTAATCCAGTTTGCATTTAACTGCCGCGTAATTCTCGACGCAGCGTAAAAACTGAAATACGGTTTGAGAAGTCGGCGGTAATGGGAGCGATGGCCGCCACGGGCGGGGAGCAGCGGAATTTAATTGGGGCGTATTAAAAGTAAATATACGTGCCGCGACAGACCTTGCGCAAAAATTGCCAGATATAAAATGCAAATTTAATTAAATTCGCGTAAAAATAAACTAGGAGTAATGGGATCGGGGCCGCGCAGAAATAATAAACCAGCGAATTAAATTAGCCCTGTCGGAGGGGGGGGGGGGGGGGAGGCGAAACGAGAAGCACTGTCAATCCCTCGCAAGACACAGCAAGTAGCGAGTCACTAGTACAACGCTCCGCCACCGCAGCGCAACCGTGCAAAGTGCGGTACTGTCAACTTCCGCTATAATAACAACTCCGTGTGGTCGCAATGACCTGGTGACAGGGTTTCTACTGGCTGCGCATTCCGCCCCTGTCGTAGCCGCCTAACCTAGCCCGGCAATCCTACCGGGTACAGAGGACCTACAGCTTAACGTGGAATTCCGACCCACGGAAGCGTTCTGGCGTAGGCCTACTTCACATTACACAGCAAGCTGTGACAGAGGTGAAGGTCGGGTTAAGGGCCAATGAAAATCCCCGCCGAGGCAGGGATTCGAACCAGGGACCTTTCGATGTCCAGTGAGACGCCTTAACCACTGACCCACCAGAGGGCTCTGCGGTAGGACACACTGCGTTCAGCGTCTGCAAGAAATGAACAGTGAAACAGTTGAAGGAGTAACCCTTTAAAGCCGGAACACGTAATCTGTTGAAGTGCACTAGCAAGAACTGATTACCAGGTAAGAATTCACAACATCACAGCGAATTCAGCTTCCATGTGGACCTCCTGTCGGCATTTCGTTCCTTGTTTTGAACAGCTTCAAATCAGTTTAAAACTGCAAATGTGTGATGTCAGGCAAAAGTGTTTTTATAATTGTGTTTAGAAGGTTGTATTTACTAGCGATATAATAATTACTGAACATACACCAGCAGTGGCGGATCCGGGGGGGGGGAGGGGGTGTGGCTAGGGTGCTGAAGCCCCCCCCTCAAAACCACCATGGTCACCCCCAACGACATGGATTTTGGAGACTTCTTTTTTTTATTTTTTGCTCTACTGTTTGTATGAGGGCGGCAATGTGGAATAATGGGATTTCTGTCGGCACCCCTTCCTCGCCCGAGTCAAGCTCCCCCCAAACCAAATCCTAGCCCCCCTCCCCAAACCAAAATCCTGGATCCGCCACTGTATACCAGACATTCTTTGAAGTTGAGCTTGTTCTCCAGTGTACTTAATTCCCAACGATTGGTTTAACGGTTGCGTGCCAACCTCAAAAGTAAATTGTAGATATTTCACGAAGATAATATTAGCCTTTTTTTTAAAAAATAATCTTATCTTGAGTTTAAAAGATCAGTCCATGTTGCTCGTCGTACGCAAATTATGAGTCCATTGACCTCAAATTTAGTCTATAGGTTTTAACTGCTGTTTTATATACATATATCAACCTTCATGTTCACATTTTGGATCGTTCAACATCCGAGAAAAATCTTAACGGGAATATACTTCATCATTGCCTACATCTAATATATATATATATATATATATATATATATATTGTGTCGAAAAAATTACCTTGAACAACCTAAGTAATACTTTTCTGTCAGTCAAATACATTTTCAGCTGATTAAGGTATTTTTAAAGGTTAATTCTGTGACAGAACGTAGCAGAAAAAGGTGAACAATCCTTAGCAAATCAAGGTTATGTTGCCATCATCTAAGCACAACTGCAACATAAATAGTTGATTTCCAGCAAAGGCGTATACGAGGTTTATACAACCACTTCATACACTTAACTCAAGCGTGAAAGTCAAGCAACCACTGACCACAGCTGTCAAGCGATGAGTTAAAGCCTGATTCAGCAAAATGACGACTACGCACTCGGGTCCACCTCGGTGGAGTTTTTCCATACCGCAGTGGTATACCTAACCTACCACTTTCACCAGTCTTAATCTTTGAAACATCGTGGTAACTGAGGCCCTGAAATTGCCGAACATGGATAGATGCAACGATTAACCGGCGTAGTTCCGTTACTAATAAGCCTTGTAGCGACGATATTAAATGTAAACACACTGCTGCAGCGCAACCGGAAGTAGGGTACGGTATACCACATTTCGGCGGCCATATTGAAGTTACAAAGCTATGTCCCACAACTCGTCTGCCTCAGGTTCACATCAAGACAGAGAGTTCTTTAAAAACTAAATGCTAAATTTTTGTTCCTGTATTTTCGCTTATCGGACAAACACACATCCGCTTCACATAGGGTGTTTGAAAAGTGTCAAATATTTTGGGATGTAATAGGATGCATAAGAACAAGACCGCTAATAACCCCGATGTTGACGCGCCCTAAAGCCAGAAGAACGAGACATTTTTTTTTTTTACTTATGGCTTTACGCCTTGTCGACGTCGAGTGGGATTCGACTGCGGGACAAGGAATGGGAAGGAATTCTGCCATGGCCTTTTGGAGGAAGCATCCCGGCATTCACCTAGAGTAATTTGGGGAAACCATGGAAATCCCAAATCTGGATGCCCGGACGGGGATTCGAACCGCCGTCCTCCCGAATGCGAGGCCAGAAGTTCGGCATACGGAACAGAACGCTCTTTGAAAGTGTAGTGGTTAGCAATGCACCAGCACCGCGTCTCCCAGTGCTTGTCATCACGTACAGGACAGCGCGCGATTCCTGTCGCCGCGAGGCTGAGGCGTGCATTGCATAGCCGTGCACGGGCCTCACACTGCGCACCTCTTACTCAGGGACCATCCATAAAGTACGTGCCTCGGTCTGGGGGAGGGGGGAAGCGTTCCATTCACATTATTTCTCACAGAACACACAACAGCATGTGAATATTTACTTCCGTCATTTAACTATCTCCGTATGTAATTTACGATAGTCTGACAAGAGAAAACAGTACAAAATGTGTTCTGAAATCATTAGATAAAACAATTAGCTACGCGGGGAGGGGTGGGGGGTTGAGGCAAAAGCCACGTCGAGCTGCATGAAGTGGAGGGGGGGGGGGTTTCACATGACGCCAAAATTGACATACACCGAGCGTGGTGGGTGAGTGGTTAACGCTCTGGCCTCACATGCGGGAGAACGGCGGTTCGAATCCCCGCCCGGGCATCCGGATTTGGATTTTACATGGTTTCCCCAAATCACTCCAGGCGAATTCTGGGACGTTTCCTTCAAACGGCCATGGCCGAATTCCTTCCCGTTCCTTGTCCCCAGTCCCACACCGCCTCTAATGACCTCGACGTTGACAAGGCATGAAGCCATAAGTAAAAAAAAAAATTTGACATACGTAGTTTATGGACGCTTCCTAACTCCGAAAGTACACATTTGCGACCCAATGTTTATCACACATTTCTCTCTTGTTTTGCGTACCATTACCTGCTAAAATATATGACACTTTTTTAACAGCCTGTATAACGAGGCGGTGTATCTTCACACATTCTCACTTCCTTCAAAACAAACAGAAATTTTAGCGGGTAAACACATTATAACAGTCCCAGCCCTTTGTCATATGTTATCTGGAACTTTATGTATAGCAAACTGGCAGTTGATTAATTACGGTTCTGTATAATTTCCTTTAATTAATTGTGAATTTGTGTAAATTCAGTTTGTTTTATGGGGAGAAACTACGTAAAAAACAACGTAAAATATTCAATGACAGTACTATGCAAGGCACATCGATTAAAAGTTTATAGTTGCAAGAGTTCAGGTAAGTCACAATGTTCAAAGGACACTTGTCAACTGTTTGGACAGTTTTGAGTGTGTAGAGACGAGAAAATATCTTCAATTTACATTTCCGAGTGTTTTATGCTCACTGAGAATGATTTTGTATTAATTCTGATTGTTTTAATGTGTTTTTGATTGTAGGCTGCATAGTACCCTTTCGAGAAACAACTTTTTTTTATTTTATTTTTATTTTCTTTTTTTAATGGCATTCGGCTACTGGGCCATACAGCCAGCTCAATGTGATTTGTTGCTATCAAGTATTGACACAAGGACACTACACCACGGACAAGACATTCACAGACACAACACTTAAACACCCATGCCCTCGGCCGGACTCGAACGCGGAGCTAGCACTGTAGCCCCTACGCTACCGAGGCCGGCTTCGAGAAACAGCTGTCGGCTTTCTCTGTGTTATTCTGGATCTTTCAGCAGCGCCTCTATAAACAAGCCGCAGAGTCGAGTAGGGGAGCTGCAAGTTAACTGAAAGTTAGAATCGCTGGAACATTCGTCTGTTTGTACCTAGTGTCTTTGGACCGAGGGGCCTTGTTGTGTATTGTTATTACAGAGCGCACGGAAAAATGAACGTAAAAAAAAGTGGTTCTTCGCAGCTATGTCATCCAATCAATCACATACATGTCAACACGTGCAGTTCGTATTTAGGTCAGTCGCGATCTTTGACTGTTTTACTGTATATTTCGTAGTCTCCACTCAAAACATAGGTCTTTTTAACTTCGGGAGGACGCCGGTTCGAATCCCCGTCCGAACATCCAGATTTTGGTATTCCATGGTTTCTGCAAATCATTCCAAGAGAATGCCGGATTCTTCCTTAAAAATGGCCATGCCCGAATTTCTTCCTGTTCCTTGTCATCAGTTCATCCCGGCTCTAACGACCTCGACGTCGACGAGTCGTAAAGCCATAAGTAAAAAAAGAGTTATTTTTAACAACCGAGACCCTTCAATTTTTTTAACTGCTTTACCTCTCTCAACAGCGAGGTCTTTAGAGACGGGAAAGGATGGGGACAAGGAATGGGAAGGAATTTGGCCATGGCCTTTTTAAGGAAGCATCCCGGCATTCACCTGGAGTGATTTGGGAAATCATGGAAAACCCAAATCTGGATGCCCGGACGGGGATTCGAACCGCCGTCCTCCCGAATGCGAGGCCAGAACGCTAGCCGTTAGACTCTTCAAGCACAACCAAATTCCTTCAAGGTTTGCAGAGCGAATGTTTAGGATGGAGTGCACGTCACGTTCATGTTTTAGCCATTTGTGATGAAGCGGCAAAGACCTTTGATCCTTTAGTGTATTATGCGATAGTGTTGGTGCACAATCGAAATTCCAATACCTTCAAGCTGAACTGAAGTGCTTCAGACTATGGGTGAAACACAGTTCAAGCACGTATTTGAGCCAGATCAGTTCAAGACCTTTCGCTATAAAAACAAGAACTATTCAAGTCGTGACCATACCCAAAAAAAACGGTCAAGGGCCGACAATATAAGACGTGAAATAAAGAGGTTTTTTCCTGTTCTATTGCTTATATGCCACTGATGAGAGGTTAAGGCAGGTTGGTGGATATTGTATCGTGGACAGCGGCGAGTGGCAGGCGAGGCGTGAGGCAGAGGAACTGGGTTCGATGCCCATCACTTTGAGCCCACTAACTTGATTCACTTAATATTCGCTTCCAGTTATCCACAGTTCGCCAAAATTGCTGCAGGAAGATGTCAGTATGACCGTGGTCGAATTCCTTGCCGTTCCTTGTCTCCAAGCCTATTCCAGCTGCCGCCAGCTTGACGTTGAGGGCTGTTGATGCGCTGTTTTATTCGCTCACTGTGAGGTGAGTGAGGAGTGGGGGGAGAGGACAAGGCGCCTCGGTGTGCGGACAGAC